>CM049319.1:41251972-41796687 GCA_026874595.1 Sipunculus nudus | reverse complement strand
TTCATTAGGCCATTTAGAAGCTGTTACAAACGTCGTTTTGGCCGAAATCAGCTCGGTTTTCGCGTAATACAAGATCGTGTTTTCTGCAAAAATGGCCGATTTAAATTGCGAAAGAAGCGTTTACAAGCTTCATTAGGCCATTTAGAAGCTGTTACAAACGTCGTTTTGGCCGAAATCAGCTCGGTTTTCGCGTAATACAAGATCGTGTTTTCTGCAAAAATGGCCGATTTAAATTGCGAAAGAAGCGTTTTACAAGCTTCATTAGGCCTTTTAGAAGCTGTTACAAAAGTCGTTTTCGCCGAAATCAGCTCGGTTTTCGCGTAATACAAGAACGTGTTTTCTGCAAAAATGGCCGATTTAAATTGCGAAAGAAGCGTTTAACAAGCTTCATTAGGCCATTTAGAAGCTGTTACAAACGTCGTCTTGGCCGAAATCAGCTCGGTTTTCGCGTAATACAAGATCGTGTTTTCTGCAAAAATGGGCGTTATCTGATGCGAAAGAAGCTTTTAAGGATCATCCATTACCCGACTTAGAAGCTGTTACAAACGTCGTTTTGGCCGAAATCAGCTCGGTTTTCGCGTAATACAAGATCGTGTTTTCTGCAAAAATGGCCGATTTAAATTGCGAAAGAAGCGTTTTACAAGCTTCATTAGGCCATTTAGAAGCTGTTACCAAACGTCGTTTTGGCCGAAATCAGCTCGGTTTTCGCGTAATACAAGATCGTTTTTTCTGCAAAAATGGCCGATTTAAATTGCGAAAGAAGGTTTTACAAGCTTCATTAGGTCATTTAGAAGCTGTTACAAAAGTCGTTTTGGCCGAAATCAGCTCGGTTTTCGCGTAATACAAGATCGTGTTTTCTGCAAAATTGGCCGATTTAAATTGCGAAAGAAGCGTTTTACAAGCTTCATTAGGCATTTAGAAGCTGTTACAAACGTCGCTTTGGCCGAAATCAGCTCGGTTTTCGCGTAATACAAGATCGTGTTTTCTGCAAAAATGGCGATTTAAATTGCGAAAGAAGCGTTTTAACAAGCTTCATTAGGCCATTTAGAAGCTGTTACAAACGTCGTTTTCGCCGAAATCAGCTCGGTTTTCGCGTAATACAAGATCGTATTTTCTGCAAAAATGGCCGATTTAAATTGCGAAAGAAGGGTTTTACAAGCTTCATTAGGCCATTTAGAAGCTGTTACAAACGTCGTTTTGGCCGAAATCAGCTCGGTTTTCGCGTAATACAAGATCGTGTTTTCTGCAAAAATGGCCGATTTAAATTGCGAAAGAAGCGTTTTACAAGCTTCATTAGACCATTTAGAAGCTGTTACAAACGTCGTTTTCGCCAAAATCAGCTCGGTTTTCGCGTAATACAAGATCGTGTTTTCTGCAAAAATGGCCGATTTAAATTGCGAAAGAAGCGTTTTACAAGCTTCATTAGGCCATTTAGAAGCTGTTACAAACGTCGTTTTCGCCGAAATCAGCTCGGTTTTCGCGTAATACAAGATCGTGTTTTCCTGCAAAAATGGCCGATTTAAATTGCGAAAGAAGGGTTTTACAAGCTTCATTAGGCCATTTAGAAGCTGTTACCAAACGTCGTTTTGGCCGAAATCAGCTCGGTTTTCGCGTAATTACAAGATCGTGTTTTCTGCAAAATGGCCGATTTAAATTGCGAAAGAAGCGTTTTACAAGCTTCATTAGGCCATTTAGAAGCTGTTACAAACGTCGTTTTGGCCGAAATCAGCTCGCTTTTCGCGTAATACAAGATCGTGTTTTCTGCAAAAATTGCCGATTTAAATTGCGAAAGAAGCGTTTTACAAGCTTCATTAGGCCATTTAGAAGCTGTTACTAACGTCGTTTTGGCCGAAATCAGCTCGGTTTTCGCGTAATACAAGATCGTGTTTTCTGCAAAAATGGCCGATTTAAATTGCGAAAGAAGGGTTTTACAAGCTTCATTAGGCCATTTAGAAGCTGTTACAAACGTCGTTTTCGCCGAAATCAGCTCGGTTTTCGCGTAATACAAGATCGTGTTTTCTGCAAAAATGGCCCGATTTAAATTGCGAAAGAAGCGTTTTACAAGCTTCATTAGGCCATTTAGAAGCTGTTACAAACGTCGTTTTGGCCGAAATCAGCTCGGTTTTCGCGTAATACAAGATCGTGTTTTCTGCAAAAATGGCCGATTTAAATTGCGAAAGAAGCGTTTTACAAGCTTCATTAGGCCATTTAGAAGCTGTTACAAACGTCGTTTTGGCCGAAATCAGCTCGGTTTTCGCGTAATACAAGATCGTGTTTTCTGCAAAAATGGCCGATTTAAATTGCGAAAGAAGCGTTTTACAAGCTTCATTAGGCCATTTAGAAAGCTGTTACAAACGTCGTTTTGGCCGAAATCAGCTCGCTTTTCGCGTAATACAAGATCGTGTTTTCTGCAAAAATGGCCGATTTAAATTGCGAAAGAAGCGTTTTACAAGCTTCATTAGGCCATTTAGAAGCTGTTACAAACGTCGTTTTGGCCGAAATCAGCTCGGTTTTCGCGTAATACAAGATCGTGTTTTCTGCAAAAAATGGCCGATTTAAATTGCGAAAGAAGCGTTTTACAAGCTTCATTAGGCCATTTAGAAGCTGTTACAAACGTCGTTTTCGCCGAAATCAGCTCGGTTTTCGCGTAATACAAGATGTGTTTTCTGCAAAAATGGCCGATTTAAATTGCGAAAGAAGCGTTTTACAAGCTTCATTAGGCCATTTAGAAGCTGTTACAAACGTCGTTTTCGCCGAAATCAACTCGGTTTTTCGCGTAATACAAGATCGTGTTTTCTGCAAAAATGGCCGATTTAAATTGCGAAAGAAGGGTTTTACAAGCTTCATTAGGCCATTTAGAAGCTGTTACAAACGTCGTTTTGGCCGAAATCAGCTCGGTTTTCGCGTAATAAAAGATCGTGTTTTCTGCAAAAATGACCGATTTAAATTGCGAAAGAAGCGTTTTACAACCTTCATTAGGCCATTTAGAAGATGTTACAAACGTCGTTTTCGCCGAAATCAGCTCGCTTTCGCGTAATACAAGATCGTGTTTTCTGCAAAAATGGCCGATTTAAATTGCGAAAGAAGCGTTTTACAAGCTTCATTAGGCCATTTAGAAGCTGTTACAAACGTCGTTTTGGCCGAAATCAGCTCGGTTTTCGCGTAATACAAGATCGTGTTTTCTGCAAAAATGGCCGATTTAAATTGCGAAAGAAGGGTTTTACAAGCTTCATTAGGCATTTAGAAGCTGTTACAAACGTCGTTTTGGCCGAAATCAGCTCGGTTTCGCGTAATACAAGATCGTGTTTTCTGCAAAAATGGCCGATTTAAATTGCGAAAGAAGCGTTTTACAAGCTTCATTAGACCATTTAGAAGCTGTTACAAACGTCGTTTTCGCCGAAATCAGCTCGGTTTTCGCGTAATACAAGATCGTGTTTTCTGCAAAAATGGCCGATTTAAATTGCGAAAGAAGCGTTTTACAAGCTTCATTAGGCCATTTAGAAGCTGTTACAAACGTCGTTTTGGCCGAAATCAGCTCGGTTTTCGCGTATACAAGATCGTGTTTTCTGCAAAAATGGCCGATTTAAATTGCGAAAGAAGCGTTTTACAAGCTTCATTAGGCCATTTAGAAGCTGTTACAAACGTCGTTTTGGCCGAAATCAGCTCGGTTTTCGCGAAATACAAGATCGTTTTTTCTGCAAAAATGGCCGATTTAAATTGCGAAAGATGGGTTTTACAAGCTTCATTAGGCCATTTAGAAGCTGTTACAAAAGTCGTTTTGGCCGAAATCAGCTCGGTTTTCGCGTAATACAAGATCGTGTTTTCTGCAAAATTGGCCGAGTTAAATTGCGAAAGAAGCGTTTTACAAGCTTCATTAGGCCATTTAGAAGCCTTTACAAACGTCGCTTTGGCCGAAATCAGCTCGGTTTTCGCGTAATACAAGATCGTGTTTTCTGCAAAAATGGCCGATTTAAATTGCGAAAGAAGCGTTTTACAAGCTTCATTAGGCCATTTAGAAGCTGTTACAAACGTCGTTTTCGCCGAAATCAGCTCGGTTTTCGCGTAATACAAGATCGTGTTTTCTGCAAAAATGGCCGATTTAAATTGCGAAAGAAGCGTTTTACAAGCTTCATTAGGCCATTTAGAAGCTGTTACAAACGTCGTTTTGGCCGAAATCAGCTCGGTTTTCGCGTAATACAAGATCGTGTTTTCCTGCAAAAATGGCCGATTTAAATTGCGAAAGAAGGGTTTTACAAGCTTCATTAGGCCATTTAGAAGCTGTTACAAACGTCGTTTTCGCCGAAATCAGCTCGGTTTTCGCGTAATACAAGATCGTGTTTTCTGCAAAAATGGCCGATTTAAATTGCCGAAAGAAGCGTTTTACAAGCTTCATTAGGCCATTTAGAAGCTGTTACAAACGTCGTCTTTGGCCGAAATCAGCTCGGTTTTCGCGTAATACAAGATCGTGTTTTCTGCAAAAATGGCCGATTTAAATTGCGAAAGAAGCGTTTTACAAGCTTCATTAGGCCATTTAGAAGCTGTTACAAAAGTCGTTTTCCGCCGAAATCAGCTCGGTTTTCGCGTAATACAAGATCGTGTTTTCTGCAAAAATGGCCGATTTAAATTGCGAAAGAAGCGTTTTACAAGCTTCCATTAGGCCATTTAGAAGCTGTTACAAACGTCGTTTTGGCCGAAATCAGCTCGGTTTTCGCGTAATACAAGATCGTGTTTTCTGCAAAAATGGGCCGATTTAAATTGCGAAAGAAGCGTTTTACAAGCTTCATTAGGCCATTTAGAAGCTGTTACAAACGTCGTTTTGGCCGAAATCAGCTCGGTTTTCGCGTAATACAAGATCGTGTTTCTGCAAAAATGGCCGATTTAAATTGCGAAAGAAGCGTTTTACAAGCTTCATTAGGCCATTTAGAAGCTGTTACAACGTCGTTTTCGCCGAAATCAGCTCGGTTTTCGCGTAATACAAGATCGTGTTTTCTGCAAAAATGGCCGATTTAAATTGCGAAAGAAGCGTTTTACAAGCTTCATTAGGCCATTTAGAAGATGTTACAAACGTCGTTTTGGGCCGAAATCAGCTCGGTTTTCGCGTAATACAAGATCGTGTTTTCTGCAAAAATGGCCGATTTAAATTGCGAAAGAAGCGTTTTACAAGCTTCATTAGGCCATTTAGAAGCTGTTACAAACGTCGTTTTGGCCGAAATCAGCTCGGTTTTCGCGTAATACAAGATCGTGTTTTCTGCAAAAATGGCCGATTTAAATTGCGAAAGAAGCATTTTACAAGCTTCATTAGGCCATTTAGAAGCTGTTACAAACGTCGTTTTCGCCGAAATCAGCTCGGTTTTCGCGTAATACAAGATCGTGTTTTCTGCAAAAATGGCCCATTTAAATTGCGAAAGAAGCGTTTTACAAGCTTCATTAGGCCATTTAGAAGCTGTTACAAACGTCGTTTTGGCCGAAATCAGCTCGGTTTTCGCGTAATACAAGATCGTGTTTTCTGCAAAAATGGCCCATTTAAATTGCGAAAGAAGCGTTTTACAAGCTTCATTAGGCCATTTAGAAGCCTTTACAAACGTCGCTTTGGCCGAAATCAGCTCGGTTTTCGCGTAATACAAGATCGTGTTTTCTGCAAAAATGGCCGATTTAAATTGCGAAAGAAGCGTTTTACAAGCTTCATTAGGCCATTTAGAAGCTGTTACAAACGTCGTTTTCGCCGAAATCAGCTCGGTTTTCGCGTAATACAAGATCGTGTTTTCTGCAAAAATGGCCGATTTAAATTGCGAAAGAAGCGTTTTACAAGCTTCATTAGGCCATTTAGAAGCTGTTACAAACGTCGTTTTGGCCGAAATCAGCTCGGTTTTCGCGTAATACAAGATCGTGTTTTCTGCAAAAATGGCCGATTTAAATTGCGAAAGAAGGGTTTTACAAGCTTCATTAGGCCATTTAGAAGCTGTTACAAACGTCGTTTTCGCCGAAATCAGCTCGGTTTTCGCGTAATACAAGATCGTGTTTTCTGCAAAAATGGCCGATTTAAATTGCGAAAGAAGCGTTTTACAAGCTTCATTAGGCCATTTAGAAGCTGTTACAAACGTCGTTTTGGCCGAAATCAGCTCGGTTTTCGCGTAATACAAGATCGTGTTTTCTGCAAAAATGGCCGATTTAAATTGCGAAAGAAGCGTTTTACAAGCTTCATTAGGCCATTTAGAAGCTGTTACAAAAGTCGTTTTCGCCGAAATCAGCTCGGTTTTCGCGTAATACAAGATCGTGTTTTCTGCAAAAATGGCCGATTTAAATTGCGAAAGAAGCGTTTTACAAGCTTCATTAGGCCATTTAGAAGCTGTTACAAACGTCGTTTTGGCCGAAATCAGCTCGGTTTTCGCGTAATACAAGATCGTGTTTTCTGCAAAAATGGCCGATTTAAATTGCGAAAGAAGCGTTTTACAAGCTTCATTAGGCCATTTAGAAGCTGTTACAAACGTCGTTTTCGCCGAAATCAGCTCGGTTTTCGCGTAATACAAGATCGTGTTTTCTGCAAAAATGGCCGATTTAAATTGCGAAAGAAGCGTTTTACAAGCTTCATTAGGCCATTTAGAAGCTGTTACAAACGTCGTTTTGGCCGAAATCAGCTCGGTTTTCGCGTAATACAAGATCGTGTTTTCTGCAAAAATGGCCGATTTAAATTGCGAAAGAAGCGTTTTACAAGCTTCATTAGGCCATTTAGAAGCTGTTACAAACGTCGTTTTCGCCGAAATCAGCTCGGTTTTCGCGTAATACAAGATCGTGTTTTCTGCAAAAATGGCCGATTTAAATTGCGAAAGAAGCGTTTTACAAGCTTCATTAGGCCATTTAGAAGATGTTACAAACGTCGTTTTGGCCGAAATCAGCTCGGTTTTCGCGTAATACAAGATCGTGTTTTCTGCAAAAATGGCCGATTTAAATTGCGAAAGAAGCGTTTTACAAGCTTCATTAGGCCATTTAGAAGCTGTTACAAACGTCGTTTTGGCCGAAATCAGCTCGGTTTTCGCGTAATACAAGATCGTGTTTTCTGCAAAAATGGCCGATTTAAATTGCGAAAGAAGCATTTTACAAGCTTCATTAGGCCATTTAGAAGCTGTTACAAACGTCGTTTTGGCCGAAATCAGCTCGGTTTTCGCGTAATACAAGATCGTGTTTTCTGCAAAAATGGCCCATTTAAATTGCGAAAGAAGCGTTTTACAAGCTTCATTAGGCCATTTAGAAGCTGTTACAAACGTCGTTTTGGCCGAAATCAGCTCGGTTTTCGCGTAATACAAGATCGTGTTTTCTGCAAAAATGGCCCATTTAAATTGCGAAAGAAGCGTTTTACAAGCTTCATTAGGCCATTTAGAAGCTGTTACAAACGTCGTTTTGGCCGAAATCAGCTCGGTTTTCGCGTAATACAAGATCGTGTTTTCTGCAAAAATGGGCGTTATCTGATGCGAAAGAAGCTTTTAAGGATCATCATTACCCGACTTAGAAGCTGTTACAAACGTCGTTTTGGCCGAAATCAGCTCGGTTTTCGCGTAATACAAGATCGTGTTTTCTGCAAAAATGGCCGATTTAAATTGCGAAAGAAGGGTTTTACAAGCTTCATTAGGCCATTTAGAAGCTGTTACAAACGTCGTTTTCGCCGAAATCAGCTCGGTTTTCGCGTAATACAAGATCGTGTTTTCTGCAAAAATGGCCGATTTAAATTGCGAAAGAAGCGTTTTACAAGCTTCATTAGGCCATTTAGAAGCTGTTACAAACGTCGTTTTGGCCGAAATCAGCTCGGTTTTCGCGTAATACAAGATCGTGTTTTCTGCAAAAATGGCCGATTTAAATTGCGAAAGAAGCGTTTTACAAGCTTCATTAGGCCATTTAGAAGCTGTTACAAAAGTCGTTTTCGCCGAAATCAGCTCGGTTTTCGCGTAAAACAAGATCGTGTTTTCTGCAAAAATGGCCGATTTAAATTGCGAAAGAAGCGTTTTACAAGCTTCATTAGGCCATTTAGAAGCTGTTACAAACGTCGTTTTCGCCGAAATCAGCTCGGTTTTCGCGTAATACAAGATCGTGTTTTCTGCAAAAATGGCCGATTTAAATTGCGAAAGAAGCGTTTTACAAGCTTCATTAGGCCATTCAGAAGCTGTTACAAACGTCGTTTTGGCCGAAATCAGCTCGGTTTTCGCGTAATACAAGATCGTGTTTTCTGCAAAAATGACTGATTTAAATTGCGAAAGAAGCGTTTTACAAGCTTCATTAGGCCATTTATAAGCTGTTACAAACGTCGTTTTCGCCGAAATCAGCTCGGTTTTCGCGTAATACAAGATCGTGTTTTCTGCAAAAATGGCCGATTTAAATTGCGAAAGAAGCGTTTTACAAGCTTCATTAGGCCATTCAGAAGCTGTTACAAACGTCGTTTTGGCCGAAATCAGCTCGGTTTTCGCGTAATACAAGATCGTGTTTTCTGCAAAAATGGCCGATTTAAATTGCGAAAGAAGCGTTTTACAAGCTTCATTAGGCCATTCAGAAGCTGTTACAAACGTCGTTTTGGCCGAAATCAGCTCGGTTTTCGCGTAATACAAGATCGTGTTTTCTGCAAAAATGGCCGATTTAAATTGCGAAAGAAGCGTTTTACAAGCTTCATTAGGCCATTTAGAAGCTGTTACAAACGTCGTTTTGGCCGAAATCAGCTCGGTTTTCGCGTAATACAAGATCGTGTTTTCTGCAAAAATGGCCGATTTAAATTGCGAAAGAAGCGTTTTACAAGCTTCATTAGGCCATTTAGAAGCTGTTACAAACGTCGTTTTCGCCGAAATCAGCTCGGTTTTCGCGTAATACAAGATCGTGTTTTCTGCAAAAATGGCCGATTTAAATTGCGAAAGAAGCGTTTTACAAGCTTCATTAGGCCATTTAGAAGCTGTTACAAACGTCGTTTTCGCCGAAATCAGCTCGGTTTTCGCGTAATACAAGATCGTGTTTTCTGCAAAAATGGCCGATTTAAATTGCGAAAGAAGCGTTTTACAAGCTTCATTAGGCCATTTAGAAGCTGTTACAAACGTCGTTTTGGCCGAAATCAGCTCGGTTTTCGCGTAATATAAGATCGTGTTTTCTGCAAAAATGGCCGATTTAAATTGCGAAAGAAGCGTTTTACAAGCTTCATTAGGCCATTTAGAAGCTGTTACAAACGTCGTTTTGGCCGAAATCAGCTCGGTTTTCGCGTAATACAAGATCGTGTTTTCTGCAAAAATGGCCGATTTAAATTGCGAAAGAAGCGTTTTACAAGCTTCATTAGGCCATTTAGAAGCTGTTACAAACGTCGTTTTGGCCGAAATCAGCTCGGTTTTCGCGTAATACAAGATCGTGTTTTCTGCAAAAATGGCCGATTTAAATTGCGAAAGAAGCGTTTTACAAGCTTCATTAGGCCATTTAGAAGCTGTTACAAAAGTCGTTTTCGCCGAAATCAGCTCGGTTTTCGCGTAATACAAGATCGTGTTTTCTGCAAAAATGGCCGATTTAAATTGCGAAAGAAGCGTTTTACAAGCTTCATTAGGCCATTTAGAAGCTGTTACAAACGTCGTTTTCGCCGAAATCAGCTCGGTTTTCGCGTAATACAAGATCGTGTTTTCTGCAAAAATGGTCGATTTAAATTGCGAAAGAAGCGTTTTAGAAGCTTCATTAGGCCATTTAGAACCTTTCACAGACGTCGTTTTCGCCGAAATCAGCTCGGTTTTTGCGTAATACAAGATCGCGTTTTCTGCAAAAATGGCCGATTTAAATTGCGAAAGAAGTGTTTAAGAAGCTCTATTACGCCATTAAGAACCTGTTACAAACGTCGTTTTGGCCGGTTTTCGCGTAATACAAGATCATGGTTTTTGCAAAAACGGCCGATTTAACTTGCGAAAGAAGCGTTTTAGAAGCTTCATTAGGCCATTTAGAAGCTGTTACAAACGTCGTTTTGGCCGAAATCAGCTCGGTTTTCGCGTAATACAAGATCGTGTTTTCTGCAAAAATGGCCGATTTAAATTGCGAAAGAAGCGTTTTACAAGCTTCATTAGGCCATTTAGAAGCTGTTACAAAAGTCGTTTTCGCCGAAATCAGCTCGGTTTTCGCGTAATACAAGATCGTGTTTTCTGCAAAAATGGCCGATTTAAATTGCGAAAGAAGCGTTTTACAAGCTTCATTAGGCCATTTAGAAGCTGTTACAAACGTCGTTTTCGCCGAAATCAGCTCGGTTTTCGCGTAATACAAGATCGTGTTTTCTGCAAAAATGGTCGATTTAAATTGCGAAAGAAGCGTTTTAGAAGCTTCATTAGGCCATTTAGAACCTTTCACAGACGTCGTTTTCGCCGAAATCAGCTCGGTTTTTGCGTAATACAAGATCGCGTTTTCTGCAAAAATGGCCGATTTAAATTGCGAAAGAAGTGTTTAAGAAGCTCTATTACGCCATTAAGAACCTGTTACAAACGTCGTTTTGGCCGGTTTTCGCGTAATACAAGATCATGGTTTTTGCAAAAACGGCCGATTTAACTTGCGAAAGAAGCGTTTTAGAAGCTTCATTAAGCCATTTAGAACCTGTTACAAACGTCGTTTTCGCCGAAATCAGCTCGGTTTTCGCGTTATACACGATCGTGTTTTCTGCAAAAATGGCCGATTTATTTATCTCAAGATCTCGACATAGAATTTTGCGAAAACAAAATTTAGGAAACAAAAATAAAAAATTTCAAGTAAACAAAAAAAAAATCTTAGGAAGCCAAAAAAAAAATTTTAGGAAGCAAAAATAAAAGAAATATTAGGAAGCAAATAAAAGTTTTAGGAAGAAAATAAAAATTTAGAAAGCAAAAAAAAATGTAGGAAGCAAAAAAAAAATAATAAAGGTAACCCTAGCTGGGAATGGGTCCTGTCAGGCCACTTTGACGTATAAACATTTACCTACAGGCTACTTGTACCCAAGGTATTGAGCAAGTGTTAACATACAGATAAAAACATGTAACCGAAAGGTATTGAAAGGTATTGAAAGATCACTAGTTGATATTCGTTAGAGTATGTGAAGCAATGCAGTATTTGTCATTTACAGAACTCTGTACTCTCTTAATTGAAACCAGATGTTTCTGCCAGACGACTTTCTATTACGAACGGTGGCAATTTTTGCATCCCCCCCCCCCCGACCCATGTTATAAAAACACGTGGATATAGACAGAGACACCGCCTTTATCCATGGGATTGGCTCATTTTATGAAAGGTTCAATAGATTATGTTTACCTAGATTATGTTTATGATTATTAGAATTAGCCGGTATTACAAAGATTCTATAAATGAGGCAGGTGAATAGCGACTTTAAGACCAAAGCAGAGCATTTTGCTTAAGAAAAATCATGATGAGAGATGATCGAAATATTTAAACCGTTTATATATGAACATAAAACATTTAAAGGTAATCTGAGCTATAGTTATAGCTATAGTGGATCAAGACTTGGGCTTAAGGGGCTGAAGCACCCCCCCCCCCCCCCCCCCCAGCGTTCCTACCCGAAAATACAGTTATCATTTTTAGCATATTTACATTTATGATGGTCTATTACATGTTCCATAAAACAACATATATATACCATTTCAATTAAAACAAAAGCTGAAAGAAATTGTACAAAAAGCGTAGTTCTATAGCTCATATTTGTTTGTTTTTTATTAAAAAATAAGGTACCCACAATGCATGCATGCAAGACGTAAACATTTCTATTTGAGTGATTTTACAGCCATGGCTCCGAATCCGCCGTTCAGGTACAATGTTTCAGTTTCTTTAGGCTTTGACATCTTCCTTACGGATGTGAATAATTAAATATTGAATTTATATTGAAATTTTCTTCAACTCACCTTATCTTAGGGGATATACAAACTTGATTGATTTTCAATTAATTATATTGTTTTACCGTTCAGTATACATGGTCTTTGTTTTGTAATTGCAATAGTTAGCACTCTTAATGTATACTGTCCGTTTAACGTTGCTTTGCTTTATGTCAATTCAGCTTCGAATGGTTCGTACAAGTGTGAAATTTTATCTGGAGATCTCAATATATAAATATATTTTTTTGTTTCCTATATTTTTTGCGAGATATATATATATTTTTGCTTCCTAAATTTTTTTTTTGCTTCCTAAATTTTTTTTGCTCCCTAAATTTTTTTTTTGCTTCTTAAATTTACTTTTACGAAATTTATGTCCTGATCTCGAGATGTTATCTACGGAGCCCCGTTGGGGACAGGAGTCAAAAAATATTTATCTCGTGCGCACAACTTATTATTTCGTGCGCACAACTTATTATTTTGTGCGCACAACTTATTATTTCGTGCGCACGACATATTATTCTGTGCGCACGACTTATTATTTCGTGCGCACGACATATTATTTTGTGCGCACGACTTATTATTTTGTGCGCACAACTTATTACACACGAGTTTATAAGTGATGGAAGCGAGGTATTATGTGAATTATGTCCGTCAATGTTAGGTCTCATAAATCAAGGTCTCAAAATAATTCAGGGCCAGATGTTTAACATTTTCATTCTTAATCACACAGGCTAAATGTAACTTTGTTTTACTTGTGAAACTAGGTCATGGGACTATTAATTGTATCCCCAGACAAAGTCGGGATATTATAGTTTAAGCACGGTCGCGCCGCCGCCGCCGCCGAGGGGGGTTTTGTTTGGACGCGATAACTCAGAAATATTTTACGGATCTTTACCAAACTTGACATGTGCATAGATATGGGTGAGAGGACGAAGATTTTTTAAATGGGGTCATGACCTTTAATAGGAGGGTGACCATGACCTTGAATAGGGCCTTTTATTTGGAAAATCACACAAATTCTTAAATATCTCAAGAAATCATGCATGGGTTGATCCAAAAACCAACTTGACCATAGATTTTGGATAGTGTTGTCACATACCGGAAACTGGTGGCGCCACCTGTTATCTTTTTTTTGTTTTCGTGGCGTTTAATACACCCATCATTGCCATTTAACAGTACTGTGAGCATTATAAGTAAAAAACTAGTGAACAGAATTCTTTTATATTATGCATATACATAGTGTTACAGGTGCCCTTTTTATTGTGTGACACGGGCTTAACTCGTGTTGTAGCGCTCTTGCCAGGCCGCGTGTTGCACTCTCGGTTTAATCCGTACTGGTTGAACTCTCGTTGTCGTGTTAGCTTGGGGCTTTCTCGCCTCGTCGAGCCGTGGCGAGCTCACATGTGGACCCTAGTATGTCGGGACACAGCGATGTTTTTCTTGATGATTCCTGTAACGCGTGTTTACTGTGTATTCTCTGTGATTATATTACAAGTCTCGCAATATCTCGTAATATTTCTCGTCAAACGAGATATTTCGAGTTTCATTCATCTTGCCCTGGAAGCCACAATTTTGCAGGAATCTTTTTGAAACTGATATATCATAAGTCGTACACTGATATCTCGATATCGTTTTTTTTTTCAATTTTCGAATGGGGCCGCTAGGGGGCGCTGGATGCAAACCTCCCCAACATATCATTTTTTGGCCATATCACCAAAACTATAAACATAAATTTCAGAAATGATACCTTATTTTCTTTCACAGGGTCTTCTCCATAACCTTGTAAAGTCATCTGGTTTCAATCTTATGTTACTTTGTCAGTGAGTCTGTCTGTTTGTCAGTTGTGCTCAAATGCGCCTGCTTGCTGGTTCTTGCGTCTCACATACAACATCCTATGGGCCACAGTTAGAGGAACCCTTTTTGATCTAGTACATCTGATGTCTTACACTGAAATCTCGAAAAAAAAAATTATTTTTTGGATGTGGCCACTAGAGGGCGCTGAATTTTAACCTCCCTCATATATCATTTTTTTGGGCCATATCTGCATAACTATAAACCTCAGTTACAGAAACTATAGCTTATGCTTATTTTCTTCCTCTTGGACTTCTCCATAACCTGGTAAAGTCGTCTGGTTTCAATCTTGTGTCACTTTGTCAGTGTGTCTGTCTGTCCATAAATACACCTGCTTGCTGGTTCTCACATATATAATTCTACAGGTCACAGTTTAAAAGGAATCCTTTTTAAAACTAGTACATCTTATGTCTTGCACTAATATCTCGAAAAGCATTATTTTCCTTTTTCGGATATGGCCGCTAGGTGGCGTTTCACCTGACCCTCACACACATATCATTATATTGGCCATATCTCTAAAACCCAAAGCCTCAATTACATGCATAAACTATAGCTCATTTACTTCCTCTGAGCCTTCTCAATAACCTGGTAAAGTCATCTGGTCTCGGTCTTGTGTCACTTTGTCAGTATGTCCTTATAAACCTTATAAACGGAGGAAAACTGAATGCACAGGGTCATGCAGGAATGCACGAGGACACGCGTTTTATTAAGGCAAAGACACGTGTAGGCGTGACCGACAATCAGAGCAGTTTGCCAATTTTGTGTAGGTCCATCGGGCCAAATGTCAATTCATGCCGGCAGCCGACGACATGAATTTATAGGCGTAGCGGCGGCCACGGCCATTTCCGGGTGAAACTTGTGAATAAATATACCGTACGGTATGACCATTTTCTCAGGGCCATATGAACGTCACAATACCAGTGTGCCCTCGTACCTGGTCAGACCTAAAACGCGTGCCTGCACAATGTGCGCATACAGGTGATTGCTGCCCAAATTTTCAGTCGGTGTGTCCTTCAGGAGAGGACCCGAATTGTTTCTTCGATTTCTGCAGGCAGGGCAGATCGATCTGTCGCGAATGCATGTTTATTGCTTGCCGGAAATCTTCGATTTCTGCAAGCATGTTGATCAGTTCTGTATGTTTGTCTGTTTGTTGCTTGCCGGAAATCTCCGATTTCGGCAAGCAGGTTGGTAAGAAAAATCGAAAAATAAAGGACTAATTATGCTAACTTTGTCAGTTTTAACCCTAGGGAAGTCTAGTATTTTTGCAATAGGTAGCATTCAAAAAGTACTTTGAGATTTTGGGAAAAGTCTTGCAATATCTCGCACATAATCTCGTCAAACGATAAAACTCTTAGTGATAACCTAGAGGCCACAGTTTTGCCAGAATCCTTTAGAAACTGGTACATCGTATGTCTTACACCAATATCCCGAAACAAATTTTTCATTTTCGGAAAATAGCCTCTAGGTGGGGGCGCTGTACTTGAAACAGTTCAAAATATAATTATTTTGCCGTATCTCCAAAACTATAAGCTTTACTTACATAAATAATAACTTATTTTCTTCCTCTGATTTTTAGTAACATGTTTAAGTCATCTGATCTCAATCTTGCATCACTTTGTCAGTATGTCTGTCTCTTTGTCAGTTGTCCGCAATATCACTTGCTTTCTGGTTCATGCGTCTTACTTGTAGCATTCTACAGGCCAGAGTTTTACAGGAATTGTTATGAAACTGATTCATGGTATTTCTTTAACTATTATCTCGAAACCGAATTTTCATTTCCCGGATATGGCCGCGAGGCGGCGCTGCAGTCGAGCCTCCAACCATATTATCTTTTGGATATGTCTTCAAAACTATTATCCTCAATTACATAAACTATATAACTTATTTTCTTTCTCCAAATCTTCTCCACTTTCGGGTTAAGTCATCTTGTCTCAAATTTTTGTCACTTTGTCAGTATGTCCGTTTGTTGTCAGTTGTCCAAAATTTCGTCTGCTTGCTGGTTCTTGCGTCTTACGTATAGTATTCTAAATGCCACAGTTTTGCAGCAATGACTTTGTAACTAACACATATTGAATATCGGAACGATTGCTGAAAATAATTAAGTATATTATTTATATAGATCAAAGGTCATTCTTCACATCTTCACAAACTATGCCTTATTTTCTCCCTCCTGAATTTACCATGACATTGTCTACTGAATTGCCCTACACCCTGTCACATTTTGTATGTTTGTCTGTCTGTTTTTCAGTTGTCCTCAATTTTGCCTTTATGTGGTTTTTGCTTCTTACTTATAACATTATACAGGCCACAGTATTGCAACAATCACTTTGTAACTTATACATAACAGGTATTTCTGGGGGCTGCAATGTCATTTCTATATATTCAGGAATAAGATGGACCATTAAGCAAGTCATGAACTTGGTATTTATATCTGTTTGTTCGTCCGGTAGTTCTTATTTATGGACCACGTCTGAGAGTAGGCCTATTTAATTTTCTTCACGTTGTGTATACCGCTTATAAATAAGAAGACATTCGTTCCAGACTTGTCGTCACTTCTTGCACTACATCATGAATAACATAAGATGAATTCAAACAATATATTTTATTACATAGAATACAAATATGAAGTACACATACACACACACATATATATATATATATATTTATATATATATATATATCTACAGATTTTATTGTCACATTGCAACATTTAATAATTAATAGTTTTTATCACTTACATCTGCATCTGCGTGATGCAAGTTCTTCGGTACCAACGTTTTTGTGGTATATGCGGTTGACATATACATGAATCTATTAGCTTAATTCAATTATTGTGACATTGCTACAGGCTGCTCATCATGCAGCCTGCCACCTACTGTGACCAAATGATGTAACCATCTTATCTCCAATGAGACTTGTATCCCATAAGGTAATTTGGCCCAGCCAGCACTGGTTTTGATATACTGGTACGCCATACTGGCGGTTCTCGGAGAGACGGACCGTGCTTGTCACACAGCCTGCCACCTCCTGTCCCCAAGTGACTTATCCATCCAAATGAGACTGGTAAAATTCAGAAACTAGGAAATATAGTTATTCCTTAATACCGCACCCTTGTCCAGTCTTGTGAATTTTTTAATTAATCTAGATAATCTTAATTAATCTAGTCTTATTTAATGTCATGAATTTACACATCAGTAACTGTAATTCCAGATCTGTGTAATAACAAAATTTTATGGTACATTGTTTAAAGAAGGTACGATGGTTTCGTGCAGATAAAGAGCAACCATTTCTTCATCATTGTTCTACTTTAATTTACACATGGCAGTACCTCATATGAAACAATATACACTTCTGCATGTCATTTTGGTATGGAACGGTATTTGAGCACCAAGAATCATCTCTCTGACCGATTTTCTTTTTGCAGAAAACGTTTGGTAGAGACAATATATAAGAAATTACTACTTTTCATTATTCAATCAACTTTTTTTTAAATAATGAATACAAATAAAGAATTGACAACAAAACATATCAATCATAATCTTATATAACCATAATAGTAATAATCATACAATAGTAAAGTAATAACAGCACAGAAATAATGTAACATTTTATTTTATAAAATTTGAAGTGTTAGGTAAAATATTTAGATCATCTTATTTCATCGTCTTTATTTATTAAAATATTTAAAATCTCATTAATATTAATATTTAATATATAAATAATAAAAATACAAAAAATATTAAAGTGTGAATGTAAAAATATATTATAATACTAATAACAGGACAGTATAATAAAAATGAATTGACAACAAAACATTTTAATCATAATCTTGTAAAACCATAATAATAATAATAATATGACAACAGTAAAGTAATAACAGTACAGAGATAAAGAAACAATTTATTTTTGAAAAGTATTAGGTAAAATATTTAGATCATATTATTTCATCGTCTTTATTTATTAAAATATTTAAAATCTCATTTATATTAATAAATAATAAAAATACAAAAAAAAATAATAATTAAAGTGTGAATGTTAAAAAAAATATATTATAATACTAATAACAGGATAGTATAATAAAAATGGATACCATATGAATACAATGTAAAATAATTCATTTGTTCTTAAAGCTACAAAATGTTGTCATGATCGGAGAAGTATGTGTCTTGTATTTCTGAACTAACTCCCAGTGTACCAACATTGTTGTGGTATATATGGTCTATCAGCGTCCCTCTGTCAGTTGTAGGGATTCTTACAAATTGTTCAAACCCAAATTCCTTCATTAATACAGCTAATTTGCTTTCTTGCTTTTCATTCAAGTCATCATTAAAGTCGCCCCCTAAAAAACACTGGCAAGTCCAAAGGTATCAAAAGAACGAAATCTTCGGCAAAGTACTCAAGAGGGTAAAACGGTTTTCTGTATACTACAACAACAATCATTTTAGATTCCTGAACTTTGACCTGTACAATTTTACATTCCAGTGCCTCACTCTCGACAGTTAACTCCTCTTATTTTAATTTCGGCTTTACACATAACATAATACCGTGCAATCCACCGTGGTTCTGTTTCGATAGTACATTGTACCGGAATATGCGATACTTGTACTTTTCCGAAAAAAATATCCAAATTGTGTTCATCCGTCAAATATGTTTCGGTGAAACACATCACATCTGTGCGATTGAAAATGCGGGTTTGTCTAGTAGTTAAGAGGTCCGGAATTTAGGGGAGCAAATAACGTACATTCAAATGACCAATGATTGTCCACTCAGGGTTTCGTTCCATCAGATTCAGGTCTTCAGTTGGTATTGTATTTTGTCGCATTTCTTCAATTTCATCTTCGATTTTCTTGTTAACCTTAATTCAAAGTCTACGATATATAAACCTTCCAATGTCTTAAAACGACTAAATGCAACATAAGCCTGTCCTTTCCCAAAACGCTTTGCCTTTTTCATGTTCACAACAATTTTGTCTACTGTGAGTCCCTGGCACTTGTGGATGGTTACTGCCCATGCTAATGTTAATGGATATTGTCGTCTTGCTGTCTGAGCTCCCTTTCTGTTTCGTTTTTCGTATCTTGCTTCATGTCTCTTAATAGGCACTCCATAGGGATATTCCCGTTTCCACTAACTAGCAGATAATGCACCCTTTCCAACAGACTGATCGTCAAACTTCACCAAATACAATTGAACTGTTCCACTGGAATTTTTACTATCTTTTGTACTGTTCCTATAACACCATTGACAAGACAATCAGTTGTATCGATGTTGTATGTAAGCATGACTCTGGCACCAATTGTCAACACAAGAATCGTATGTAAACCCGCAGTTTCAGATCACTTCTCTATAGTGTTCAACCTTTCTAAATTAACCTGCCCAGTGCTGTCAGTCTTATCATCTGATGCATGGATGTATACCAGATTGTCTTCATTTGGCTCCAGTTCTTTCAATTTTATCAAATTCCTTTCATCAACGTCACAGTTGTATGCAAAAACGTGCAAAGCGTCATGTGGTTAATTTGGATCATCTTCCGCTGTCTGTCGTGATTGTAATAATGAAATATCAACATGGTTTCCCGTTCTAATGCGGCAAAGCATTTCAGCAAAGAAACAGTCGTCTTTTTGACGCATCACCTCATGCAATACATGTAGATGGAATTTGTCTTTCCAAAGGTTACCTTGTAATCTTTCGACAGGATCTTTCACCGGTTGATAGATCTGTGACTGTGATACTGGTGGGAGTTGATACATGTCTCCAACTGCCAAGATTGAAACATTTCCGAACAAAACTGAATCATTTGAGAGTCCCTTTATTTTCAGCAGACGTTTATGAATGTCCAGTAACATATCAGACCCAACCATAGATATCTCGTCAATAATTAACAACTGCAAATTTTCTAGTTTTGACCTCAGTGTGTTCAATTTGTCAAAAGAAATATGATTACCACCATACTTTCTAGTCTGCAGCGATAAAGCAGAATGTATTGTCATACCACCAATATTAAAAGCAGCGACTCCAGTGGGCGCAGTTAAAAGCACAGTAATGTCTGACATGCTTATTGCTTTTGACATGCGAAATAGTTTTCTTACATCAGAATGTACAAGTCTGATGACGTGATTTTTCAACACCACCTGGTCCACTCAAGAACACATGATAAGGTTTCATAACTTTCTTTTGTTTCAAAGCAAAAACAGCTTGCTTACACCATTTCCTGTTGAAGGATCTTATTTCTGTTTATTTCTTATTCAAACTGCTTACCATCTTACGGTATTCATCATCAGGTAAAATTTGTCTCTCGGCCTCAGTTTCGTATTGCTCAATAATTTCTGAAGTATGATCGGACCTAGGGTTTTCAAGAAGTTCTGCATTTGCGTCAAGATCTTGCTGATCAATGTCTCTTTCTACCTCTACACCTTCATTTTCATCTTGCAATTCTTATGTTCAGCACTAGGTTCAACATTTGCCCGCGCATGTTCAGGCGGTTCAAACTCAGCAATATTTTGGATTGCTTATTCCAAGAGTTCTGAATTTTCTGTGTATTTTGCTTCATTTTCAGCTTTCAAGTCCTGTATGTTAAAGTAATGGGACGCAAAATCAGAAAAACCATCCAACAGATCAACATCTTCATTACGCCATGGTAGATATAGCATCAGCTTTGCTCGATAGAAGTCACTTGGGTCAACACTCAACTTGTGAAATCGTATTACTGCTGGACGTCTACGTTTGTACATCATACCGGCATTATTATTCAGTTTGATCTCTTTTGGCAGTTGTGCTGGAACATCCTCTTGTACATTGTCGGTATCTAATACAACTGGTACAGAGTCATTTTCCTCGTCATTCATGTTTCGATATCTCACTCTATAGTTGGCTGCAAATTCTGCTAGACACATATTTTCGATGCAATTGGGTCTCAAAGAATATCGTTCAATGACATTGTTCTGGAAAATGTTTTCCTCTTGATCTCCTAAATCGTCTAGTTCTTTCTGTGGTTTCAGAACCGCTGCTCGCACATCTTTTGCATCTGTATTAACAAATATGACTTCTCTGCTGAATTGTTTCATGGGCATCGATAATATTCGGTAAACTACTTGAGCACTGACTTCACGATGATTTAGGAAAACTGAGCCTACACGTCGAAGCATGCATTTGATCTCTTGATCTTTATACTCTTTACATACTTGTTTTAGCAGCTCCCCAATGCCTTTTTCATTTTTGGTCATATAGGCAGCAATGTTCATTACACATGCGTACGCATCTATGATGTACTTTATGTCCATGTTTGCCTGCCAGGCTTTCAGTATGACTGGGTTGTATGGATTGATAAAACTTTCTGTTGGTGACCTCTTTAAAACTATGGTTTTGCCTCTTTGTGAAACCAATAACTTTTGAATGTAGTCATGCAGGGAAACACAGGCTTTGTCTAAAATATGTTCCAGTTTGGCGTCTTTTGACGTATCCTAATCAGACATTACATCTTTCACTCTTCAAAGTACACCGGGTGCACAATCTTTCTTCAATTTTGCCATTTCATCATCTGGTTCTTTTGCAATTAGTGTTACGGGGCTAGGAAAGCTGAATCTGCACGGTCCTTTCTTCTTGCAATAACTTAATTGAGTGTGAGTTTGCAATTCCTTGATTAGTTTTTCCAGTGTTTCTTCTTCATCACCAGGTATTGCACATGTAATGTATTTAAATTGTCAACAAATGATGCGACTGTTTCATCTGCATCGGAGTCAATATTTTGTGCATCTTTCACCCATAAGAATGTATCTGCATGAGGAGAACAACGAGCCTGAAATTCTATTCGAATAACGTAGTCAACTATTTCCCCTAATGGTTGAGCTTTTGATTTCAGGACATCTCTGAACAACAATTCTAATCTGTACTGTAACTGGCGTGCAGCAGTTACTGGGTTTCAGTTATTGTGATCTCTCAGTAATGATAATTGTTTCATATCATCATCAGTCAATATTGTCCCATACTGTCTCGCTATTGTTTGAATCACGTCAGGTTTTGCATATCAGCAGCAGAAACTGTGAAAAACCACGTTGGTATTCCCAGCTGTCGAACCATGCCTAAAACGTCATAAAATACAGTTTGGAAATAGGCTGTAGTTTCCCTGACGTTTCTGTAGGCTTTATCTGATTTTACAAAACTTTTCATCTGTTCTATACTTTTACCATGCCTGTAGTCAGCCGTTTTCCCTGAAAGTGTCTTCCACTAGCCCGTCTGAAAATGTAGTGATTTATGTCACTTGTAACTTGGTCACATTCCGTTTCATATTGTGCACTGAATATGTACTCAATCGATCTTGAAAATCTGCCACCAACATCAAGCAATCTTTGATTGAAATATTTCCGGGGATTCAGGTGCACAGGTCGTTCAGCTGTCAGTGCATTTGTTTCATCAGGATACTTGTCAGGATTTGATAATTCCTCAAAGTTAGGAACACTTAGAAGTGGCATTGGTTTTGCTCCATCAGCGGTGCAACACATTATTTTGTTCAGTAATTCAGGATCTTCATTCATCATACTTGTTTCATATGGCAGCCCTCGTACTTTAGATGCTTCTTCAAATGCATAGTCATCCTGTTCTCTAAGATCTTCGTCGTCTTCAGAACATGAAATGTTTCTAGTACAACTTTGTCATAAGCAGTTTGTATGCTTTGAATGCTTTTACTATCGGCCTGGCAAACATCATGTTCATTCATTTCTACAGCAGTTTCGGTGAATGGCTCAAATATCATATAATGCGACTGCCCCAGAAGTCCGAGATCAATTTCCTGTGTTTCACTACTAGCAAGCCTTGGATGTTTTGTGTGAACCATAAGAGCACTTGTTGAGTGAACCTTCACTTTCAGTGAATACATGTTTGCTTAAGCCTGGAGAAAAAGATAATCACCCCAACTTTGATTTCTTAAGTCATCTATGTATCTTATCCACTGGATTTCTCTTTGGGTGTCCCTTTCTGTCATTTGATTAACGAACAAATCTTCAGCAGTCGGCTGTTCGGTATCAGCATTTGCATGGTCTTCACTTTCCATTCTAGTAGCAACAAATTCATTGTAATTTTCCTTGTTCTCAACCATATAGCCAGCCACTTGGTTACGTAAAAGAATGACGTTCGTATCTGTTATACCTACCCTCCCAAGATGGTACCAAAATGCATAAAACATACAATTTCCATCTCCTGGAACATCCATCATATGCATCCTACTCTGTCTGGCCATGGTCATCCATTTTTCATAGTCATTTTGACCAGCACTCACATTAGTCACAGAAACAACTTCAGTATGGTGTCGTTTTTTCTCAATGAACTTTCCTTTTCTAATGTTTATTTTTTCTTCAGTTTCATTGTGTTTTTCAGTAGAATAGTCATTTTTGTCTGTTGAAGAAACAGCGTCCCAAAGCTTAGAATCATCTTTTGTCGAATCTTCTAGCCAATTTTCATTAATTTCAATATTTGCATAATGTAGATTTTCTTTCTTAAGCCATCTGAGCGCATTCATCACCACATCAGGCCTAACAGAATCATACATGTAGTAAGAAGAGTGTTTCAAACTTCCCTTTAATTTCATTCCAACAACTTGCGACTCAAAGGGTAGTCTCGGAAGTACCTCGCATACCGCATCAAGCTTTGCTGGGACATTAACTGCTGGTCCATGAATTCCATGTTGTATTCAAGCGTATTCAGATCTGCAAGAACTTTTGGTATGTCTGCTAAAGACAAATTATTTGCTTTTGACTGTGAGGGCAATTTCCATTTTTTTTTTTTTTTTGGTCAAGTGGCATGTTCTACATATCCATTCTTCATTATTGTAAGAGGTTTGACGAAATGCCAGTACATTTTGCAAGAGAGACTGTGACACATTGTTATACTTCTCTTCTTTCAGATGCAAAACCGACATCCTAAACATCAAGCGATGACAACTACAGCACACGTAATTTGCAGAATTACGTACTTTTTCTAAGAATTCTGAAATAACAGTTTCATTTTCAGGAACAATATTACGGCATTCGTGTCGGTGCTTTCTTTTGTAACATGCTGCTTCGCTCAATCTTTGTTGGGTTTCTTGTTCCGTTTTTTCGCTCTTAATTCGTTTTTACGTCTCGAATCTAGATCAAGTCTTTCTCTTTTTTCGTCAATTGTTTCAGACTGACGCGATTTATTTTGACGCTTCCTTTGGTAAGAAAGCCTTGTTTGTTTTTTATAGGGGTTTCAAATTCACGCACAGATTCGGCAACTAGACCCAAATCGGGCAACTCGGCACAGATTCGGCAACTAGACCCATCTCGAGCAACTTAGCACAGATTCGGCAACTAGTCCCAGATTCGGGCAAACTCACACCCAGATTCAAGCAAACTCGCACCCAGATTCGGGCAAACTCGTACCCAGATTCGGGCATACTCACACCCAGATTCGGGCAAACTCACACCCAGATTCGGGCAAACTGACCCAGATTCGGGCAAACTCAAACCCAGATTCGGGCAAACTGACCCAGATTCGGGCAAACTGATCTTTAGCTTGACGCCTTGACGCCAAGAATTGTCTGAAAAAATAAAATAAAGCCATTATTAATTTTGTATCACAATCTCTTTCTCATATCTTTCTAAAATATATTGCTAAAAGATGTATGTGGGTATGCAGAATGAGAGTGGTTGGATGATGTGAACATACCCTTAAAAAGTTTAAGTAAAAAATATGTCACCATATATCTTATTTTATAATTCAGATTTATAATATCAAATGTTTGAGTTTAAAAAAGTCGAAAATTCCTAACAAATATGAAGTTTAATCTAATGTTAAAGCAAGAACTAGGGGAAACAGTGAAATTTCCCGATTTTCAACAATTTGTACATTTTGTCAGGGATAATTATGTAAAAAAAGGAGCGACACTGCATTTCTCTGGTCGACGAATTTTTATATATTTTATAAAGTGATAATTTATTATTTTCTTACTTCTGACTTAAAGTATTACAAAAAGTGTCCCATGGTTTATGACGCTCAGCTAACAAACAGAATATCTAGTCACATTTTAAAGAACTTCGTTTATCAAAATTTTGTATAGAATTACAAAAATATGTCCGTTTAAAGCATGTTGCTTGATAATCATAATATCATTCATTAGGGAATAATAGTTTATACCATGAAATAATTGACACTTGTCATCACTGCTGTCTTTTTTATATCGCTGATGTCTTAGGGTAAAAAAAAGAGATAAACATTGAGTTATTTTCATGACCATTCGCCAAATCTATATCATTGATGTTGCTCGAGTATATTTTATGATTATGAACTATTTTATATCTAATAATATTACTTATCCCAGTAATTCACAAACGGCCAATAATTAAATGATGATTAAACAGTATTTATTTTTTATAATAATTGTATAAAAATAATAACTTAGAAAGGTAAAACCAGAAAGGTAAAACCCTGCTGGTCCTAACCGGACCCCCGGTTTTTACGTCTTGGAGCATTGTCCCTGATCCTTCCGGGATCACCATATCTTTTATCCACCAAACGGCTCACTCTTGAGTGCCGGGTTCCATACTGCCGGCAACAGGCTGGCCTACTCTTCTATCGAAAAACAGTATGGGGTCTTTTTCGTGCCCATCCCCTTCTGGACACGGGACCGCCATTAAGCGTCCTCATCCGATGGACGGCCCGTTTATTACATTTGCAGTCGGACGCTGCTGTGCTCCGGAGCCTTTCTACCCCTCCCCCACTTTCTCTAGTGGGGTGATAGTGCCGGGTTTCCGCTTGCCGCTGATCTTTTGCCAGTAGAGCCACATTTTGAGGTCGGTATAAAACTTCTCTTGCTTCACCTTTTCGACATAGCCTTTGCTCAACCTTAGAATGTCATCGCTCACGTATTCTATGTCTGCCTTCTCGTGAAGCACAGACACTCGGGTTCGAGGCGGGAGTCTCATGGCCGTCCTTAAGGCTTTGTTTTGAAGCCGTTGAAGGTTTTTAATGTGATGCTCTTTGACTGAGATCAGGGCTATGCAGCCGTACGTCATGACCGGTCTGACCCAGGCTTTATAAAGATATATCAAACTTTGGGTAGACATGCCACCTGTCGCTGCTTTTAGCACTCTTAAGCAGTTTAGTCTCGCTTTGACCCTCTGTTCGATATCCTTTATGTGAGCCACCCATGTGAGTCTCTTTTCAACCGTCAGTCCCAGAAATTTTATATGGTCTGTGAAATGAATTAGTTACCCGGTCAATTTCAGTTCTGCCGCTCTGCCGGCCTTACTGCCTTTCAGATGCCTTCCGAACATGCAAGCCTGCGTTTTCGTCGCATTGACTTTTACTCGTTATTTGGCACACTACTTTGTCACTTCGTCTAGACCGGCCTGTAGCTTGGGTACTGCTCGTTTGCTATGTGTCCATAGCGCAGTGTCGTCCGCAAATTGGCTCGTCGCCCTCGTGCGGACTCCCCCTTTCTCTGACAGGCTAGGCATGTCATTGACGTATATGACTCTAGAGCAGCGGGCTGAGCTGAGCCCTGTGGTATGCCGGCGGCGGGTTCGATCTCATGCGACTTCGCGTCACCTACTCTGACCCATAACTCCCTATCACTTAGGAAGGATGAGAGGAGCCTCTCAATCCGAGCCTGCAGTTTAGCCTGCGTTGCGATGTTATACCTTAGTCCATCCCGCTATACTGTGTCGAAGGCTTTCTCGACGTCTAGGAATACTCCTAACGTGTCATGAGATGGCTGCAAGCAAGGTCCCTCTGACTGTGTCAGCCTGAACAGTTGGCCATTCGTTGACCTGCCTTTACGGAACCCGCTCTGATTCGGATCAAAGAACTTCACTTTCTCTAAGTGTCCACTGATCCTGCCAGCCAGTACCCGCTCTAGCACTTTCCCTAGGATTGGCAGTAGGCTGATGGGTTGGTAGCTTTTCGGTAGCGAGTGATCTTTTCCCGGCTTCGGGATCATAATCACGTTGGCTCTTTTTCATGCCCTCGGGAAGAACCCCAGTTTTAGACATGCGTTGAACACGGATGTGAGCGCTTCTAGCCCTTCCTCCGGCAGGTTGACCAGTACATTCCTGGTGAGGCCGTTCTCCACCGGGGCTTTCCTGCTCTTGAGTTTTTTTCAGCTTCCTGCTGACTTCCGCTTTTGAGATCGCTCTCAGTAGCGGCTCGTCCTCTGCTATTTGAGCATAACAGCTCTCCACCTTTGCCAGAGGCGAGTAAAACTCTTTTTCACTTTGCCTTACGTACTGAACAACCTCCTCCTGTGTTTGGTCATCGAACTGGGGTCCCGTCGGGACGTGGTGTATGTCCCGGAGCGTCTCCGCGAACATGTTGGCCTTGTCCTTTTCCGTACTAGCCACCGATTCCATCGGGCCTGTTAGATCTGTGGTTCCGACCAATGGCTTGTTCGGCGAGCCAGTATACTGGTGGACCTTTCGCCCAGGGATATTCTGTGGTCTATACTACTCGTGAACTCGTACCATTCTGCCTTTTTCTTGGGTTTGATTGCATGTTTCACCTTCCGAATAATAGCATTGTATTGGGATTTTAACTCCTCTGTTCGGAGTTGGATGTGGAGCCTTCTGATCCGCCTTCTTTCCCTTAGAAGTGCTTTAATCGTAGGAGTGAATGACCACCAGTTACGGTTTTTCCGTTCCACCATCGGACAGGCTCGGTCTTGGCAGTCTCGCATCTCAGAGGTCAGCTTGTCGACCAGATTGTCGATTTCCTCCGGGGTCGATGGTTCAGCGATATCTCGGAGCCTGTCTGCCAATTCATTTTGATAAAGCCTCCAGTTTGCCTTTCTCCAAGGCCTAACCATTCTTGGTGGCTTTCTGTTTGCTCTCGAGTCGAGCTCTAAATGAATTGGCATATGATCGCTGCCCACATCTTCCCCTACATGGAAATCGCTGACCAGACCTACTTCTGGTGAGACTATTGCCAAATCGAGTATGTTCGTTCCACCAGTCGGGGGTTGACCCTGGTTGGGCTCCCATCATCCCTGATCAAGATACCGTTCCGGTCTATGCAATCCATCAGTGCTTTTCCGTTCAGATTAGAGGTTCTGCTGCCGTACGAGGTGTGTGGTTCGTTTAGGTCCCCTAACACTAAGTAGTGACTGCTGTTCCTCTTAATCCTGTTAAAGAGCTGAGCCCTGGGCGCAACTGTGGTGGATTGTAATACACTATTACATCAATTGCCGGGTCATCGCTGCTGACAGGTTCGACTCTAACCATTAGAGCCTCTATGTCGAGCCTTCCAAGCCAGTTTGTTTGACGGTATACTAGGTTCTCTTTGATTAAGAGAGCCACTCCGCCTTCCATATTACCGTCTGGCCGTCCCCTGTGTAGCAGGTTATAGCCGGTGAAGGATAGGTTTCTGGTCAGCTTAGTCTCACTGATAGCCATGATATCTACGGAGTGCCTGTGAATATAGTGGACGTGCCACCGCTAGCCAGGACCTGCCCCCTTTCGGGAGCGAGACCCTTCTGGGTCCTATCAGCCTCCGCGGATCCCCGGGAGCCACCGATAATCCTGGCGTACGTTAAGCCAGGCTTATGGGTTCGACTTTCCTGGCCTTTCGCCTTGCTGCTGGCCGACTCTCCGTCCTTGTCGTGTTTTGCCGATGTCGGCCTCTGGCGGGCACCTTTGAAGGCTTTACAGCCCTTGTACATAGCCCTGTGGTCGCCACCACAATTTGCGCACTTCGGCTTGCTCTTGTCGGACGCCCTCCGACAATCTTTGGCATAGTTGCCTGCCTCGCCACAGTGCCTACACTTGCCAGCCTCAGCGCATGCTCTGGCCGTGCGTCCAAACTTTTAACAGTTCAGGCACTGTATCGGCTCAACGGCTTTCCGGAAGGCCTCACAGCGTATTAGCTCGCTCCCATACTTAAATGGCTGTTTGACTCCCCATACATATCGGTCTCGGTAAACTAAATCCTTTGTTTGACAGTAATTACAAGATCCAATAAATCTTACTGCCTCACACAGAAGAGGACAATAGCCAAAAATATTCATAGTTAGCGGTATTATTTTTTTATTCTGTTTCTAAAATTTACACATTAAACAATTAAACAATCCCAAAAATATTATTCTCACTCATGCCTTGTCGTTATGTTACGTATACTGGTACTTGGTAAAATTCGAACTCTAACTCCGGACTCGGAATCCACAGTAGGAATCGCCCGATAATCATTATGGCATGAGTGAACCTACTAACACACGTAATATTGTTGAGAAACAAAAGTCCATACAATATATATATATATTGATGTTGTGTCGGGTCCGGCGATTATTACTGTAATAATTACTTTAAAAATACTAAAAGTCCGGGTCCGTGTTTTACCAAGTACCTTCGATAAAGGGCACCTGGACTTGCTCCAAGGCTGGCAGTGTATGCACCGTCACGCTTCATTGGTTGCACCTGTGATCTGGTGCCATGGCATGGTCAGACACGTTTGAAACACCCGCACAAGAAGTACAAATTTTAACGAGCGCATGCAACAAAATTAGAAAGGTAATGACGGGTCTTCGGCAGTAATCTAGCTTAAAAACATCAGGTCCCTGGTAAAATCTTTATTTACTAAAGATTTCAGTCTAAATTACTTCAGAATACACCATCGGAAAACGTAAACACCTTTTTTCTCTCCACTTTCACCGAAATTTATGGAGCCGCAATAGCGCAAACATTGATGGGAAGGCGCGGACTTTTATAAGGGAACTAGATCAAATTTAATGTTGTTGTGTCTGCATTGACAGATTAGCTCTTCAGTAAACAAACTATCGCTTGAGCAGGCTTGAAATCATTTATTATATTTATATATATAGGATCGATTTGTGGGGGTGGGTTTGCCGTTTATCGGTCACAGTAGTTGCCATGGTATTAAGGAATTATTCACGAGAATTTTCCTGTACTTGGGCGGTAGGATAAGTTCTGATTTTACAGGGTTTTTTTAATGTATGAACTGAATTTTGCGTGCCTCTGCAGGTAAATTGAATATACATATTAAATAAATCTTTCTTAATTTGTTACAACAAATCTTACCGTGGGTGGGGGGCGCTCAATTATTGCCAGTTGGTTCACCTTAAAATTTTGTGTTGTTTTGGGCGGGGCTCCTGAAATGAGTTGCCGCGGTCTCAAATATGATCTCAGGTAAATCGATATTGTCTATATATAGAGGCTGAGTGTACTTTTTGGGGATTAAAAAAATAATTCGTAAGATAATGTTGGCAGTTTCTTTATGAGCAATAAACATGAATATATAAACATATATATATATATATATATATATATATATATCTATATATATAGTTGTTATGTATCTGTTTGTGATGAGAATGTGTACTTGAGGACTGTGTTTCTGATATTGGCGTTAGGACGCCTAATTCGCCTGCGTCATAGTCCTGGATGTGTCTGTGTGTATATTTGTGCGTGTTGAGTGTTTGTATATGTATATTGATATTTCTATATATACATGTCGGTCAGTCCCGTATCTTTGTTTCTCGAAATAATGTTTTCGTAATAACCCGTTAATATTGGTCCTATCTTAATAAACTTTGACTCAATTTCATCATGTGGATCTTCTACATAACCTGGTCTAGTCGACTAGTCTCAATCCCTTTTAAACTGCATGGTACAGCTTATGTTATACACATATCTCGAAAGTGCTTTTTCATTTTCGGGATATGGCCGCTAGGGGGCGGTTCACTCGACCCACTGCAAAATTTCATTATTTTTGCCATACCTCCAAAATTGTGACTACTAAAACTCATTTTGTTTCTAAATACATTCTCCATATAATTATCTGCTATCTAAAATGTGTCACTGTGTCAGTATGTCTGTGCGTTTTCGGTTGTCATCAGCTTTGTCTCCTTTTCGTACTTCTCTATGATATATGTCATTCTACAGTTACAATTCCTCAGCAATCACTCTGAAAGTCACTCAACTGATGGAAAACCGAAAATTATTATCGTCTGTCCGTCTGTCTGTCATTTCAACTTCCGGCAAGCGCTCGACCTCTGGTCGTCTAGTTTGTCTGCGGACTCTCTACAGGCCACAATTTCGCAGGAATTGCTTTCAAACTAACACAGCTGGTCAAAAATCAAAATTCCAGTAAGCCTTTTACTTTTGGGCAGAATAGGTCAAGGTCATCAAAAGTATACAAAACAGTTTTTTTCTTCATATCTTTGTCACCATTAGTGGTATCTGCTTCAACTGTAGCTCATTTTAATTGTCATTTCAAGGCGTTTTTTTTCTGGTGTGTAGCTGCTTCAAAATTGCCGTTACGAATTTAAAGGAAAAGTAAGGATATTCGAAAATAAGGGGTCTTATTTTTTTAACTTTGTAAGTTTTAAAGCTAGAGAGGTCTAGTTTTTTTTTTGCATCAGGTAGCATACAAGTAGTGTCATTTGATAATATTAAAGTATCACTATATTTCGTTCAATATCTCGTCAAACGAGATATTTCGAGATTTCATTGATCATGCCCTGGAAGCCACAGGTTTGCAGGAATATTATTGAAACTGACATATCGTAAGTCCTAAACATTTATCTCGAAATTGTGTTTTCATTTTTTGAATGCGGCCATTAGGGGACGCTGGATGCACACCTCCTCAACATATCATGTTTTGGCCATATCTCCAAAATTATAAGCCTCAATTACATAAACTATAGCTTATTTTCTTTCTCTGGGTCCTCTCTAAAACTGGTGTAGTCATCTGGTCACAATCTTGTGTCACTTTGTCAGTGTGTCTATCTCTTAGTCAGTTGTCCTCAAATTCGCCTGTTTGCTCTTGCGTCTCATATATAGCATTCTACAGGCCAAAGTTTTGAAAGAATCCTTTTGAAACTATAACATCTTATGTCTTACAGTATTATCTCGAAACGGATTTTTTTATTTTCTGGATATGACCACTAGGGGGCGCTGCAATCGACCCACCCCAAAATATCATTCTTTGGCCATATCTCTAAAACTATAAACCTAAATTACAGAAACTATGGGATATTTTCTTCCTCTGAGTCTTCACCATAACCAGGTAAAGATATCTGGTGTCAATCTTGCATCACTTTGTCAGTGTGTTTTTCTGCTTGTCAGTTTTCCTCAAATTCGTCTGCTTGCTGGTTCTTGTGTCTAACATATAACATTCTACAGGCCACGGATTTGCAGGAATCCTTTTGAAACTTGTACACCTTATGTGTTATACTAATATCCCGTAAGTAATTTTCATTTTCCGGATATGGCAGCTAGGGTGCGCTGCAATTGAACCACCCCAACATATCATGTTTTGGCCATATCTCCAGAAATAGAAACCCAGAATAGAAACATACATAAACTGTAGCCCATTTTGCTCCTCTTTCCCTTCCCTACTTTTGTGTGGCAATCTGTTATCACATATGTGTAAGAAAGTCTGTCTGTTCGTCTTTTGTGGTCAGCTATGTGTGCTTGCTTGTTGTTTTGTCTGAAGTGTCATTCTACAGGCAACCACTTCTCAGCAAATGATCTGAGGGTCATTCAAATGATAGAATACTGACAATATGTTCTGTCTGTCCGTCTGTCTATCATTTCACCTTCCGGCAAGCGCTCGACCTCTGGTCGTCTAGTTTGTCTGTCTTTCTGTTCCCTCTCTTCAGGTCGCAATTTTTCAGCAATCGCTTTCAAACCTACACAGTTGAGGGAAAATTTATTATGACAGGAGCCTATTGTTTACGGTCAATATAGGTCAAAGGTCGAGGTCAAGGTCATCAAAAGTATACAAAACGTTTTTTTCTTCATTTTTTTGTCACTTGTAGTCGTATCTACTTCAGCAGTAGCTAATTTTAATCGACATTCCAAGGCCTGTCTTCTGGTATGTGGCTGACTCAAATTTGCTGTAACCATGGTTACTTATTTTTTTTAGAAAAGTTATCATATTCGCGAATCAATGGATTAATTTTTCTAACTTTGTCAGTTTAAGGCTAGAGAGGTCCAGTTTTTGCATAAGGTAGCATTTAGTTATTACTTCAAGATTTTATTAAAAGTCTTGCAATATCTCGTACAATATCTCGTCAAACGAGATATTTCGAGATTTCATTCATCTTGCCCTACAGGCTACAGTTTTGTAGGAATTTTTTTGAAACTGACACGTTGTAAGTTCTACACTAATATCTCGAAATAGTTTTTCATTTTTTTTAATACGGCCTCTAGGGGGCGCTAGGTGGTTACCTCCTCAACATATCATGATTTAGCTATATCTCCAAAGTATACACCTCAATTACATAAGCTATAACTTATTTATTCCTCTGGATCTTCTTCATAACCTAGTTAATTCGTCTTGTCTCAATCCTATGTCACTTTGTCAGTATGTCTGTCTGTTTGTCAGTTGTCCTAAATTTCGCTTGCTCGATGGGTCTTATGTCTTAATTTCGCATTCTACAGACCACATTTTTGTAGGAATCCTTTTGAAACTGGTACAACGTAAGCCTGATAAAAATATCTCCAAAATGATTTTTCATTTTTGGGATATGCCCGCTAGGGGGTGCTGCAATCGCCCCTCCATCCCATATAATGATTTTGCCATATCTCCAAAACTATACTTCTGAATTACATTATCTATAGCTTATTCTCTTCTTCTTAGTCTTTCCCATCACCTGGTTCTCTTGTCTAAATCCTGTGTCACTTTGTCAGTATGTCTGTCTGTTTGTCAGTTGTCCTCAAATTCGCCTGCTTGATTGTTCTTGCATCTCACATATAGCATTCTACAGACCACAGTTTTGAAAGAATCCTTCTGGTACATCTTCTGTCATATACTAATATTTCTAAAGTGATTTTTCATTTTCGAGATATTTCTAATAGGGGGCGCTGTACTAGAACCACTACAACGTAACATTTTTTTACATATCTCCAAACATGTGAACCGTATCTGCATGAACTATAACTCATTCTGTTTCTAAATAATTTCTCCATATGATAATCTAGTCACTTGTTAGCTCAGACGTGTCAGTGTGTCAGTATGTCTGTCCGTTTGTCGATTTTTGTCAGCCATATCTGCTTTCATGTTCTTATTTGTGATATATGTCGTTCAACAGGCCACAACTTCTCAGCAATTGCTCTGAAAGTCACTCAATTGATAGTATACCCACCGTTTGTTCTTTCTGTCCGTCTGTCTATCATTTAAATTTCCGGCAAACTACTTTGTTTGTCTGTCTTTTCCCTCTCTACAGGTTGCAATTTTGCCGCAATCGCTTTCAAACTTACACTGCTGATGGAAAATTTACAATGACAGGAGCCTATTGTTTTTTATCAATTTAGGTCAAAGGTCAAGGTCAAGGTCATCAAAACTTCTCAAAACAGTTTTTCCCCTAAATATGTTACTTTTGGCGTATCTTCTTCGCCTTTAGCTCATTTTAATCGTCCATCCAAGGCCTTTCGTCTGGTGTGTAGCTGCCTCAAATTTGCTGTAACCATGGTTAAGCATTTTGGGGTAAAAGTCATTTTTTTCTAACTTTGTCAGTTTTAAAGCTACAGAGGTCTAGTTTTTGCATCAGGTAGCATACAAGTAGTGTTATTAGATAATATAACAAGTCTTGCAATATCTGGTACAATATCTCGTCAAACGAGATATTTCGATATTTCACTTTGAGATAGCCTAGAGTTCATAAGTATGCAGGAATCATTTTGAAACTATAGATCTTATGCTTACACTTTTTTCTCAAAACGTACTCTATATTTTCCAGATATAGCCGCTAGGAGGCGCTGAACTCGACCCTCTCCAATAATTCATTTTTTTGGACATATCTCCATATCTATAACCCTCAATTATAGAAACTATAGCTTATTTTCTTCCATCAAGGATTTCTCCATATTCTGAGTAAGTCATCTGGTATCAATCTTGTGTCACTTTGTCAGTATGTCTGTCTATTTATTAGTTGTCCTCAAACTTGCCTACTTGGCGGTTGTTGCGTCTCACATATAGCATTCTTCATGCCACAGTTTTGGAGAAATCCTTTTGAAACTGGGACCTCTTATGTCATACACCAATATCTTGAAAGTGATTTTTTATTTTTCCGGATATGGGTGCTAGAGGGCGCTGCACTGGAACCACAGCAACATATAATGTTTTAGCCATATCTCCAAAACTATAAACCTTTTTTACATAAACTATAGCATATTTTTTACTATGGTTCTTCTCAATAATATGGTTAAGTCATTTGGTCTCAATATTGTGTATCTTTGCAGTATTAGGAAACTAATTGGTAACGATTACAATTATCTTCCTTTTAAAATAAATGTAATCGATTACGATAACGATTTCTTTAAAAAAATGTATTCGATTGTAATTGGTTACGATTACTGGTTACGATTATAATCCCATTTCTCGGGTAAGTCGGAGTCCAGGTCACTCGAGTCCCAAGTCCAAATCTGAGTCCTTACGGTTTAAGTCCGAGTCCACCTTCTTCGAGTCCCAGTCATTTTGAACACGAGTCCAAGTCCACCGAAGAATCTAGCCGGAGTCATTTGGAACATAAGTCCAAGTCCACCATCATCGAGTCAGAGTCATTTGGAACATGAGCTCTAGTCTGAGTTTAACACAAATTTTCTTATAAAAAAAACTTGGAAAAGTATGTTTGATATTATCATGCAAATTTTATTAATTTTCAAGTGCCCTTTATTTGAATGTTTAATTATATTTAACTCCTGCATGATACATAGTTAAAACTTGGTATGTTTTGTCTTATTTTTATATAATATTCAATTGGTAGTTAACCCATGTGCACAATCTTAACATAATATGTAACAGAGTTTTCTTTGTTATTGGACTCAACAGGGGCGGATCCAAGATTTAGAAAAGGAGGTCCAACCAAACTAGCTAGGAAGACTAATGAAAACCCTAAAAACAGGTCCCGAGGCCCAGAAAAGGGGGGGGGGATGCTGGTTCGGGCCACAAAATGTTGTCTGAAACCTTTAAAAAAGGTTGAAGCATATGAAAAAGGGCGGGGGGGGGGGGGGGGGGGGTCCTGACCCCTGGACTCCCCTCAATCCGCTTCTGTTTGAGATTGACTCTGGCCATGGCTCGTATTTTCATGGAATTTCTTGAATGTCAGGGAATTTTTTAAAATTTATTTTCCAGGCCTGGAAAGTCATGGAATTTAGCTAATTGTCATGAAATATCATGGAATTTCTTTCATGTCAAACTAATAGTTAATTTCCCGCGAAGCAATGACATATTGCCCTGCTTTAGGCTACTTTTAAAAGTTACTTAATCTTTCCCGCCCAGGGGCTCTCCGTGCACTTAGAATTCTTCGGCTAAATCTGCTGGCTTTAAGCCTGATCGGCAATGATCGGCATGCAGTGGTGGTGCTCTCCGCGCCCCGGGTCCTGGATCTATTTTTATGGGATGATGACATGCATTACGAAGTAGGTCTGACTGTTAACAGACCTGCCAACCAGTCCGATTTAATCGTACTTAGTCTGATTTTTAAGAGATTTGCCAGGAGAAAATCGTATAAGTACGATTTTTGAATATTCTGGGAAATTCATTCTGCTAATCAAAAGATTTCCTGGCAGTGAATTCTGATCGAACTGCACGGGTTCATTAATCGTTCATTGATTCTAAAACAGAAACTGGTTCGCAACGGGTTCATTTAACGTCACATGTTCGTGCCACAGTTGAAAGGTTACATTTTATTAGCACATGCACACACGAAGTTTACAGAATGCCGCTCAGTGTGTAAAAGCTACAACAGATCTAGTTTTAACCGCTCTGGATTAATTGGGTAAAACCCCTTTCACACATACACGTTCTAACCACCACGATCGTCACGTTCTCGGGAAACGTGCAGGTGCACGACCATGGTGGTCGCGGTGTTGAACGTACAATGGTCTCCAGAGGTCGTCGCCAGGTCACCATGATCGCCAACCCTCTAAGAAAAGTTTTCCTGTAAAACTTGAGCGCGGTCGAACGCGGCAGACGTGCCGAAACTTACTTCAGATCATATTGAACGTACGAAAAAGTAGTGGGCGTACACATGACGTACGAAGGACGTACACAGAACGCAGGTGCTCGCCACCATTTCTTGACTGCGTTCTCGGCGACTATTGTACGTCCATACTACGTTCATTGTGCGCTCTTACTGCGTCCTTAGCGCGTCCTCGGCGTTTTGCATACGTTCTCTTTACGTCCAGGAAGTCCCAAGTAGGTTCTCATCTCATTATGTGTACGTTCATGGCGTCTGTTGTACGTTTTCAGCACGTTCTTACATCGTCTTCTCGAAGTTTTCAGTACGTGTTATTTAAAAATAAATCTAATGTTGTATTTAAATAAATAGTTTAAAAAATGATGAGTCAAAATATCGAAACGTAACAAAATAAATCATAAACTCGGTCCCAATTCCTTATTCCACATTACCCAGAAATTTTATATTTTATTGTAGTTTATATAATATTAATAAATAATAAAGACTATGGGACAAGGCATATGATTAAGTAATAATTTCTATTGAAAAGGAACAATAAACTTTTAATAATTATATATCACAAAATTATTTACATTTTACACTTCATCCAAATTTTGCATACATGACAATTTTACAAAACCATATTTCAACATAGCAACAATTTTTATTGTTTAGTATCTATTGTTATGAACTGAAATGTAGCTTTAATAAATGTTATCGTTCTGGGAAAATACTAGCAGCCTGCCATGGCACAGCTCCTACAGAGTGCGAGTAATACATTGATAAATAATCCCTCACATATTTTGTTGCATTTGTTTTTCTGTTGCCATAGCCTGGTTAAAAGTTCACATTTAAGTTTTGTCCCCGACGCCAGGCACCAGGTATCCCTTGCAAGTCCTCGCTGCGTAAGAGAGCATTTTGCATAACAGGAAAGCGTCTCCGCATAATATTAAGCAGGCTAACACAATTAAACCAGTTGCATTTTATATATTCTTTGGAGACAGTTTCAGAGTAGTCAACAAACAGGCTGCACTAATATTCCAAAGGCGTTCTCAGCTACTCTCGAGGCTCTAGAAAGCTTGTAATTAAATATCGGCTCTTCATCTGTGAGATTTCGTCGACTGTAGGGCTTCATAAGCTAGGATCTCAAGGGGAAACAATCATCTCCGATAATAAAATAGGATAGACCCTCGTCATCTCCTGGTAGTTGTGTGGTTGGAGGGAAAACAATAGTACCATCCTCTGTTGTAGTCTTGAGTTCGCAGTTCCCGAATATCTGACTGTCCGAAAATGATCCATTAGCACCGACATCCACCCAAATGAATTTAGAGTGCGCATCAACAAGGGCCATCAAAACAATGAAATTGAAGCCCTTATCGATTTAATAAGTTGATCCGCCTCTCGAAGGACACATGATTGTGATATGTTTGCCGTCTATAGCTCCAAGGCAGTGGTGAAAATTCAATCTTCTGGAGAAAAGTTCAGCAATCTCCAGCCAACCCTGGATAGTGGTAGGTATGGCGAGGACTTCATCAGCATGTTTCGAAATAAGTGTCTCCCACACCTCCGGTATGAACAGTCAAAGGTGTTGTGCGCCACTCGGAAGTTGTACATCCGAGACTTGTATGTGTAGCCAGTAGCCAAGGACCTGAGGGTCCAGGCTAGCTTCAAGCCTTGAGGCACGTCTCTCCTTCAGAGTTTACATTCCAGCTGGAAGACTTCAGGATGGACGACATTCCGAATCGATGACATTCTGAATGGATGACTATAAAACTTAATACGTAATAGGGAGTTAAAGTGGGTGTAATTAATACAGTGATAAAGTGATACATAACCCTAACTCTAACCCTAAAACCTAACCATAAAAAACCTAAAACCGAAACCTAACCCTAACCTAAAACCAATTAACCTAACCTTACCAAAAACCTAACCTAAAGCCTAAAACCTAACCGTAACCTTACCCAGAACAAAAAACCTAAAAACCTAACCCTAACTCTAACTAAAACCTTACCCTAACCCTAACTACAGTAGTAATCCCCCAATTTCCCCCTCCAGAAGGTGTCTTGACGTTGAATGCGAGGACCAATTCTTCCCAACAGTTCATAGAACAGTTGCGGTGCGAGGCGAAGAAAGTTCTTGAAGCTGGCTAGGTCAACATCTCCAACTCCATCATCAGCTGCTCGTACTGGCCGAAGAGTATTCTGGTTTGCAGCAAAGGCCTCACCGACCACCCGCGCCGTTTCCCATCGCCCTGCTTCTCCTCCGCCAAAACAGCCAAGGCGAGGTCTTCTAAAGCAATCAAGTAATTCAGAATGGCAACATATATTGCCACCAAACTGTGTGTTGCAATATTGGTATGATGTTCACTCATCGGAAGTCAGACTGGAAATGAAAGCTTTTCAAAACATCGGGGTTTATATATACCCGCTACTCGAGTCGTACAAAAGACGCAAACAACGTACTGAGCTTCCTACGATCGCGAAACACGTAGTACACGCGTAAATCGATCGTAAAGTTGACGTGATACAGCGTAAATGATCGCAATAGGCGTATAAAATATCCTACAGGGGACTTTGTGGACGTACTAAAAGCGAACAGGGATCGCACGTTTTATATCCAGTCGCAAGTCGAACGTACTGGACGTAATGACAACGTACAATGGACGCACAATGAGCGTACGTCGGTGGCGACCATTTCTAAACTCCACGACCACCAACGTTCTCCGAGAAGTTGGCGAAATGCGGCCAGACGTACGATCAAACGTAAATGTGTGAAAGGGGCAATTCCTACCGCTGTCTGGGAATTCACTGAAATGCATGTGTCGACCTTTAATGAGAGCGATTTCTGGGACACCTTGCGTGGTGAAAAACAAAAGTGCACATATTATAAACGCAGGTGCGTGACCGCGGCATTCGGTTAATTCATTTGTGAACGAGCTTCGTTGAACGATGTATAAACTGGTTAACTGATATGCGCTTGCTGCTTAAGTTTCCCGGAAAGCTAATCCTGTTGAGACCAGTGAAACCTGACCCACACACCCATTGGATGATATTTGATCGACGTCATTTTACCCATGCGTCCATTGGTTGACCTTTATTTTATTTGCATAGACGGCATCTGACCTGTGACCCCCCCCCCCCCCCCCCCCTTGTGACTGTCTGACCGTTGTTTTTGCACGGAAGAAAGTTCCCGTTTTTCTTGAGTCCTTATACCTGAGAGTCAAAGTCCAAGCTCAGGACCCGCGTGTCCAAGTCTGAGTCCTTAAAAAGTGAACTCGATCCTGGGCCGGAGTCCAAGTCCAGCCTGGAATTATACAACACTGCCATGTTCTGCCAGCAGATTTATTAAAACTCATTCAGAGTTCAAGACCTTTCATTCTGTAAGAGATGACATTAAATTCATGTGCATTACAGAAAATAAATATGATATGGTTATATTGTACGATTATGATGTTAATAATAGGGATATTAATAGAATGTATTCATGAAATGCTGATCATGATAAAATAATGAAATATATCTGGGAAAGTTTATTTATGAACCCAGCATTACTTTAACATGAGAGGGTTTTCTCTGACTTAATGTTTTTGAAATAATACATAATATTTGTTGAATACAATGGTTATATACTGGGCCATACTGATTATTGTTGATTGCATGTAGGCTATCTTGATATCAAAACGTGAAAAAGGCTTATGTACTAACTATATCATTGAACTGCATTATTTTTTTTATATTTTCAGTTAAGGTGTTGTTTTAATGAATTAGCACGGTCCTTAAACATTTCAGATAATCAGGGAGTTAAACATGTCACATTTAGCCGTAAAGGAACCAAATTTGATATTCAATTACATAATAACTTAATCCAGTGCAAAAAAAAATTGGGACCCATTGGTCTCGACGCTTAGCTGTATTTGTCTATTAGGATATTTTTAAAGAACTTTTTATGAATGACGGTCCTGTGACCTTAACCAATGACCTTGAAACAAATCTAGATGTCACACGAATGCCCCCGCCTTGGGCAAATTAGAAACATTTGTAAAATTTTGAAATTTTTTTTTAAGTTCAGGAGGTGTCGTATGGTCAAAAGTAGGTCAACAAGGGCAAAATGCCAACTCGATCTGTAACGGGTCATTATCAAGCAACACACCAAAAATCAGGCTAGTATATGCAGGCATTGTGGAATAAGTCCATACATGTGCATTTTCCATAAAAATTTCTGTCTTTCATGAACTTTTCTATGTTTAGGAGCTGTAAAACAATCAAAAGCAGGTCAACCGGGATGAAACGCGAACTCGATCTGTAACTGTCATTATCTGCCCACATAAAAAATCAGGGTGGTATCTGCAGGCATTGAGGAAAAAAAGTCAGTACATATGCATTTGTTATGAAAATTTATATTTGTCATGAAACGTTCTATGTTCCGGAGCAGTCAAATGGTCAAAAGTAGGTCAACTGAGACAAAACAAGAACTCGATCTGTTACTGTTCATTATCTGCCTACACACCAAAAATCAGGCCCGTATCTGCAGGCACTGCGAAAAAAAGTCCATACATGTGCACCTTTTTATGAAATTTTCTATGTTAGAGCACCGTCAAACGGTCAAAAATAGGTCAACTGGGACAAAACGTGAGCTTGATCTGTAACTGGTCTATATCTGTCCACACACCAAAAAGCAGGCCAATATCTGCAGGCACTGCGAAAAAAAGTCAGTACATGTGTATTTGTCATGAAATTTCATATTTTTCATGAAATTTTCTATGTTCAGGAGCCGTAAAACGGTCAAAAGTAGGTCAACCAGGACGAAACGCGAACTCGATCTGTAACTGGTCTATATCTGCTCACACACCAAAAATCAGGCCAATATCTGCAGGCATTGCGAAAAAAAGTCCGTACATGTGTATCTGTCATGAATATTTCTATTTTTCATGAAATTTTCTAAGTTTAGGAGCCGTAAAACGGTCAAAAGTAGGTCAACCGGGACGAAACGCGAACTCGATCTGTAACTGGTCTATATCTATTTCACACACCAAAAATCAGGCCATAATCTGCAGGCATTGTGAAAAAAGGCCGTACATGTGTATCTGTCATGAATATTTCTATTTTTCATGAAATTTTCTAAGTTTTGGAGCCGTAAAACGGTCAAAAGTAGGTCAACCGGGACGAAACGCGAACTCGATCTGTAACTGGTCTATATCTGCCAACATACCAAAAATCAGGCCAATATCTGCAGGCATTGCGAAAAAAAGTCCGTACAACTGTTTGATTTCGGAATGACGGAAGGACGGAATGACGGAATGACGGACATGGGTAAAACTATATGCCCCGGCCATTTCGTGGCGGGGGCATAAAAAATCTTAAAATTTATTATTTTAGATAATTGTAACATTCTTCTAAAAAATCCAGGTCCAGTGACTTTGACCTCTGACTAGTTTACCTCAAAATCTACAGATTTCTTCCACTTTGGGCAAGTTAGCCATGTGTGAAAGATTCAATGTTTTGGATGAAAAGTTTGATTTACATTGCATCCACAATCATTTTAAAGATATTGCTCCTGTGACCATCACCTTTGACCTCTGGACCATGAAAATCTAAATGTTTTTTACTGAAGTGGTGGGTCAGTATTAAATCAAGTTTGTCTAGCCAAAGCAGAATTATCATCCATAAACTAGACGGAATGACGGAATGACGGACATGGGAATGACGGAATTGTAACATTCTTCTAAAAAATCCAGGTCCAGTGACTTTGACCTCTGACTAGTTTACTACATGAAAATCTTAATGTTTTTTTACTGAAGTGGTGGGTCAGTATTAAATCAAGTTTGTCTAGCCAAAGCAGAATTATCATCCATAAACTAGACGGAATGACGGAATGACGGACATGGGTAAAACTATATGCCCCGGCCACTTCGTGGCGGGGGCATAAAAAATCTTAAAATTTATTATTGTAGATAATTGTAACATTCTTCTAAAAAATCCAGGTCCAGTGACTTTGACCTCTGACTAGTTTTCCTCAAAATCTACAGATTTCTTCCACTTTGGGCAAGTTAGCCATGTGTGAAAGATTCAATGTTTTGGATGAAAAGTTTGATTTACATTGCATCCACAATCATTTTAAAGATATTGCTCCTGTGACCATCACCTTTGACCTCTGGACCATGAAAATCTAAATGTTTTTTTACTGAAGTGGTGGGTCAGTATTAAATCAAGTTTGTCTAGCCAAAGCAGAATTATCATCCATAAACTAGACGGAATGACGGAATGACGGACATGGGAATGACGGAATTGTAACATTCTTCTAAAAAATCCAGGTCCAGTGACTTTGACCTCTGACTAGTTTACCTCAAAATCTACAGATTTCTTCCACTTTGGGCAAGTTAGCCATGTGTGAAAGATTCAATGTTTTGGATGAAAAGTTTGATTTACATTGCATCCACAATCATTTTAAAGATATTGCTCCTGTGACCGTCACCTTTGACCTCTGGACCATGAAAATCTAAATGTTTTTTTACTGAAGTGGTGGGTCAGTATTAAATCAAGTTTGTCTAGCCAAAGCAGAATTATCATCCATAAACTAGTTTGTGAATGGATGGGCCCTGTGACCTTGACCTTTGACCCTATGACCCCATATCGAAAAGAATCTTTCCCTATTGACAGGTGAGTAATATCTTGAAGATAGGTTTGTTGGTAGGTTTGTGATGAAAAGTTTGGCTTGAAATGCATACAAAGTCCTTTTAAAGAAATGGGTCCTGTGACCTTTACCTTTGAACTTTGGACCCTAAAATTGACAGGGTTCTTACTTCAGTGGTAAGCCATATATAATTTAAGTTTGAAACCAATATGTCAAACTTAACTGGAGTTATCATCTGGAAACTAATTTGTGAACAGACGGCCCCTGTGACCTTGACCTTTGACGTTGTGACCCCAAATTTATTTATGCTCTCCCTATACTGGCATGTCAGCTAAATGTGCAAGATGGAAAGTTTGGGATGAAAAGCTTGGCTTAAAATGCAGCCATAATCTTTTTAAATAAGCGAGTCTTGTGCCTTGACCTTTGACCTCATGATCTTAAAATTATAGAGGTTCTTTCTTTAGTGGTGGGCCATGTGTAAGTCATGTCTGAAATCCATCTGTCATTCCAACCTGGAGTTATCATTTGGAAACAAATGTGTGTAAATGGACGGATGGACACACAGGCAAACATATGAACAAACAGACAGACAGGGTGATTAATGTAGGGCAACCACTTGTGATCAATAAACACACCAGGTTTTGGGACACTAGATGGAATCATAGCTGAGAAACTGACATGATTGTTGTCATTTAATAGTAAAAAAATTTTAAAAATATTCGTAAAAATAAGAACAAGGCCTACAGGCCTTATGCGAGCCTGTGCAATGAGAATAAACCAGGTATTATGCTTCAATGCTGGACCATGACTTTTCAAGAACATGTGTAACATGTATATGAACAATGCAAGTACTAAACACTCAGAACAAGAAATAATTAAACTAGACGACCATAGGTCGAACGCTTGCCGGAATTCGGAAGTGAAACCCAGACGGACAGACAGAACATATTGTCGGTTTTCTATTAATGGAATGACTCTCAGAGACATTGCTGAGAATATGTGGCCCGTAGAATGACATATGAGACAAAAGAACAGGCAAGCAGACAAAGCTGACAACAAAAGACGAACAGACAGACATACTGACTTTGTGAGACAAGATTGACACCAGATGACATAAGCTAGTTATTAGGAAGATTCAAAGGAAGAAAATGAGTTATAATTTATGTAATTTAGATTTATAGTTTACGAGGTATGGCGAATTAATGATATACTTGGGAGGCTCGACTGTAGCGCCCTCTAGACATATTCCGAAGACGACAAATGCGTTTCGTATTATTAGTGTATGACATGAGATGTCTCAGTTTCAAAAGGATTCCGTCAAAGCTGTGGCCTGTAGAATGCTATATGTAAGGCGTAAGAACCAGCAAGCAGGCGAATAACGGACAAACAGATGGACACACTGACAAAGTGACAGAAGATTGAAACCAGATGCCTAAATCAGGTTATGGAGAAGACTCAAAGGAAGAAAATAAGCTATAGCTTATGTAACTGAGGCTTTGGGTGTAGAGTTATGGCCGATACAATGGTATGTGTGTGAGAGTCATGTGCAGACCCCACTAGTGGCCATATCCGGAAAATGAAAAATTTATCTCTAGATATTAGTGTAAGACATAAGATGTAATAGTTTCAAAAGGATTCCGTCAAAACTGTGGCCTACATAATGCTATATGTGAGACGCAAGAGCCAACAAGCAGGTGAATTTGAGGACAACTGACAAACAGACGAAAACACTGACGAAGTGACTCAAAATTGAGTCCAGATGACTTCTCCAGGTTATGGAGAAGACTCAAAGGAAGAAAAAAGCTACAGTTTATGTAACTGAGGTTTATAGTTTTGGAGATATTGCCAAAGCATGATATGTTGGGAGAGGTTCGAGTTCAGCGCCCCCTAGCGGCCATATCCGGAAAATGAAAAATTGGTTTCGAGATATTAGTGTAAGACTTGAGATGTATTAGTTTCAAAAGGATTCTTTCAAAACTGTGGCCTGTAGAATGCTATATGTTAGACGCAAGAGCAAGCAGGCGAATTTGAGGACAACTGACAAACAGACAGACACACTGACAAAGTGTCACAAAATTGTGACCAGATGACAACACTAGGTTATGGAGAAGACTCAGAGGAAGAAAATAAGCTATAGTTTATGTAATTGAGGCTTATAATTTTGGAGATATGGCCAAAATATTATATGTTCGGGAGGTTCGCATCCAGCGCCCCCTAGCGGCCCTATTCAAAAAGTGAAAAAACAATTTCGAGATACTAGTGTAGGACTTATAATATGTCAGTTTCAAAAAGATTCCTGCAATAATGTGGCCTTTGGCGCAAGATGAATGAAATCTCGAAATATCTCTATTTACGAGATATTTTACGAGATACTGCAAGACTTGTAATAAAATCTTGTAGTACTAGTTGAATGCTACCTGATGCAAAAAACTAGATCACTCTAGCTTTAAAACTGACAAAGTTAGAAAAATAAGACCCCTTATTTTCGAATATTATGACTTTTCCCCCAAAACTTGTAACCATGGTTACAGCAAATTTGAGTCAGCTACACACCAGATGACAGGCCTTGGAATGACGATTAAAATGAGCTATAGTTGAAGTAGATACGGCTAATAGTCACAAAGATATGACGAAAAAACCGTTTTGGGAAGATTTGACGACCTTGACCTTGACCTTTCACCTATTTTAACCAAAAACAATAGGGCACCTAGAAATTATGTTTTTCATCATCCCTGTAAGTTTCAAGGTTATTGTGGCAAAATTGTGGCCAGGAGAGTGGTGACAAACAAACTAGACAACCTGAGGTTGAACGCTTGCCGGAAGGCAAAATGTGGAAATGAAGAGGTTCAAGGGACATAGTATTTGAGGAGGAAATCATCCCATGTTCTTATGGAAAACGAGAGGTTGCGGCAATAATTGCTGAGAACGATGACAAAAGAGAGATAGAGTTTATGTGATATATTTAATGTGACTGTGATCCTTTTGACAAATATATGAGGAAAACACCTTTGTTTTTCAGGAGATTTTATAACCTTGACCTGTAATTTATTTAAATAATACACCTACTGCTTCAAGAAATCATTCTGGTATACAAAATGTGTAAGTTACAAAATGATTGCTGGTAAACTATGGCCTGTAGAATGCTATATGTAATGAAGACGCAAGAACTAGCAAGAGGGCAAACTTGAGGACAACTGACACACAGATATACTGACAAAGAGATATAAAGTGCAGAAAAAATGACTAGACCAGGCTATGGAGAATTCCCAGGGAAAGAAATTGAGCAAAAATTTGTGAAGATAGGATTAAGATTGCCGAAGTTATTACAAAAATATTTTCTTTTATGTTTTTATGTCCTTGACCTATATTTACCAAAACAAAAGGCTCCTCAACTGTATGATTTTTGAAAGCAATTCCTGCAAATGTGCGATCTTTAGAGTGGAGACAGGCTGACAGACAACCATCTAAACAGAAAGACAAACAGAGATACGGAACTGACAAACATACATACATACATACATATATATATATACATACATACATACATGTGTACACATACATATACAAAAACTCAACACACGCACAAATATACACACATACAGACACAGGACTGTGACGCAGGGCGTCCAAATTACGTGGCCTCATGTCAATAGCAGCCAACATAATCTTGGAGCGAACATTCTCATCACAAATACAGTGTATATGATTATATGTTCATGTTTATTGCTCATAAAGGTATTAGTGACACTGTTCCTTTTTTGAACACCCTTCCAAAAATACACATAGCCTCGCTATATAGAAAGAATCCAATTTTACTGAGATCAGATTTGAGACCGCGTCAACTCGTTTCAGGAGCCCCGCCCAAATCCACCAAAAAATTAAGGTCAACTGACCTCAAGGTTATAAGTGTCAGCTGATAAGTGTCAACGAAACCTCCTTGTTCTGACTAATTAAGACAGTTTTATTAGGTATAAACTAGTAAATTCACCTGCAGCGGCATGTAAATTCAATGGTTATGTTCCACAAATGTATGCCAATTCAGCACGGAGAAGACTCATGGATGTTTATAAATACCATGGCAAGCACTGTCACCACAAAACGGCCAACCCTTCGTCACAAATCAATCCGCAACTCGAAAAAAAAAATAATTTCAAGCATGCTCAAGTCGTAGTTTGTTAATTGAAGAAGGAATCTCTCGACCCAGACACAACAACACATTACATTCGATCTGGTTACTTAAAAAATACCAGTGTTTCCATCACTATCTGCGCTACCGCGGCTCCATGGTCTATGTAAATTGGAGAGAAATAGGGTGTTTACGTTTTTTCGATGGTCTATTCTTTAGTAATTTAGATTTTAATCTTGAGTAATTGTAGATTTTACCAGAGACCTGGTGTTTCTTTGTTAGATTACTACGAAAGACCCGTCATTGTCTCTATAATTTTGTTGCATGTGCGGGTTAAAAACCGTAATTGTTCTGCGGGTAGGCCCCATTTGAAACGTGCAGGTGCAAGTATTCAAGCGTGCAGGTGCGAAATCTTCGCGCGCAAAGCCAACAGTGCAGGTGTCCGGCTCACTTATAAGGAGGCAGTTGGTAAAACAAGGATTCAGAGGAAGTCTAACGTAATGATCGGCAGATCCCGAAAGAACAGCTTATAGATATATTGTATGGATTGTTGTTTAATAACAATTTAACAAGTGTTAGAAGCTTAATGTATTTGCTGTTGCTGCTGTTTATGGTGCGATGGTTATAACTGCGGAGCCCTAGTCCTGAGTCACAGTCCGGGTTTTACTAAGTACAGGTAACATGACGTTTGGGCGTTTGGGCTTGAATGAGATCCAGAATATCAGCATTCTTTATTTTTTCAATGTGTTTAATTCAGATTTAGGTGTTCTAAATTAGTTAAAAAACATCCTGCTAATAACAGATATTTTTGAATGACTGGCCTGTAATGTGCGACTTTTAATAACATGTGGAATCTTATAACTTTAACCTACCAAGGATTTTCCCGAGCTAGGGCCACCTCAGGACTGGCAACCCAGAGGCTTCCTTTCGCTCCACAAGATGCCAGAAACAAGTAAGTATTCCGAAAAGTTTCCGAAAATGTGAAGTTGAAGGACAAGGTTTGTTATTTTATAAAAACATTTTATGAGGAAGAGGAAATACGAAGTAATTGTACGTGTGAAGATCTATGGCGAAAGACCAGGTAGGTTGTCTGTTTTTAGAATATGGCTAATAAGGAAAGAGAAGATTAATATGTCTAAAAACCCTTCGCTAGGAAAATATGGACGAGTAGACGGGAAAAGACAACCGTGCGAAGCCAAAGCGGAGTAAGTATGCTATTAAATATTGATACACAGAAGGTGGGTTATGAGGAGGAGGTAATCTTAGACTGAAAGCATACATTGGAAGAGCAGTAGTTTTCTGAGTGTTTAATTTGATAATTCAAAGACAATACAAATAACAGGTTAAACTCGGTGTATGTTTTTACAGGGATTTATACTTTTTTTTATATATTAGTCGGAGAGGGAACTGTTTGAGGCTACTCCACTGACAGTGCACTAAGTGTGAAGAAGAGGAGAAAAATTATTTCCCGAAAAGTTTGTGTTATGAAATCTGTTGTTTCAAAATACTTCGGCATGTATCAGGATTATTCTTATCTTGAGAATAAAAGGAAGATTCGCAGTGACATCTGCAAATAAATAATGTTGTTATTTATTTTTACCATATGTTGTATGAAAAGGGTAAAATTAGTTGAGGGTTTAGTTAAACGGCCTGATTGGTTAACATCTTGGGGCAGCCATGTTCGCAACTTTGATGTCACAAGCTGGTGAAGGATACCAGGAAGTCGAAGAGCACTTATGGAATAATCTTGTTTATATAAATGTGAAATGTTTATTTATGATATAGCATGAATAGAAAAAAATATTTCATATATATATGCACTTGGTTTGAAGAGATTATTTGGTAGGCTTTTATACGAGTATATCCTTGAAAACAGTTTTTTTTTATTGCGTTTTTAATCTACAAATGTATATACAAGTTAGTCGTCTGTTATTTATTTAAATATATACAGTTAAAAAATAAAATAATTAAATAAAAGGCATTTGGATTATGATAGTTAAAAATTAATCTGAGCGAGAAATTTTTTTGGAGATTGCTCCATTGAGTGTTTTGTTCTAAACTTTTTATCAATTATATATCAGGCTTTCAGGAGTCAGAATTTTTTTAATCATTTGGAAATCGGGCACTCCTGTTACAACATGTTTAATGAATTAATGGATTTATACTGTAAATTGAGATCATCCCGAATATAGATTGGGTACAGAGAGTAAAACATGATAAATTTATTCCACGTTTACATATTAGAGTGGGTTCCAATTCTTATGTCAATTCAAATCTCGGTGCTGGGATTATTCGAATCGGTGCCCAATATACGTTCAGTGTTTCAATAAAATCAGTAAAATCTATTTAAAATGCACGTGGTAGTAGCTAGATATTAATTTTTTTTCTTGATGTACATATCTTCCCTTGTATTTGTATATAGGCTCACGTTGTTACATGAACGTGATTATTGGTATGTAGCCTTGAAGGTTGTTTTCGGGTGAGCTTGATGATTCAGTAATATTTTATTTTTGGATTGATACTGATTATAAATGATGGGCGGCCAGCTGTAGTTGTTAATTGTATTGATATATAGTTGATACAAATGAGTCTTATATTGTGTCACATATTTGATCTATATAACTAATAGACTTTGCAATTGTGCACTGATAGGGCCAGGGGATACAAACAATGAGTGGAGTGTATATTTTGTCGAATGATCAAAATACCTGGACTGTGCGAATAAAGTAGCGGTATCTTGTAGGATTGAATAAACGTTGAGGATGAGGTATCTATTTTAATTTTACACGGAAGTGCATAATTTTTATTAGAAATAAATATCGCAAGGGGTTGGTTTCGAGCTCTTACTTGATGTACGGATTTAAGCTCCCAAGTTTTATACTGAATTGTATATACATTAAATTTAGCCTTGGTGCTGATGATTTGTTGTGAAGTAGTTTAATACGAGGAAATGTTGTTTGCCAGTCTTCCACAGTTGCATACTTTCAAAAATTGCAAAGTCTATCGTATGTCAGGTATTTTTTAGTAATGTTATTTCAGGTTCATCGACTTGCGGTGGTTTGTGCGGAAGATCTGCGTGTAGTGTGTCGCTGTATATTGCATATAATAATTGAAATAACTGTACGAATAAAGTTTGAATATTTTGTTATCTTTAACACGTGGCAAGTACGACATCTTCGGATTCAGTCTGCCAAATTATAATAAAAACTTATTTTTATGCATCGTACATACATTGTTTAGCGTTGTTGCTGATGATTCGTTGTGGAGTGTATGAGGATATTTTTTAGTAATTTTATTATAGATTCATAATTGGCTTTTGTTTTCTGACATTGTTTAGGCGAAAGAACAGTTTGTACAGTGTCGCTGTATATTGCATTGTATAATTGAAATAACTGTGCAAATAAAGTATAAATATTTTGTGGATATGCAAGTATATCTTTATCAGAAAGGTTTGGTTTAAAGTTATCACTTAATGTTCGGACTTAGCTTCCAATGCTGTTGTCAGGTGAGCATTTTGATGGATTGTATATACATTAATTTTAGCCTTGATGCTGATGATTCCTTATGACCAGAGTACTGTAGTTGCTTATTCTAATTGATATTTAAAAAAATATGTAGATATTTAAAAAAAATGTAAAGTCTAACATTTGTCAGATATATTTTTATTAATTCTATTTTAGATACGTAGATTTGTGTTGTATTCTGACACTGCTTGGGCCGGAGAACAATGTCTACGAGTGTCGCTGTATTTTGCATATAATAATTGAAATAAGTGTACGAATAAAATATGAATATCTTGTCTTGTTTTCATGAACAAACGGTAAGTACAACAGTTATTAAAATTTATTACAAAAGCAGAATAAAATTGTATTAAATCTTATTTACGCCTCAGAAAACGTGGATATGTAACAAAATGTTTATCGAAACGGTCTGGTTTCAAGTCGAAAGTGATGTTCGTACTTAGGCTGCCAGGTTTTTATCAGATGAGAGAGTTGAAGTATTGTGTATCATTAAGTTAAACCTTGATGCTGATATTATGCTGTGAAGTAGTTTAAGGCGACAGTACTGTATTTGCTTATTCTATTTGATGAAAATATAGAATTTGGATGCAAGATGTTTTGTTTCTGGTTAGTGGCATACAAAAAAGGATTTAAAGGCAAGTACTTAATTTCAACTGGAATGCTGTCTAGCAAAGAGATTTAAGTAAAATTTGAAGTTTATTAAAGTTGACCTACATTTAATGTGACGGACCTTTTTGTATAAAAAAAAATATATCAGGAACTAGTGGGTCGTTTAATATAAATATGATTGTCAGTAATTTCTGCTTAGTCGGAACATGAATGTGATATTATGTATACTTATGTTTTTAATCGATTATCATAGGCGTTTATGTACTTGATAAATTTAACTGTAGACTTGTGAGCAGCGATGTCTTTATACTGTCAATGGATGTATATACATATTTAAAATATTGTGAACTTTATATAATATGTGATAAAAGAACGTGGGACAAGCAGCGGGACAAGTGAGCGAGTTTCGAATTGAAGTTTTTCATTTGTTTCTGGTTACTGGGATTTAAAGCTAGGTAGTTAATTTCATTTGTGAAAATGTATAGCAAGGAGATTTTTGGCAAAATTCAATAAGGACAACTTGTAGCGAGTCAGGTAAGTGAGAGCTTTGCAAATGGCGTTTTGTAACAGATGACCTTTCGACTTTCTCATATATACAACTTGCCACCTGTTACATGTTTTTCCCCATTTGTCAACATTGTGTTTACAAGGACATTGTTGATAAGTTCATACATCCTGCACGGAGGCATTATAACAACTTTCCATAACCAGAATACCCTTTGGTCATTACTATATACACAGAAGAAGTCCGAAATCACAAATTCTGTTTCAAAAGGTAGGTGAATGGGCACCTTTAACATACCTAATTTATATTTTTCTTGAAATGAGTGAGATTCTGAATGCCTTATTTATTGATATGATTAGTTATGACTAGTTATAAATGTTTGATCAGGACTTGGACTAAAATGATATTTCACAAGTTCATTAAGCTGTTTCTTAATACTGTTATACTTAAAATTTCATAAATTTTCATAGTGTAACTACATTTTACAGATCGTCAGGGGTTTAATTGTAATTGCTGTTCAAAGAAGTTGGTAGATGATTGTTTTAATACTTCTTCTGGAATGTGCTATTTCTAATGCAAGTATTTTTGTTGCAGGTCCTGCTTTCATGTTCCTGATTCGTCTCATTTTCGTTCATCCGCACATCTCCCATTTCATCTGAGGAAACTTAACCTCATTAAAAAATAGGTCTCATACCAGCATCTCACCGAGGAAGCACCTCGTTAAAAAACGCACACGTGCAAACACGCTCTTTAGCATTGTCACGTACAAATAAGCAATCTCATCAAGAATTGGTCAAAAAATAGTCAAGAACTGAAAAAGAACTGAAAAAGAACTGAAAAATGAACTGAAAAAATACTTTGTACTGTGTTGTCATTGTTCATGTGTAACTGTGTTGTCATTGTTTACGTGTAACATTGTTGGACTCAAAGAGGAAGGTTTGTATCATATATAAAACTTAAAATTATTGTTAATTGCCTGCAATAAAATCCAGTATAATAACTGGTCCAGTATTTGGTAATATTTCTATTTTGTCTTCAGAAGTTAGTTAAATATAGATAATATAAATAATTTGAACATATGAGACGGTTTTCTCAAAGTGAACAATAAAGGTAGATTTTATTAAGGTATATTGTGGTCAAAACGTATCAGTGTGTCTGTACTCTGTGTATATTTAACAATTTTTTAGTCAAAGGCGGTCTGTACAATATTTTGTATTATATATAGAACTTGAGTGTATATTGTTGAAAATAAAATCCAGTAAAACAAGTCATATTGTTTTTCAATTCATTTTTTCTCCACAAGTCGCATTAATTTTCTGATAAATTATTTCAAGATATAAATATATCAAAATAATTTGAATTCTAAAAGGGAATTCAAACATATTTATTATAGTGTGTACCTGTTTCTACAATAGCGTTTATATAGTTCGGTATTTCAGCAAAGTAGGTATTTTTTAGCACGTAAGATTTGTGGAATACGTTTGTGATTCTCAGGTGTTTTACATTGGCTTTAATCATATATAATAATGCCGAGAACAAAACGGAAGAGTTACAAACAAAACAAGAAGGCAAATCTGTTGATCAAAACAGAACAAAGATCATCAGAAACTGAAAATGAAAAAATAGAAAGACTCTGGTTACAAAAAAAAACGACAGAGTGAATTACGTGATCGTGAAACCGCTGAGGAAAAGCAAGCCAGAGTCAGCTCACAAAGGAAGAGACAGAGTAAATTACATGAATGTGAAACCCCTGAGAAAAAGCAAGCCAGAGTCAGCTTACAAAGGAAGAGGCAGAGCGAATTACGTGATTGTGAAATCCCTGAGAAAAAGCAAGAGAGACTGTCCAAAGATCAGGAAAAACACTTTATGGAACGTGAACTTGAAACCCCTGAGAAAAGGCAAGAGAGACTGTCCAAAGATCAGGAAAGACACTTTATGGAACGTGAACTTGAAACCCCTGAGAAAAGGCAAGAGAGACTGTCCAAAGATCAGGAAAGACACTTTATGGAACGTGAACTTGAAACCCCTGAGAAAAGGCAAGAGAGACTGTCCAAAGATCAGTAAAAACACTTTATGGAACGTGAACTTGAAACCCCTGAGAAAAGGCAAGAGAGACTGTCCAAAGATCAGGAAAGACACTTTATGGAACGTGAACTTGAAACCCCTGAGAAAAGGCAAGAGAGACTGTCCAAAGATCAGGAAAAACACTTTATGGAACGTGAACTTGAAACCCCTGAGAAAAGGCAGAAAAGACTCCAGTCACAAAGGAAGAGACAGAATACATCGCGTCAATCCGAAACAAGTGATGAAAAAAGAGAAAGACTTTATTTAGACTCAAGGCGTAAAAGGGAATTTAGGACGAAAGAAACCGAAAAAGAAACTCAACGGAGATTGAGGAAAGCAGCATGTTATACCAGAAAGCACCGACATCAATGTCATAATATTGTTCCTGATAAGCAGATTGTTATCTCGGAATTCTTAGAAAAGGTACGTGATTCTGCAAATTACGTCTGCTGTTGTTGTCATCGCTTGATGTTTAGGACGTCAGTTGTGCATCTGAAAGAGGAGAAGTACAACAAAGTATCACAGTCTCTGTTGCAAAATGTACTTGCATTTCGTCAAACCTCTTCCAACAATGAAGAATGGATATGTAGAACATGCCACTTGTCACTAAAAGGAGGAAAATTGCCTGCACAGTCGAAAGCAAATAATTTGTCTTTAGCAGATCCACCGAAAGAACTTGCAGATCTAAATGCGCTTAAACTGAGACTTGTTTGCCAAAGAATCCCTTTCATGAAAATGGTAGGCTTACCAAGAGGGAAACAACATGGAATTCATGGACCAGCAGTTAATGTCCCAGCTAAACTTGATACTGTATGCGAGGTACTTCCAAGACTACCTTCAGAGTCGCAAGTTGTCGGAATGAAATTAAAGCGAAGTTTGAAACACTCGTCTTATTACATGTATGATTCTGTTCGGCCTGATGTGGTCATGAATGCTCTAAGGTGGTTGAAAAAAGAAAATCCGCATTATGCAAATATTGAAATTAATGAAAATTGGCTGGAGGATGCAAAAAATGATGATAGTGAACTTCTGGAAGCTGTTTCAACGCAAAGTAAATCTATCTTTTCAAATGAACATTCAATTGAAAAAGAGCATGAAAGTGAAGAGAAAAGAAATGGTAGACGAGGAAACATTGATAAAAGGCATATTGAACATGTTTCTGTGACTGATGTGACTCATTTATCAAATGACCGTCAAAAATTGATTACCATGGCTAGTCGGAGTAGAATGCATATTGTTGATGTTCCAGGAGATGGAAATTGTATGTTTTATGCGTTTTGGCACCATCTTGAAAGGTTGGGTATAAGTGATACGAACGTCGTTCTTTTACGTAACCAAGTGGCTGACTATATGATAGAAAACAAGGAAAATTACATTGACTTTGTTGCTACTAGAATAGAAAGTGCACACTGTGGAAATGCTGACACCGAACAGCCTACTGCTGAAGATTTGTTTGTGAATCAAATAACAGACAGGGACACCCAAAGAGAAATCCAGTGGATAAGATACATAGATGACTTGAGAATTCAAAGTTGGGGTGATCATCTTGTGCTCCAGGCTTTAGCGGACATGTATTCAGTGAAAGCGAATGTTCACTCGACAAGTGCTCTTATGATGCATACAATACGTCCAAGGCTTGGAAGTAGTGAAATGCAGGAAATTGATCTCGGACTTATGGGGCAGTCACATTATGTAATATTTGAGCCTTACACTCAAACAGCTGTAGAAATGAATCAGCCTGATGTTTGTCAAGACGATGGTGAAGGTGCGCAGTGCATACAGACTGCCTGTGATAAAGTTGATGGAAACATGTCATGTTCTGAAGAGGACGAAGATCTAAGAGAACAGGATGAATATGCATTTGAAGAAGCTTCTAAAGTGCGAGGCCTGCCATATGAAACAAGTATGATAAATGAAGATCCTGAATTGCTCAACAAAATAATCAGTGTTGCACCCGCTGAAGGAGTAAAACCAATGCCACTTCTCAGTGATCCTAACTTTGAAGAATTATCAAATCCTGACAAGTATCCTGATGGAACAAATGCTCTGACAGCTGAGCGACCTGTTCACTTGAATCCTCGAAAATATTTCAACCAAAGATTGCTTGATGTTGATGGCAGGTTTTCAAGATCGATTGAGTACATATTCAGTGCACAATATGCAACGGAATCTAGGCAAGTTACAGGTGACATTAACCACTACATTTTCAGACGTGCTAGCGGGAAACGGTTTCAGGGAAAACGACTTACTGCAGGCATGGTAAAAAATGTAGAACAAATGAAACATTTGGTGAAATCAGATCAAGCCTATAGAATGTTGAAAAACGTCAGAGGAACTCCTGCTTATTTCCAAACCGTATTTTATGATGTCCAGCCATGGTTCGACAGCTGGGAATACCAACATGGTTTTTTACAGTATCTGTTGCTGACATGCAATGGCCCGACGTAATTCAAACAATAGCCAGACAGTATGGGACTATATTGACTGATGATGAGGTAAAACAGTTATCTTTCGCTGAAAGATCACAATGGTTGAGAAGGAACCCAGTTACTGCGGCACGACAGTTTCAGTATAGATTAGAACTCTTGTTTCGAGATGTTCTGAAATCAAAAGCGCAACCACTAGGGGAAATATTGGACTATGTAATTCGATTAGAATTTCAAGCTCGTGGTTCTCCTCATCCACATACACTTTTGTGGGTGAAAGATGCGCCAAAAATTGACTCGGATACAGATGAAGCAGTCACATCATTTGTTGACAAATACATCACGTGTACTATACCTGGTGATGAAGATGAGACTCTCCAAAGGCTTGTAAAGGAATTACAAACTCACACCCACTCCAGTTATTGCAAGAAGAAAGGATCATGTAGATTCAGTTTTCCTCGACCACCTAGCCCTGTAACAGACATTGCAAAGGAACCAGATGACGAAATGGCAAAGTTGAAGAAAGATTGCGCATCCCGTGTGCTACAAAGAGTCAAAGATGTAATGTCTGACGACGATACCTCCAAAGACGCCACACTGAAAGAAATTCTAGACAAAGCTTGTGTTTCACTGCAAGAATACTTTCAACACTTATTGGTATCACAAAGAGGTAAAACCATAGTGTTAAAGAGGTTACCTGCAGAAAGTCTCATCAATCCATACAGTCCAGTGATACTGAAAGCATGGCAGGCAAATATGGACATACAATACATCATAGATGCGTACGCATGTGTTATGTACGTTGCTGCCTATATGACGAAAAATGAGAAAGGCATTGGGGAACTGCTTAAACAAGTGTGCAAAGAGTACAAGGACCAAGACATCAAATGCATGCTTCGACATTTAGGCGCAGTATTCCTGAATCACCGTGAAGTCAGTGCTCAAGAAGCTGTTTACCGTATATTGTCGATGCCGATGAAACACTTCAGCAGAGAGGTTTTATTTGTCAATACAGATGCTAAAGATTTACGAGCAGCTGTTCTTAAACCATAAAAAGAACTGAATGATTTAGGAGACGAAGAAGAAAACATTTTTTCAGAGCAACATTATTGAGCGATACTCATTGAGACCAAACTCCATTGAAAACCTATGTCTCGCAGACTTCGCATCCAACTATAAAGTCAGGTATGGAAACATGGATGAAGATGAAAATGACAGCATACCACTTGTGTTAGATATTGATGATGAACAAGAGGTTGATCAAGCAGAAATGCCAAAACAGATCAAACTGAATAACAATGGCGGTATTATGTACAAACGAAGACACCCAGCTGTAATTAGATTTCACAAGTTTAGTATTGAAAAAGATCCAAGTGACTTCTATCGAGCAAAGCTGATGCTATATCTGCCATGGCGTAACGAAGATGTTGATCTATTGGGTGGTTTTCCTAATTTCGCCTCACATTATTTTCATGTACAAGATTTGATAGCTGAAAATGAAGCAAAATATGCAGAAAATGTAGAACTTGTTGAAGAAGCTATCCAAAACAATGCACAGTTTGGACCCCCTGAACATGCGTGGGCAAATATTGCATCTAGTGCGGAACATAACAATTTGCAAGACGAAGGTGAAGGTGTAGAAGTAGAAAGAGACATTGATCAGTAAGATCTTGATGCCAATGCAGAGTTTATCGAAAATCCAAAGTCCGAACATGCTTCAGAAATTATTGCGCGCTATGAGACAGAGGCTGAAAGACAAATCTTACCTGATGATGAATACAGAAAGATGCTACGCAGTTTAAATGACAAACAAGCCCGGATCGTATTCTTTAACAGGAAATGGTGTAAAGAAGCTGTTTTAGCTATGAAACAAAAGAAAATGATAAAACCTTATCATGTGTTTATGAGTGGACCAGGTGGTGTTGGAAAATCACATGTGATAAAACTCATACACTCTGATGTCAGAAAACTTTTCCGAATGTCAAACACAATAAGCCCTGATGACATTACTGTCCTTCTTACTGCACCCACTGGAGTCGCTGCTTTTAATATTGGTGGTATGACATTACATTCTGCTTTATTGCTGCAAAGTAGAAAGTATGGTGGTAATTATATATCATTTGACAAATTGAACACACTCAGGTCAAAACTTGAAAATCTACAGTTATTAATCATTGATGAGATCTCCATGGTTGGATCAGATATTTTGCTGAACATTCACAAGCGTCTGCATAAAATCAAAGGTGTTTCAGCTGAATCAGTTTTATTTGGAAACGTTTCAGTCTTGGCAGTCGGTGATATGTATCAACTCCCCCCAGTATTACAGTCACAGATATACCAGCCAGTGAGAGATCCTGTTGAAAGACTACAAGGTAATCTTTGGAAAGATAACTTCCAGCTACATGAATTGGATGAGGTGATGCGTCAAAAAGATGACTATGCTTTTGCTGAGATGCTTTGTCGCATTAGGACAGGAAACCATACTGAAAGTGATATTTCATTATTAGAAACACGAAAGATTATGGAAAATGATCCAAATTATCCAGATGACGCCTTGCACGTTTTTGCATTCAATTGTGACGTTGATGAAAGGAATTTGAAGAAATTAAAAGAATTGGAGCCAAATGAACACAATCTGGTATACATTCACGCATCCGATGATAAAAGTGACAGCACTGGACAGGTGAATATAGAAAAGATGGCCACTTCAGAAAAGCGATCTGAAACGGCAGGATTACATTCGGTTCTTGTACTTACAATTGGTGCTAGAGTCATGCTTACGTACAACGTCAATACAGCTGATGGTCTCGTCAATGGTGTTATAGGAACAGTACAAAAGATAGTAACAAATGCCAGCCGAATAGTTCAAGTGATTTTGGTGAAATTTGATGATGAATCTGTTGGAAAAGGAGCATTATCTGCTAGTCAATGGAAACAGGAATACCCCGATGCAGTGCCTATAAAAAGACACGAAGCAAGATACGAGAAAGGAAACAAAAAGGGAGCTCAGATTGCGAGAAGACAATTTCCTTTAACACTAGCATGGGCAGTGACCATCCACAAGTGCCACGGCCTCACAGTAGACAAAATTGTTGTCAACATGAAAAAGGCAAAGCGTTTTGGAAAAGGACAAGCTTATGTTGCATTCAGTCGTGTGAAGACATTAGAAGGTTTATATATCGTAGACTTTGATGCGGCTGGAATTAAGGCTAACAAGAAAATCGAAGATGAAATGGAAGAAATGCGGAAAAATACAATATCAACTGAAGATCTGAATCTGGTAGAACGAAACGATGAGTGGACAATCATTGGTCATTTGAATATACGCTATTTCCTACCAAAAATTCCAGACCTGTTGACGCCTAGACAAGCTCGCATTTTCAATCGGACAGATGTGATGTGTTTCACGGAAACATATTTGACAGATGAGCACAATCTGGATATTTTTTGTGAAAAGTACCAGTATGACATTTTTAGGTATAATGTACCATCTGAACAAAATCACAGTGGGTTACATGGTGTTATGATATGTGTTAAGCAGAAATTACAAGCAGAGGAGTTTACTGTCGAGTGTGAGGCATTGCAATGTAAAATTGTACAGTTGATAGTTGATAAATCCAAAATGATTGTTGTTGTTGCGTACAGAAAACCGTCCGACCCTCTCAAAAACTTTTGCCAAAAATTGAGTTCTGTCATTTCCTCCATTCCACTTAATTTGCCAGTGTTTGTATTAGGTGACTTTAATGATGACTTTAATGAGAAGCAAGAAAGTAAATTATATCTTTTAATGAAGCAATACGGTTTTGAGCAATTTGTAACAAAGCCTACGACTGATAGAGGTACACTGATAGATCATATATATCACTACAATAATGGTACACTCGATGTTACTGCAGAAGTCCATGATGCATATTTCTCTGATCATGACATAGCATTGTGTAGTTTCAAAACTAAATGAATTATCTTAGATTATATTTATCATGCCATCAGTTTTTTTTTTCTTTTATTTTTTCCATTTGAATTATCATTATTGGATATGTTACCATATTCATCTTTGTATTAGTATATTTTTATATATTTTTTTTCATGAAATCTTAATAACCATTACTTAAAAAAATTATAATGCATATTAATATATGGTCTGAAAAACGTTATGTATCCAGAAATCTGATTAAAATAAAGTTCAATTCAAGCGCATTTGTGTACGAATGATTATCATACGTGTGATCATTTTTAAATGTGGAAGAGACTGTTCCGATGGATACAATATATTTATTCAAAAATTAATGAACTATCTTAAATTATATATAAATCATGCCATCACTTATTTTTCTTACATTTTAATTAACATCATTTTTATATGTTACCATATTTAACTTTGTATTAGTATATTTTTATATATTTATTTATCATAAAATAACAATCACCATTATTTAAAAAAAAAATATAATGCATATTAATATATGGTCAAACAAACGTTATGTATCGAGAAATCTGATTAAAATAAAGTTCAATTCAAAGGCATTTGTGTACGAATGATAATCATACGTGTGATTATGTTTAAATGTGAAAGAGACTGTTGTGACGGATGCAATATATTTATTAAAGAAATAAATGAACTATCTTAGAAGATATGTATCATGCAACACTTATTTTCCTTCCATTTTAATTATTATTTTTCATTTTACCATATTCATGTTTGTATTAGTATATTTTATATATGTATTGACCATGAAATCTCAATAAACATTATTTATTAAAAAAAAGTTGATAATGTATATTAATATATGATAAAAACGCTATGTATCCAGAAATCTGATCAAAATAAAGATCAGTTCAGAGTCATTTGTGTACCAATGATTATAATACGTGTCATTATGGTTAAAGAGTCTGTTGCGACGGATGCAATATCTTGTCGTTGCTTGAAAACAGGAAATGTACTACCTTAAAGATGCATGAAAGAAAATATATTACACGGAAAAAGGGGAGAAATTGAAAGAAGCAAACTCCAGGACCGTGAAAGAAATTCCGCTATAACACAGTACAAAATGGAATTTTGACCGCAATCAAACCTCGACATTGAGCATTACCAAAGTCTTGGAAAAAAAGGACCTTTTATGTATAACACGTGTAATGTTACGTGTTTCATTTTTGTTCCACAAACACACCAACACCCACCCACACGTATATGTGTGTGTGTGTGTGAGAGTGTGTGTGTGTGTGTATCATCTATTACGTCCAAATACAATAAAAAGAGTGGCCTGAAAACAGGAGCTGGCCGGCATTGAGGGTATATTTAAAAGTACAACAACCATGGAAGTAACAAGGGTTATTTCAGCCAAGATATGTATATATAAAATATAAGTACAACATATATTGATCAGTGATATAATTTAAAATATTTAGATTCACTTACATTGGTTATCACACCAATACATGTACAAATACACAGCGTATCAATATCCTTATGTAATACTAGTACATTGTTTGTAATACTACATTTGTTAATTATAATCTGAAGGATAGTAATAGAATAAAAATATTAGCACAAAAATATGAATATTCACAATATATGATCTTTACACCTTTTGAAAGAGAGAAGATGTAGAACATTGTTTGTTGTGTATACAATTCCATCCTGGCACGCAGGCTCGCGGTTCTTTGAAGTTTAGTCCCTTATTTCACAGGTGGAATCATTTTGTTAAAGTAATTCTGGGGACATTTAATTAACCTACAATGATACTGATCAAGTTTTGAGTCTCACTTTTGATTGTCAAACAAACACACTCAGTTGGGAACACAAGTATGGATGTATAATGTGTAATATGATATATATGATGTATATTCATCGCAACAGAACCAAATATCATGTATTACATTCTGTGTAAGGAGGAAATTACAGGCATATTATGGAAAAATGGAGAAAAACATAATAATATTGTATTTATCGTCTTCATAAATACCTATCCGGAAATACGATCAGGCTATAGTTCTAAGACAGTCAAGAGGCGTTTTCATACCATTTCTCTTCATATGTATGACTGTAGTGAAATTTCAGACGGACTCTTTAATTTTTTCAGTATCAGCTGCTGCAATGTTATATTGTGTAGTTTAAAGTGGATCAATGTATAAATACATATTTTGCTTATCTGCACAAAGCCATTGTATCTTTTTCTTAACAAATTTGTCTAAAATATCGTTATTACCCTACCATGTCATTACGTTTACTGATTTATGTATTAGTCACATCCATTGTTATTTTAATCACAAGTGAGTAGGCAAACTGTCCAGGTCGATGAAGGAATTCGGATTTCAGCACTTTGTAAAATAGCCGACCAACCAATCCCGGCTGTTATGCGGGCAGTGTGTTTAAGTAGCCAGTGGGTACATGGGAGGTCTGGTCTCCATTCCCAGACTGTTAGGTGGGGTCCCATGTCATATTTCAGATCTTGAAATCTGAATCTTGAAACCGGTGCGGAGATTACCAGTCCTTTCAGCTGTCAACCTTGTCCCAGCCACACTCTGTGCAGTGGTGTTGCATCATTTGTGAACTGGAGTTAACAGGCTCTGTAATAACCGAAGTCGGTCTATAAGGGAAGAACCAATGGCATACCAGTATGTGTGAACATGTGCTGGCTAAGCGAGTTTGCTAACTGGGATACATGCAGTTTGCAAATCTGAGGGACCTTTTACACAAAAACTTGTAGTATTCATATCTCACTGATGATCATAACATGTTGCAATTTCACAAGAAATGAAATATTTGAATATTTAATATATACGTATGAGTGTATGTAAACTGTGACCTTTCTAATGATTTCATTCAATAAAACATTACATTTAAAATTTTTGTTATTCATTATTTCATCGATCTCTCAGGAACTTACGAACAGACCAAAAGAATGTCTTATTTATGACAAGCAACACATAAAAATTCTGAATCAAACTCAAGAAAATAAAAGTTTCAGCCTTTTGGATGACATCGAGCCAATTTTCATCAAGAAAAAAAAAAGCTTCCATATTGGGACGACAGGTACTTACTTTATAAGTTTTAGGGAAATTGCTGCAAAATGGTGGCCTGCATTGCCCTAATGTCTGACAAAATAACAAAGCAGTTGAAGAAAATGACAACCACAGAGAAACAGGCAGACATACTGACACAAGGTTGACCACATCATGATATTCGCAATGGGGAGGCAAACAAAATGAGGCAAGGTTGAGTTGGATATGACCATATTTGACAAAGATATGATGACAAACATTTTTGAGTTTTTTATGACTTTCAACCATAAAAAAAACCTCCAATAAACGTGGAGTTAAAAGTTTAAAGGCAATTGTTTCAAAATTATGACCTGATTGCGCTAAATGTCAAACAGAACATTAAGGCCGTTGAAGAAATTTTCAACAACATTGAACAGACAGACATACTCACAAGGTGACCCAAGACCACAAAGGTTGAGCATACCATAATATGAGAAATGGAAGGACGAACAAAATGAGATAAGAATCAGGTTGATACGACGATTTTTGACCAAGTTATGAGGAAATTAAGGCCTATTTAAATTATGATCTATTTTGACTAAAAACAATAGGGCATCTAGAAATTTAATTTTCCATCATCCCTGTGAGTGTCAAGGTGATTGAGGCGAAATTGTGGCCAGGAGAGTGCAGACAAACAAACAAATAAAATTTCGAGATTTTTCGATGACCTTGCCCTTGACCTATAATGACCAAAAACAATAGGTCACCAAGAATTTTAGTTATCTATCATCTCTGAAAGTTTCAAAGTTATTGTGGCGAAAGTGTGGCCTGTTGTGTGCTAAATGTCAGAGAAAACTTCTAAGCCGTTGACAAAATTGACAACAACAGAGAAACAGACAGACATACTCACAAGGTGACACAAGGTCAATAAAGGTTGATCATACCGTGATATAATTTCAGTTTTTCCATCATCTCTGAAAGTTTCAAGGTTATTGTAGCGAAATTGTGGCCTGTACTCTGCTAAATGTCAAACAGAACAAAACGGCCATTGATCAAATTTTCAACAACAGTCAGACAGACATACTGACAAGGTGACACAAGGTCAACAACAGTTGATCATACCATGATATGGGGACTGGATAAACAAACATAATTACCTAATGAGGCAGATACGGCCATTTTTGACCAAGTTATAAGGAAAATAACGTTTCAAAGTTTTTCAGTGATCTTGACCTTCACCTTTGACCTACATTGACCAAAAACAATTGGATAGCTAGAATTTTAATTTTTCGTCATCTCTGTAGGTTTCAAGATGATTGCTGCAAAATTGTGGTCTGTAGTGTACAAAATTTCAGACAGAATATCAAGGCCGTTGAAAAAATTGACAACAACAGAGGAACAGACAGACATACTGACAAGGTAACACAAGGTCAACAAATGTTGATCATACCGTGATATGGGGAATGGAAAGACAAGCAAAATGAGGTAAGGATGAGGTTGATAGGACCATTTTTGACCAAGATATAAGGAAAATAAAATATAGAGGTTTTTCGATGATCTTGACATTAATAATTTACCTATATTGACCAAAAACAATAGAGCCCCTAGAAATTTTGTTTTTCATCATTCCTGTAAGTTTAAAGGTTATTGTGGCAAAATTGTGACCAGGAGAGTGATGACAAACAAATAAACAAGAACCAGCAAGTAGGCGAATTTGAGGACAACTGACAAACAGACGGACACACTGACAAAGTGACTCAAGACTGAGTCCAGATGACTACTCCAGATTATGGAGACGACTCAAAAGAAAAAAAAAAGCTACAGTCTATGTAACTGAGGTTTATAGTTTTGGAGATATTGCCAAAGCATGATATGTTGGGAGAGGTTCGAGTTCAGCGCCCCCTAGCGGCCATATCCGGAAAATGAAAAATTGGTTTCGAGATATTAGTGTAAGACTTAAGATGTAACAGTTTAAAAAGGATTCTTTCAAAACTGTGGCCTGTAGAATGCTATATGTGAGACGCAAGAGCAAGCAGGCGAATTTGAGGACAACTGACAAACAGACGGACACAATGACAAAGTGACACAACATTGAGACCAGATGACATTATCAGTTTATGGAGAAGACTCAGAGGGAAAAAATAAGCTATAGTTTATGTAATTGAGGCTTTGGGTTTTAGAGATATGGCCAATGTAATGATATCTGTGTGAGGGTCGTGTGCAGCGCCCCCTAGCAGCCATATTCAAAAAATGAAAAAGCAATTTCGAGATACTAGTGTAGGACTTATGATATGTCAGTTTCAAAAAGATTCCTGCAATAATGTGGCCTTTGGCGCAAGATGAATGAAATCTCGAAATATCTCTATTCACGAGATATTTAACGAGATACTGCAAGACTTGTAATAAAATCTTGTAGTACTAGTTGAATGCTACCTGATGCAAAAAACTAGATCACTCTAGCTTTAAAACTGACAAAGTTAGAAAAATAAGATCCCTTATTTTCGAATATCATGACTTTTCCCCAAAAAATTGTAACCATGGTTACGGCAAATTTGAGTCAGCTACACACCAGATGACAGGCCTTGGAATGACGATTAAAATGAGCTATTGTTGAAGTAGATACGACTAATAGTCACAAAGATATGAAGAAAAAAACGTTTTGAGAAGTTTTGACGACCTTGACCTTGACCGTTGACCTATTTTAACCAAAAACAATAGGGCACCTAAAAATTATGTTTTCCAACATCCCTGTAAGTTTCAAGGTTATTGTGGCAAAATTGTGGCCAGGAGAGTGGTGACAAACAAACAAACAGACAGACAGACAAACAGACATACGCAACTGACCAATATGCTTGCCGAAATCTTTGATTCCGGCAAGCAACAAACAAACAAACTAGACAACCTGAGGTTGAACGCTTGCCGGAAGGCAAAATGTGGAAATGAAGAGGTTCGAGGGACATAGTATTTTAGGTGGAAATCATCCCATGTTCTTATGGAAAACGAGAGGTTGCGGCAATAATTGCTGAAAACGATGACAAAAGAGAGATAGAGTTTATGTGATAGATTTAATGTGACTGTATATGAGGGAACAAATATATGAGGGAAACACCTTTGTTTTTTAGGTGATTTTATAACCTTGACCTTTGATTTATTTTAATAATACACCTACCGCTTCAAGAAATCATTCTGACATACAAAATGTATAAGTTACAAAATGATTGCTGGTAAACTATGGCCTGTAGAATGCTATATGTAATTAAGACGCAAGTACTAACAAGAGGGCAAACTTGAGGACAACTGACACACAGATATACTGACAAAGAGATAGAAAGTGCTTGTAGAATGCTATATGTAATTAAGACGCAAGAACTAGCAAGAGGGCAAACTTGAGGACAACTGACACACATATATACTGACAAGAGATATAAAGTGCAGGAAAGTTGACTAGACCAGGCTATGGAGAAATCCGAGGGGAAAAAAATGAGCCAAAATTTGAGAAGATAGGATTAAGATTGCCGAAGTTATGACAAAAGTATTTTCTTTTACGTTTTTATGTCCTTGACCTATATTTACAAAAACAATAGGCTCCTCAACTGTATGATTTTTGAAAGCAATTCCTGCAAATGTGCGATCTTTAGAGTGGAGACATGCTGACAGACAACCATCTAAACAGAGAGAGAAACAGAGATACGGAACTGACAAACACACATATATATATATATATATATATATATATATATGTATATATATATATATATATATATATACATATGTGTACACATACATATACAAAAACTCAACACACGCACAAATATACACACATACAGACACAGGACTGTGACACAGGGCGTCCAATTTACGTGGCCTCATGCTAATAGCAGCCAACCTAATCTTGGAGCGAACATTCTCATCACAAACACATACAAAACTGTGTGTATATGTTTATATGTTCATGTTTATTGCTCATAAAGGTATTACTGACACTGTTACTATTTTGAATCCCCTTCCAAAAATACACACAGCCTCGCTATATAGAAAGGATCCCAATTTTACTGAGATCAGATGTGAGACCGCGCCAACTCGTTTCAGGAGCCCCGCCCAAATCCACCAAAAAATTAAGGTCAACTGACCTCAACGTTATAAGTGTCAGCTGATAAGTGTCAACAAAACCTCCTTGTTCTGACTAATTAAGACAGTTTTATTAGGTATAAACCAGTAAATTCACCTGCAGCGGCATGTAAAGTTCAGTGGTTATGTTCCACAAATGTATGCCAATTCAGCACGGAGAAGACTCATGGATGTTTATAAATACCATGGCAAGCACTGTCACCTCAAAACGGCCAACCCTTCGTCACAAATCAATCCGCAACTATAATAATTTCAAGCATGTTCAAGCTGTAGTTTGTTTATTGAAGAAGGAATCTCTCGACGCAGACACAACAACACATTACATTCGATCTGGTTACTTAAAAAAATTCCAGTGTTTCCATCACTCTCTGCGCTATCGCGGCTCCATGGTCTATGTAAATTGGAGAGAAATAGGGCGTTTACGTTTTTCGATGGTCTATTCTTAAGTAATTTAGATTTTAATCTTGAGTAATTGTAGATTTTACCAGAGACCTGGTGTTTCTATGTTAGATTACAACGAAAGACCCGTCATTGTCTCTATAATTTTGTTGCATGTGCGGGTTAAAAATCGTAATTGTTCTGCAGGTAGGCCCCATTTGAAACGTGCAGGTGCAAGTACTCAAGCGTGCAGGTTTGGAGATCTTCGCGCGCAAAGCCAACAGTGCAGGTGTCTGGCTCACTTGGAAGGAGGCAGTTGGTAAAACAAGGATTCACAGGAAGTCTAACGTAATGATCGACAGACCCAAAGAACAGCTTATAGATGTATTGTAGGGATTGTTATTTAATTACAAATTTTACAAGTGTTTGAAGCTTAATGTTTCTGCTGTTACTGCTGTTTCATGGTGCGATGATTATTACTGTGGAGCCCTAGTCCTGAGTCACAGTCCGGGTTTTACTAAGTACCGGTAACATGACGTTTGGACGTTTTGGCTTGAATGAGATCCAGAATATCAGCATTCTTTAATTTTTCAATGTGTTTAATTCAGATTTAGGTATTTTAAATGAGATAAAAAAAAATCCTGCAAATAACATATTTTTGATTGACTGGCCTGTAATGTGCGACTTTTAATAACATGTGGAATCTTATAACTTAAACCTACCAAGGATTTTCCCGAGCTAGGGCCACCTCAGGACTGGCAAACAAGAAGCTTCCTTTCGCTCCGCAAGATGCCAGAAACAAGTAAGTATTCCGAAAAGTTTCCGAAAATGTGAAGTTGAGGGACAAGGTTTGTTATTTTACAAATACATTTTATGGGGAAGAGGAAATACGAAGTAATTGTACGTGTGAAGAGTTATGGCGAAATACCAGGTAGGTTGTCTTATTTTTAGAATATGGCTAATAAGGAAAGAGAAGATTAATATGGCGGTCTAAAAAGCCCTTCGCTAGGAAAATATGGTTAAGTAGACGGGAAAAGACAACCGTGCGAAGCCAAAGCTGAGTAAGTATGCTATTTAAAATTGATACACAGAAGGTGGGTTATGAGGCGGAGATAATCTTAGACTGAAAGTATACATTGGAAGAGCAGTAGTTTTCCGAGTGTTTTATTTGATAATTTAAAGACTATAAATAACAGGTAAAACTCGGTGTATGTTTTTACAGGGATTTATACTTTTTAAATATTAGTCGGAGAGGGAACTATTTGAGGCTACTCCATTGACTGTGCACTAAGTGTGAAGAAGAAGAGAAAAATTATTTTCCGAAAAGTTTGTGTTATGAAATCTGGTGTTTCAAAGGACTTGGGCATGTATCAGGATTATGCTTATCTTGGGAATAAAAGGAAGATTCACATTGACATCTGCAAATAATTAATGTTATTTATTTTTACCATATGTTGTATGAAAAGGGTAAAATTAGTTGAGGGTTTAGTTAAACGGCCTGATTGGTTAACAGTTTGGGGCAGCCATGTTCGCAACTTTGATGTCACAAGCTGGTGAAGGATGCCAGGAAGTCGAAGAGCAATTATGGAATAATCTTGTTTATATAAATGTGAAATTGTTATTTATGATAGGCATGAATAGAAAAAAATATTGAGAAGTGTTTTTTTTTACTTTGAGTTTATATATATATATATATATATATATATATATATATATATATATGCACTTGGTTTGAAGAGATTATTTGGTACGCTTTGATATGAGTATATCCTTGAAAACAGTATTTTTTTAATTGCGAGTGAACAAACCGATGTCGTTTTTAATCTACAAATGTATATAGAAGTTAGTCGTCTGTTACTTGTTTAAATAGATACAGTTAAAAAATAAAATGATTAAATAAAAGGTATTTGGATTATGATAGTTAAAAATTAATCTGAGCGAGAAATTTTTTTGAAGATTGCTCCATTGAGTGTTTTGTTCTAAACTTTTTATCAATTGTAAATCAGGCTTTCAGGAGTTATAATTTTTTTAATCATTTGGAAATCGGGCACTCCTTGTTACAACATGTTTAATGAATTAATGGATTTATACTGTACATTGAGATCTTCCCGAATATAGATTGGGTACAGAGAGTAAAACGTGATAAAGTTATTCACGTTTACATATTAGATTGGGTTCCAATTCTTATGTCAGTTCCAATCTCGGTGCTGGGATTATTCGAATCGGTGCCCAATTTACGTTCAGTGTTTCAATAAAATCAGTAAAATCTATTTAAAATGCACGTGATAGTAGTTAGATATTATTTTTTATTTTTCTTGATGTACATATCTTCTCTTGTATTCGTATATAGGCTCACATGTTGTTACATGAACGTGATTATTGGTATGTAGCCTGCAGGTTGTTTTCGGGTGAGCTTGATTCAGTAATATTTTATTTTTGGATTGATACTGATTATGAGTGATGGATGGGCGGCCAGCTGTAGTTGTTAATTGTATTGATATATAGTTCGATACAAATGAGTCTTAAATTGTGTCACATATTTGATCTATATAACTAATAGACTTTGCAATTGTGCACTGATAGGGCCAGGGGATACGAACAATGAGTGGAGTGTATATTTTGTCGAATGATTAAAATACCTGGACTGTACGAATAAAGTAGCAGTATCTTGTAGGACGTTGAGCATGAGGTATCTATTTTAATTTTACACGGAAGTGCATAATTTTTATTAAAAATAAATATCGCAAGGGGTTGGTTTCAAGCTCTCACTTGATGTACGGATTTAGGCTCCCCAAGTTTTATCCAGATCATAATTGTGATGCATTGTATATACATTAAATTTAGCCTTCGTGCTGATGATTTGTTGTGAAGTAGTTTAATACGAGAATATGTTGTTTGCCACACTTCCATAGTTGCATACTTTCAAAATTTGCAAAGTCTGTCTTATGTCAGGTATATTTTTGTAAAGTTATTTAAGGTTCATCGACTTGCGGTGGTTTGTGCGGAAGATCTGCGTGTAGTGTGTCGCTGTTTATTGCATATAATAATTGAAATAACTGTTCGAATAAAGTTTGAATATTTTATTATCTTGAACACATGGCAAGTACGACATCTTCGGATTCAGTCTGCCAAATTCTAATAAAATACGTTTTTATGCATTGTACATGCATTGTTTAGCGTTGTTGCTGATGATTCGTTGTGGAGTGTATGAGGAGAGCACTCTAGTAACTTGTTCTAATTGATAGCTTAATAAAAAAAATATGAAAAGTCTAACATTTGTCAGATATTTTTTAGTAATTTTATTATAGATTCATAGAGTGGTTATTGTTTTCTGACCTTGTTTGGGCGAAAGAACAGTATGTACACTGTCGCTGTATATTGCATTGTATAATTGAAATAACTGTGCAAATAAATTATGAATATGTTGTGGATACGCAAGTATATCTTTATCAGAAAGGTTTGGTTTAAAGTTATCACTTTATGTTCGGACTTGTCTTCCAATGCCATTGTCAGGTGAGCATTTTGATGGATTGTATATACATTAATTTTAGCCTTGATGCTGATGATTCCTCATGACCAGAGTACTGTAGTTGCTTATTCTAATTGATATTTAAAAAAAATATGTATAGTCTAACATTTGTCAAAAATAGTTTTATTACTTCTATTTTAGATTCGTAGATTTGTGTTGTATTCTGACACTGCTTGGGCCGGAGAACAATGTCTACGAGTGTCGCTGTATTTTGCATATGATAATTGAAATAAGTGTACGAATAAAATATGAATATCTTGTCTTGTTTTCATGAACAAACGGTAAGTACGACAGTTATTAAAATTGATTACAAAAACAGAATAAAATTGTATTAAATCTTAAGTACGCCTTAGAAAACTTGGATATGTAAGAAAATGTTTATGGAAACGGTATGGTTTAAAGCCGAAAGTGATGTTCGTATTTAGGCTGCCAGGTTTTTATCAGATGAGAGAGTTGATGTATTGTGTATCATTAAGTTTAACCTTGATGCTTATATTATGTTGTGGAGTAGTTTAAGGCGACAGTACTGTATTTGCTTATTCTATTTGATGAAAAAAAAACAGAATTTGGATGCAAGATGTTTTGTTCCTGGTTAGTGGCATACAAAAAAGGATTTAAAGGCAAGTACTTAATTTCAACTGGAATGCTGTCTAGCATAGAAATTTAAGTAAAATTTAAAATTTATTAAAGTTTACCTACATTTTATGTGACGGACCTATTTGTATAAAAAATATATATCAGGAACTAGTGGGTCGTTTGATAGAAATATGATTGTCAGTAATTTCTGCATAGTCGGAACATGAATGTGATATTATGTATACTTGTGTTTTCAATCGCTTTTCAAAGGCGTATATGTACTTGACAAATTTAATTGTAGACTTGTGAGCAGTGTTGTCTTTATATTGTCAATGTACCTATATACATCTTTAAAATATCGTGAACGTTATATAATATGTAATAAATGAACGTGGGGCAAGCAACGGGACTTGTGTAGTGGGACGAGATGAACGTTTTCATTTCCGAGCGAGTTTCGAATTGATGCAAGTTTTTCTTTTGTTTCTGGTAAGTGAGCTATATTTAAAGGATTTAAAGCTAGATAGTTAATTTCATTTGTGAAAATGTATAGCAAGGAGATTTTTGGCAAAATTCATCAAGGGCATCTGGTAGCGAGTCAGGTAAGTGGGAGCTTTGCAAATGGCGTTTTGTAACAGATGACTTTTCGACTTCCTCATATATACAACTTGCTACCTTAGGTTACATGTTTTTCCCCCGTTTGTCAACATTGTGTTTACAAGCACATTGTTGATAAGTTCATACATCCTGCACGGAGGGATTATAAGAACTTTTTATGACCAGAATACCCTCAGGTCATTATTATATACACAGAAGTCAGAAATCACAAATGCTGTTTCAAAAGGTAGGTGAATGGGCACCTTTAAGAGACCTAATTGATAATTTTCTTGAAATGAGTGAGATTCTGAATGCCTACTCATTGATATGATTAGTTACGACTAGTTATAAATGTTTGTGTGCATGTGATCAGGACTTGGACTAAAATGGTATTTCACAATTTCATTAAGCTCTTTCTTAATACTGTTATACTTAAATTTCATAAATTTTCATAGTGTAACCACATTTTACAGATCGTCAGGGGTTTAATTGTAATTGCTGTTCAAAGAAGTTGGTAGATGATTGTTTTAATACTTCTTCTGAAATGTGCAATTTCTAATGCAAGTATTTTTGTTGCAGGTGCTGCTTTCATGTTGCTGATTCGTCTCATTTTCATTCATCCGCACATCTCCCATTTCATCTGAGGAAACTTAATCTCATTAAAAAACAAGTCTCATACCAGCATCTCACCGAGGAAGCACCTCGTTAAAAAACGCACACGTGCAAACACGCTCTTTAGCATTGTCACGTACAAATAAGCAATCTAATCAAGAATTGGTCAAGAATTGGTCAAAAAATAGTCAAGAACTGAAAAAGAACTGAAAAAAACTTTGTACTGTGTTGTCATTGTTCATGTGTAACTGTGTTGTCATTGTTTACGTGTAACATTGTTGGACTCAAAGAGGAAGGTTTGTATCATATATAAAACATAAAATTATTGTTAATTGCCTGCAATAAAATCCAGTTTAATAACTGGTCTAGTATTTAGTAATATTTCTATTTTCTCTTCAGAAGTTAGTTAAATATAGATAATATAAATTATTTGTACATATAAGAGACGGTTTCCTCGAAGTGAACAATAAAGGTAGATTTTATTAAGGTATATTGTGGTCAAAACGTATAGTGTCTCTGTACTCTGTGTATATTTAACAATATTTTAGTCCAAAGCGGTCTGTACAATATTATTTTGTATTATATATAGAATATATTATATAATTATATTATACATAGAAGTTTGTATATTGTTGAAAATAAAATCCAGTAAAACAAATCATATTGTTTTTCAATTCATTTTCCTCCTTCACAAGTCGCATTAATTTTCTGATAAATTATTTCAAGATATAAATATATCAAAATAATTTGAATTCTAAAAGGGAATTTAAACACATATATTATAGTGTGTACCTGTTTCTACAATAGCGTTTATATAGTTCGGTATTTCAGCAAAGTAGATATTTTTAGCACATAAGATTTGTGGAAAACGTTTGTGATTCTCAGGTGTTTTACATTGGCTTTCATCATATATAATAATGCCGGGAACAAAACGGAAGAGTTACAAACAAAAAAAGAAGGCAAATCTGTTGATCAAAACAGAACAAAGATCAGCAGAAAGTGAAAAAGAGAAAATAGACTCTGGTTACAAAAAAACGACAGAATGAATTACGTGATCGTGAAACCGCTGAGCAAAAGCAAGCCAGAGTCAGCTCACAAAGGAAGAGACAGAGTAAATTACATGAATGTGAAACCCCTGAGAAAAAGCAAGCCAGAGTCAGCTCACAAAGGAAGAGACAGAGTAAATTACGTAAATGTGAAACCCCTGAGAAAAATCAAGCCAGAGTCAGCTCACAAAGGAAGAGACAGAGTAAATTACGTAAATATGAAACCCCTGAGAAAAAGCAAGCCAGAGTCAGCTCACAAAGGAAGAGACAGAGTAAATTACGTGATTGTGAAAGCCTTGAGAAAAAGCAAGCCAGAGTCAGCTCACAAAGGAAGAGGCAGAGTGAATTACGTGATTGTGAAAGCCCTGAGAAAAAGCAAGCCAGAGTCAGCTCACAAAGGAAGAGGCAGAGTGAATTACGTGATTGTGAAAGCCCTGAGAAAAAGCAAGCCAGAGTCAGCTCACAAAGGAAGAGGAAGAGTGAATTACGTGATTGTGAAATCCCTGAGAAAAAGCAAGAGAGACTGTCCAAAGATCAGGAAAAACACTTTATGGAACGTGAACTTGAAACCCCTGAGAAAAGGCAAGAGAGACTGTACAAAGATCAGGAAAGACACTTTATGGAACGTGAACTTGAAACCCCTGAGAAAAGGCAGAAAAGACTCCAGTCACAAAGGAAGAGACAGAATACATTGCGTCAATCCGAAACAAGTGATGAAAAAAGAGAAAGACTTTATTTAGACTCAAGGCGTAAAAGCGAATTTAGGTCGAAAGAAACCGAAAAAGAAACTCAACGGAGATTGAGGACAGCAGCATGTTATACCAGAAAGCACCGACATAAATGTCGTAATATTTTTCCTGATAATGAGATTGTTATCTCGGAATTCTTAGAAAAGGTACGTGATTCTGCAAATTACGTCTGCTGTTGTTGTCATCGCTTGCTGTTTAGGACGTCAGTTGTGCATTTGAAAGAGGAGAAGTACAACAAAGTATCACATTCTCTGTTGCAAAATGTTCTTGCATTTCGTCAAACCTCTTACAACAATGAAGAATGGATATGTAGAACATGCCACTTTACACTAAAAGGAGGAAAATTGCCTGCACAGTCGAAAGCAAATAATTTGTCTTTAGCAGATCCACCGAAAGAACTTGCAGATCTAAATGCGCTTGAACTGAGACTTGTTTGCCAAAGAATCCCTTTCATGAAAATGGTAGGCTTACCAAGAGGGAAACAACATGGAATTCATGGACCAGCAGTTAATGTCCCAGCTAAACTTGATGCTGTATCCGAGGTACTTCCAAGACTACCTTCAGAGTCGCAGTTGTCGGAATGAAATTAAAGCGAAGTTTGAAACACTCGTCTTATTACATGTATGAATCTGTTCGGCCTGATGTGATCATGAATGCTCCAAGCTGGTTGAAAAAAGAAAATCCGCATTATGCAAATATTGAAATTAATGAAAATTGGCTGGAAGATGCAAAAAATGATGATAGTGAACTTCTGGAAGCTGTTTCAACGACAAGTAAATCTATCTTTTCAAATGAACATTCTATTGAAAAAGAGCATGAAAGTGAAGAGAAAAGAAATGGTAGACGAGGAAACATTGATAAAAGGCATATTGAACATGTTTCTGTAACTGATGTGACTCATTGTCCAAATGGCCGTCAAAAATTGATAACCATGGCTAGTCAGAGTAGAATGCATATTGTTGATGTTCCAGGAGATGGAAATTGTATGTTTTATGCGTTTTGGCACCATCTTGAAAGGTTGGGTATAAGTGATACGAACGTCGTTCTTTTACGTAATCAAGTGGCTGACTATATGATAGAAAACAAGGAAAATTACATTGACTTTGTTGCTACTAGAATAGAAAGTGCACACTGTGGAAATGCTGACACCGAACAGCCTACTGCTGAAGATTTGTTTGTGAATCAAATAACAGACAGGGACACCCAAAGAGAAATCCAGTGGATAAGATACATAGATGACTTGAGAATTCAAAGTTGGGGTGATCATCTTGTGCTCCAGGCTTTAGCGGACATGTATTCAGTGAAAGTGAATGTTCACTCGACAAGTGCTCTTATGATGCATACAATACGTCCAAGGCTTGCAAGTAGTGAAATGCAGGAAATTGATCTCGGACTTATGGGGCAGTCACATTATGTAATATTTGAGCCTTACACTCGAACAGCTGTAGAAATGAATCAGCATGATGTTTGTCAAGACGATGGTGAAGGTGCGCAGTGCATACAGACTGCCTGTGATAATGTTGATGGAAACATGTCATGTTCTGAAGAGGACGAAGATCTAAGAGAACAGGATGAATATGCATTTGAAGAAGCTTCTAAAGTGCGAGGCCTGCCATATGAAACAAGTATGATGATTGAAGATCCTGAATTGCTCAACAAAATAATCAGTGTTGCACCAGCTGAAGGAGTAAAACCAACGCCACTTCTCAGCGATCCTAACTTTGAAGAATTATCAAATCCTGACAAGTATCCTGATGGAACAAATGCTCTGACAGCTGAGCGACCTGTTCACTTGAATCCTCGAAAATATTTCAACCAAAGATTGCTTGATGTTGATGGCAGGTTTTCAAGATCGATTGAGTACATATTCAGTGCACATTATGCAACGGAATCTAATCAAGTTACAGGTGACATTAACCACTACATTTTCAGATGTGCTAGCGGGAAACGGTTTCAGGGAAAACGACTTACTGCAGGCATGGTAAAAAATGTAGAACAAATGAAACGTTTGGTGAAATCAGATCAAGCTTATAGAATGTTGAAAAACGTCCGAGGAACTCCTGCTTATTTCATAACCGTATTTTATGATGTTCTAGCCATGGTTCGACAGCTGGGAATACCAACATGGTTTTTTGCAGTATCTGCTGCTGACATGCAATGGCCCGACGTGATTCAAACAATAGCCAGACAGTATGGGACTATATTGACTGATGATGAGATAAAACAGTTATCTTTCGCTGAAAGATCACAATGGTTGAGAAGGAACCCAGTTACTGCGGCACGACAGTTTCAGTATAGATTAGAACTCTTGTTTCGAGATGTTCTGAAATCAAAAGCGCAACCACTAGGGGAAATATTGGACTATGTAATTCGATTAGAATTTCAAGCTCGTGGTTCTCCTCATGCACATACACTTTAATGGGTCAAAGATGCGCCTAAAATTGACTCCGATACCGATGAAGCAGTCACATCATTTGTTGACAAATACATCACGTGTACTATACCTGGTGATGAAGATGAGACTCTCCAAAGGCTTGTAAGGGAATTACAAACTCACACCCACTCAAGTTATTGCAAGAAGAAAGGATCATGTAGATTCAGTTTTCCTCGACCACCTAGTCCTGTAACAGTAATTGCAAAGGAACCAGCTGACGAAATGGCAAAGTTGAAGAAAGATTGCGCATCCCGTGTGCTACAAAAAGTCAAAGATGTAATGTCTGACGACCAAACCTCCAAAGACACCACACTGAAAGAAATTCTAGACAAAGCTTGTGTTTCACTGCAAGAATACGTTGAACAATTATTGGTATCACAGAGGCAAAACCATAGTGTTAAAAAGGTTACCTGCAGAAAGTCTCATCAATCCATACAGTCCAGTGATACTGAAAGCATGGCAGGCACACATAGACATACAATACATCATAGATGCGTACGCATGTGTTATGTACGTTGCTGCCTATATGACGAAAAATGAGAAAGGCATTGGGGAACTGCTTAAACAAGTGTGCAAAGAGTACAAGGACCAAGACATCAAATGCATGCTTCGACATTTAGGCGCAGTATTCCTGAATCACCGTGAAGTCAGTGCTCAAGAAGCTGTTACCGTATATTGTCGATGCCGATGAAACACTTCAGCAGAGAGGTTTTATTTGTCAATACAGATGCTAAAGATTTACGAGCAGCTCTTCTTAAACCACAAAAAGAACTGAATGATTTAGGAGACGAAGAAGAAAACATTTTTCAGAGCAACATTATTGAGCGATACTCATTGAGACCAAACTCCATTGAAAACCTGTGTCTCGCAGACTTCGCATCCAACTATAAAGTCAGGTTTGGAAACATGGATGAAGATGAAAATGACTGCATACCACTTGTGTTAGATATTGACGATGAACAAGAGGTTGATCAAGCAGAAATGCCAAAACAGATCAAACTGAATAACAATGGCGGTATTATGTACAAACGAAGACACCCAGCTGTAATTAGATTTTACAAGTTTAGTATTGAAAAAGATCCAAGTGACTTCTGTCGAGCAAAGCTGATGCTATATCTGCCATGGCGTAACGAAGATGTTGATCTATTGGGTGGTTTTTCATGATTTCGCCTCACATTATTTTCATGTACAAGATTTGATAGCTGAAAATGAAGCAAAATATGCAGAAAATGTAGAACTTGTGGAACAAGCAATCCAAAACAATGCACAGTTTGGACCCCCTGAACATGCGTGGGCAAATATTGCACCTAGTGCGGAACATAACAATTTGCAAGAAGAAGGTGAAGTTGTAGAAGTAGAAAGAGACATTGATCAGCAAGATCTTGATGCCAATGCAGAGTTTATCGAAAATCCAAAGTCCGATCATGCCTCAGAAATTATTGCGCGCTATGAGACAGAGGCTGAAAGACAAATCTTACCTGATGATGAATACAGAAAGATGCTCCGCAGTTTAAATGACAAACAAGCCCGGTTCGTATTCTTTACAGGAAATGGTGTAAAGAAGCTGTTTTAGCTATGAAACAAAAGAAAATGATAAAACCTTATCATGTGTTTATGAGTGGACCAGGTGGTGTTGGAAAATCACATGTGATAAAACTCATACACTCTGATGTCAGAAAACTTTTCCGAATGTCAAACACAATAAGTCCTGATGACATTACTGTCCTTCTTACTGCACCCACTGGAGTCGCTGCTTTTAATATTGGTGGTATGACATTACATTCTGCTTTATTGCTGCAAACTAGAAAGTATGGTGGTGATTATATATCATTTGACAAATTGAACACACTCAGGTCAAAACTTGAAAATCTACAGTTATTAATCATTGATGAGATCTCCATGGTTGGATCAGATATGTTGCTGAACATTCACAAGCGTCTGCATAAAATCAAAGGTGTTTCAGCTGAATCAGTTTTATTTGGAAACGTTTCAATCTTGGCAGTCGGCGATATGTATCAACTCCCCCCAGTATTACAGTCACAGATCTACCATCCAGTGAGAGATCCTGTTGAAAGACTACAAGGTAATCTTTGGAAAGATAACTTCCAGCTACATGAATTAGATGAGGTGATGCGTCAAAAAGATGACTATGCTTTTGCTGAGATGCTTTGTCGCATTAGGACAGGAAACCATACTGAAAGTGATATTTCATTATTAGAAACACGAAAGATTATGGAAAATGATCCAAATTATCCAGATGACGCCTTGCACGTTTTTGCATTCAATTGTGACGTTGATGAAAGGAATTTGAAGAAATTGAAAGAATTGGAGCCAAATGAACACAATCTGGTATACATTCACGCATCCGATGATAAAAGTGACAGCACTGGACAGGTGAATATAGAAAAGATGGCCACGTCAGAAAAGCGATCTGAAACGGCAGGATTACATTCGGTTCTTGTACTTACAATTGGTGCTAGAGTCATGCTTACGTACGTCAATACAGCTGATGGTCTCGTCAATGGTGTTATAGGAACAGTACAAAAGATAGTAACAAATGCCAGCCGAATGGTTCAAGTGATTTTGGTGAAATTTGATGATGAATCTGTTGGAAAAGGAGCATTATCTGCTAGTCAATGGAAACAGGAATACCCCGATGCAGTGCCTATAAAAAGACACGAAGCTAGATACGAGAAAGGAAACAAAAAGGGAGCTCAGATTGCGAGAAGACAATTTCCATTAACACTAGCATGGGCAGTGACCATCCACAAGTGCCAGGGCCTCACAGTAGACAAAATTGTTGTCAACATGAAAAAGGCAAAGCGTTTTGGAAAAGAACAAGCTTATGTTGCATTCAGTCGTGTGAAGACACTAGAAGGTTTATACATCGTAGACTTTGATGCGGCTGGAATTAAGGCTAACAAGAAAATCGAAGATGAAATGGAAGAAATGCGAAAAAATACAATACCAGCTGAAGATCTGAATCTGGTAGAACGAAACCATGAGTGGACAATCATTGGTCATTTGAATATACGCTATTTCCTTCCAAAAATTCTAGACCTGTTGACGCCTAGACAAGCTCGCTTTTTCAATATATTTGACAGATGAGCACAATCTGGATATATTTTGTGAAAAGTACCAGTATGACATTTTCAGGTATAATGTACCATCTGAACAAAATCACAGTGGATTACATGGTGTTATGATATGTGTTAAACAGAAATTACAAGCAGAGGAGTTTACTGTCCAGTGTGAGGCATTGCAATGTAAAATTGTACAGTTGATAGTTGATAAATCCAAAATGATTGTTGTTGATGCGTACAGAAAACCGTCCGACCCTCTCGAAAACTTTTGCCAAAAATTGAGTTCTGTCATTTCCTCCATTCCATTGAATTTGCCAGTGTTTGTATTAGGTGACTTTAATGATGACTTGAATGAGAAGCAAGAAAGTAAGTTATATCTTTTAATGAAGCAATACGGTTTTGAGCAATTTGTAACAAAGCCTACGACTGATAGAGGTACACTGATAGACCATATATATCACAACAATAATGGTACACTCGATGTTACTGCAGAAGTCCATGATGCATATTTCTCTGATCATGACATTACATTGTGTAGTTTCAAAACTAAATGAATTATCTTAGATTATATATATCATGCTATCAGTTTTTTTTTTCTTTTATTTTTTTCCATTTAATTATCATTTTTTTATATGTTACCATATTCATCTTTGTATTAGTATTTTTTTATATATTTTTTTCATGAAATCTCAATAACAATTACTGAAAAAAATGATTATGCATATTAATATATGGTCTTCAAAGTTATGTATCCAGAAATCTGATTAAAATAAAGTTCAATTCAAAGACATACGAATGTGTACGAATGATTATCATATATGTGATTATGGTTAAATGTGGAAGAGACTGTTCTGACGGATGCAATATATTTACTCAAAAATAAATGAACTGTCTTAGATTATATATATCATGCCATCACCAATTTTTCTTCCATTTTAATTCTCATTACTTTTATATGTTACCATATTCATTTTTGCATTAGTAAGTTTTTAAATATTTTTTGATCATGAAATCTCAGTAACCATTTTTATATTTTTTAAATTATAATGCATATTAGTACTTGGTCAAACAAACGTTATGTATCGAGAAATCTGATTAAAATAAAGTTCATTTCAAAGGCATTTGTGTACAAATGATTATCATACGTGTGATTATGTTTAAATGTCGAAGAGACTGTTTCGACGGATGCAATATATTTATTCAAAAATAAATGAACTATTTTAGATTATATATAAATAATGCCGTCACTTATTTTTCTTAAATTTTAATTATCATTATTTTTATGTTACCATATTCATCTTTGTATTAATATATTTTTATATATTTATTGATCATGAAATCTCAATACCAATATTTAAAAAAAAATTATAATGCATATTAATATATGGTCAAACAAACGTTATGTATCCAGAAATCCGATTAAAATAAAGTTGAATTCAAAGGCATATGTGTACGAATGATAATCATACGTGTGATTATGTTTAAATGTGGAAGAGACTGTTCCGACGGATACAATATATTGATTAAAAAAATAAATGAACTATCTTAGAAGATATGTATCATGCCATCACTTATTTTCCTTCCATTTGAATTATTATTTTCATATTTTACCATATTCATTTTTGTATTAGTATATTTTTATTCATTTATTGATCATTAAATCTCAAAAACTATTATTAAAAAAATGATAATGCATATTAATATATGGTCTGAAAAAGTTATGTATCCAGAAATCTGATTAAAATATAGTTCTATTCAAAGGCATTTGTGTACGAATGATTATCATATGAGTAATTATGTTTAAATGTCGAAGAGACTGTTCCGACGGATGCAATATATTTATTCAAAAATTAATGACTGTCTTAATTTATATATAAATCATGCCATCACTTATTTTTCCTACATTCTAATTATTATTATTTTTATATGTTACCATATTCAACTTTGTAAGAGTATATTTTTATATATTTATTTATCATGAAATCACAATAACCATTATTTAAAAAAAAAATTATAATGCATATCAATTTATGGTCAAACAACGGTTATGTATCGAGAAATCTGATTAAAATAAAGTTCAATTCAAAGGCATTTGTGTACGAATGATAATCATACGTGTGATTATGTTTAAATGTGGAAGAGACTGTTGTGACGGATGCAATATATTTATTAAAAAAAATAATGAACTATCTTAGAAAATATGTATCATGCAACACTTGTTTTCCTTCCATTTTAATTATATTTTTCATCTTACCATATTCATGTTTGTATTAATATTTTATATATGTATTAACCACGAAATCTCAATAAACATTATTTATAAAAAAAGTTGATAATGTATATTGATATATGATAAAAAAACGCTATGTATCCACAAATCTGATCAAAATAAAGTTCAGTTCAGAGGCATTTGTGTACCAATGATTATAATACGTGTCATTATGGTTAAAGAGTCTGTTGCGACGAATGCAATATCTTTGGTTGCTTGAAAACAGGAAATGTACTACCTTAAAGATGCATGAAAGAAAATATATTACACGGGAAAAGGGGAGAAATTGAAAGAAGCCAACTCCAGGACCTTGAAAGAAATTCCGCTATAACACAGTACAAAATGGAATTTTGACCGCAATCAAACCTCGACATTGAGCATTAGCAAAGTAGACAGCCTTGGGAAATAAGGACCTTTTATGTGTTACACGTGTAATGTTACGTGTTTCATTTTTGTTCCCCAAACACACCAACACCCACCCACATGTATATATATATGTGTGTGTGTGTGTGTGTGTGTGTATCATCTATTACGTCCAAATACAATAAAAAGAGTGGCCTGAAAACAGGATTTGGCCGGCATTGTGGATATATTTAAAAGTATAACAACCATGGGTTTTTTCAGCCAAGATATGTATATATAAAATATTAGTACACCATATTTTGATCAGTGATATAATTTAAAATATTTAGACCCACTTACATTGGTTATCACACCAATACATGTACAAATACACAGCGTATCAATATCCTTATGTAATACTAGTACATTGTTTGTAATACTACATTTGTTAATTGAAATCTGAAGGATAGTAATAGAATAAAAATATTAGAACAAAAATATGAATATTCACAGTATATGATCTTTACACCTTTGGAAGAGAGCACATGTAGAACATTGTTTGTTGTGTATACAATTCCATCCTGGCACGCATGCTCGAGGTTCTTTTCAGTGTAGTCTCTTCTTTATCGAAAATATTTCACAGGTGGACTCATTTTGTTAAAGTAATTCTGGGGACATTTAATTAACCTACTTGTACACTGATCAAGTTTTGAGTCTCACTTTTGATTGTCAAACAAAAACTCAGATGGGAACACAAGTATGGGTGTATAATGTGTAATATGATATATATGATTTATATTCATCGCAACAGAACCACATATCATGTATTGCATTCTGTGTAAGGAGGAAATTACAGGCACATAATGGAAAAATGGAGTAAAACATAATAATATTGTATTTATCGTCTTCATAAATACCTATCCAGAAATACGACCAGGCTATAGTTCGATGACAGTCAAGAGGCATTTTCATACCATTTCTGTTCATATGTGTATGACTGTAGTGAAATTTCAGACGCACTCTTTAATTTTTCAGTATCAGCTACTGCAATGTTATATTGTGTAGTTTAAAGTGGATCAATGTATAAATACATATTTTCCTTATCTGCACAAAGCCATTGTATCGTTTTCTTAACAAATTTGTCTAAAATATCGTTATTACCCAACCATGTAATTACGTTTACTGATTTATGTATTAGTCACATCCATTGTTATTTTAATCACAAGTGAGTAGGCAAACTGTCCAGGTCGATGAAGGAATTCGGATTTCAGCACTTTGTAAAATAGCCGACCAACCACTCCCGGCTGTTATGCGGGCAGTGTGTTTAAGTAGCCAGTGGGTACATGGGAGGTCTGGTCTCCATTCCCAGACTATTAGGTGGGGTCCCATGTCATATTTCAGATCTTGAAATCTGAATCTTGAAACCGGTGCGGAGATTACCAGTCCTTTCAGCTGTCAACCTTGTCCAAGCCACACTCTGTGCAGTGGTGTTGCATCATTTGTGAACTGCGTTAACAGGCTCTGTAATAACCACAGTCGGTCTATAAGGGAAGAACCAATGGCATACCAGTATGTTTGAACATGTGCTGGCTAAGCGAGGTTGCTAACTAGGATACATGCAGTTTGCAAATCTGACGGACCTTTTACACAAAAACTTGTAGTATCCATATGTTACTGATAAATACTTCACTGATGATCATAACATGTTGCAATTTCACAATAAATGAAATATTTGAATATTAAATATATACGTATGAGTGTATGTATACTGTGACCTTTCTAATGATTTCATTCAATAAAACATTATATTTAAAATTTTTGTTATTCATTATTTCATCGATCTCTCAGGAACTTCCAAACAGACCAAAAGAATGTCTTATTATGATAAGCAACATATAAAAAATCTGAATCAAAATCAAGAAAGTAAAGATTACAGCGTTTTGGATGACCTCGAGCCAATTTTCACCAGGAAAAAAAAAGCTTCCATATTGGGACGACAGGTACTTATTTTATAAGTTTTAGGGAAATTGCTGCAAAATTGTGGCCTGCATTGCCCTAAATGTCTGACAAACTAACAAAGCAGTTGAAGGAAATGACAACCACAGAGGAACAGGCAGACATACTGACACAAGGTTGACCACATCATGATATTCGCAATGGGGAGGCAAACACAATGAGGCAAGGTTGAGTTGGATATGACCATATCTGACAAAGATATGACGAGAAACAATTTTGAGTTTTTTTATAACTTTCAACCATTAAAAAAAACCTCCAATAAACATGGAGTTTAAAGTTTAAAGGCAATTGTTTCAAAATTGTGACCTGAAGTGCGCTAAATGTCAAACAGAACATTAAGGCCGTTGAAGAAATTTTTAACAACAGTTGAACAGACAGACATACTGACAAGGTGACACAAGACCACAAAGGTTGAGCATACCATGATATGAGAAATGGAAGGACGAACAAAATGAGATAAGAATCAGGTTGATACGACAATTTTGACTAAGTTATGAGGAAAATAAGGCATTTAAATTATGACCTATTTTGACTTAAAACAATAGGGCATCTAGAAATTTAATTTTCCATCAACCCTGCGAGTGTCAAGGTGATTGAGGCAAAATTGTGACCAGGAGAGTGCGGACAACCAAACAAAAAAATTTCGAGGTGTTTCGATGACCTTGCCCTTGACCTATATTGACCAAAAACAATAGGGCACCTAAAATTTTAGTTATCTATCATCTCTGAAAGTTCCAAAGTTATTGTGGCGAAATTGTGGTCTGTTGTGTGCTAAATTTCAGAGAAAACTTCTAAGCCATTGACAAAATTGACAACAACAGAGGAACAGACAGACATACAAGGTGACACAAGGTCAACAAAGGTTGATCATACCATGATATGGGGAATCGAAAGGCAAACAAAACGAGGTAAGAATAGGGTTAATACGACCATTTTTGACCAAGTTATTAGTAAAAAAATATTTCGAGGTTTTCAATGGCCTTGACCTTTGACCTCTGGTCATCAAAAACAATTGGGCACGTAGAATATCAGTTTTTCCATCATCTCTGAAAGTTTCAAGGTTATTGTCGCGAAATTGTGGCCTGTACTCTGCTAAATGTCAAACAGAACAAACGGCCATTGATAAAATTTCCAACAACAATCAAACAGATAGACATGCTGACAAGGTGACACAAGGTCAACTACGGTTGATCATACCATGATATGGGGACTGGATAAACAAACATAATTACCTTAGAATGATGCAGATACGGCCCTTTTTGACCAAGTTATAAGGAAAATAACGTTTAAAGGTTTTTCAATGACCTTGACCTTCACCTTTGACCTACATTGACCAAAAACAATTGGATTGCTAGAAGTTTGGTTTTTCGTCATCTCTGTAGGTTTCAAGGTGATTGCTGCAAAATTGTGGTCTGTAGACTGTAGTGTACAAAATGTCAGACAGAATATCAAGGTCGTTGAAAAAATTGACAACAGAGGAACAGACAGACATACTGATAAGGTGACACAAGGTCAACAAGGTATCATACCGTGATATGGGAAATGGAAAGACGAGCAAAATGAGGTAAGGATGAGGTTGATAGGACCATTTTTGACCAAGATATAAGGAAAATAAAATTTAGAGGTTTTTCGATGACCTTGATCTTAATCGTTGACCTATATTGACCAAAAACAATAGGGGACCTGAAAATTTTGTTTTTCATCATCCCTGAAAGTTTAAAGGTTATTGTGGCAAAATTGTGAGCCAGGAGAGTGATGACAAACAAACAAGAACTAGCAAGTAGGCGAATTTGAGGACAACTGACAAACAGACGGACACACTGACAAAGTGACACAAGATTGAGACCAGATGACATTACTAGATCATGGAGAAGACTCAGGAAAAGAAAATAAGCTAAAGTTTCTGTAATTGAGGCTTCGGGTTTTAGAGACATGGTCAATATAATGATATGTGTGTGAGGGTCAAGTGCAGCGCCACCTAGCGGCCATATCCGGAAAATGAAAAATATGTTTTGAGATATTTCTGTAAAACATAATATGCATCAGTTTTCAAATGCTTCTTTAAAAACTGTGGCATGTAGAATGCTATTGTGAGACGCAAGAACCAGCAAGCAGGCGAATTTCAGGACAACTGAGAAACAGACAGACACACTGACAAGGTGACACAAGATTGAGACCAGATGACATTATCAGTTTATGGAGAAGACTCAGAGGAAAAAAATAAGCTATAGTTTATGTAATTGAGGCTTTGGGTTTTAGAGATATGGCCAATGTAATGATACATGTGTGAGGGTCGTGTACAGCGCCCCCTAGCAGCCATATTCAAAAAATGAAAAAACAATTTCGAGATACTAGTGTAGGACTTATAATATGTCAGTTTCAAAAAGATTCCTGCAATAATGTGGCCTTTGGCGCAAGATGAATTAAATCTCGAAATATCTCTATTCACGAGATATTTTACGAGATACTGCAAGACTTGTAATAAAATCTTGTAGTACTAGTTGAATGCTACCTGATGCAAAAAACTAGGTCTCTCTAGCTTTAAAACTGACAAAGTTAGAAAAATAAGACCCCTTAATTTCGAATATCATGACTTTCCCCCCCCCCCCAAAAAAAAAATTTGAAACCATGGTTACGGAAAATTTGAGTCAGCTACACACCAGATGACAGGCCTTGGAATGACAATTAAAATCAGCTATTGTTGAAGAAGATACGACTAATAGTAACAAAGATATGAAGAAAAAAAAGTTTTGATGACCTTGACCTTGACCTTTAACTTATTTTGACAAAAAACAATAGGGCACCTAGAATGTTGGTTGTTCATCATCCCTGAAAGTTTCAAGGTGATTGTGGCAAAATTGTGGCCAGGAGAGTGATGACAACAAACAAACAAACTAGACGACCAGAGGTCGAGCGCTTGCCGGAAGTTGAAATGACAGACAGACGGACAGACAGAACATATTGTGGGTTTTCTATTATTTGAATGACCCTCAGCGTTTGCTGAGAAGTTGTGGCCTGTAAAATGACATATCAGACAAAGCAACGAGGAAGCAGACAAAGCTGACAACAAAAGACGAACAGACAGACATACTGACACATATGTGATAACAGATTACAGACAAAAGCGCCGAAGGTGAAGAAGAGCAAAATTAGCGAGAGTTTATGTAGGTAAGGTTTAGAATTTTGGAGAGATAGCCAAAATATGATATGTTGGGGAGGTGAAAGTGCAGCGCCCCCTAGTGGCTATATCCGGAAAATGAAAAATCTGTTTTAAGATATTAGTGTAACACATAAGATGTACCAGTCTTGAAAGGATTCCTGAAAAAAAAACGGTGGCCTTTAGAATGCTATATATGAGACGCAAGAACCAGCAAGTAGGCGGATTTTAGGACAACTGACAAACAGACACACTGACAAAGTGACACAAGATTGAGACCAGATGACATTACTAGGTCATGGAGAAGACTCAGGGAAAGAAAATAAGCCATAGTTTCTGTAATTGTGCCTTTGGGTTTTACAGATATGGTCAATATAATGATATGTGTGTGAGGGTCATGTGCAGCGCCACCTAGCGGCCATATCCGGAAAATAGAAAAATGTTTAGAGATATTTCTGTGAAACATAATATGCATCAGTTTTCAAATGATTCTTTAAAAACTGTGGCCTGTAGAATGCTATATGTGAGACGCAAGAACCAGCAAGCAGGCAAATTTGAGGACAACTGACAAACAGACGGACACACTGACAAAATGACACAAGATTGAGACCAGATGACATTATCAGTTTATGGAGAAGACTCAGAGGAAAAAAATAAGCTATAGTTTATGTAATTGAGGCTTTGGGTTTTAGAGATATGGCCAATGTAATGATATGTGTGTGAGGGTCGTTTGCAGCGCCCCCTAGCAGTCATATTCAAAAAATGAAAAAACAATTTCGAGATACTAGTGTAGGACTTATGATATGTCAGTTTCAAAAGGATTCCTGCAATAATGTGGCCTTTGGCGCAAGATGAATGAAATCTCGAAATATCTCTATTCACGAGATATTTTACAAGATACTGCAAGAGTTGTAATAAAATCTTGTAGTACTAGTTGAATGCTACCTGATGCAAAAAACTAGATCACTCTAGCTTTAAAACTGACAAAGTTAGAAAAATAAGATCCCTTATTTTCGAATATCATGACTTTTCCCCAGAAATTTGTAACCATGGTTACGGCAAATTTGAGTCAGCTACACACCAGATGACAGGCCTTGGAATGACGATTAAAATGAGCTATTGTTGAAGTAGATACGACTAATAGTCACAAAGATATGAAGAAAAAACCCGTTTTAAGAAGTTTTGACGACCTTGACCTTTGACCTATTTTGACCAAAAACAATAGGGCACCTAGAGATTATATTTTCGAACATCCCTGTAAGTGTCAATGTTATTGTGGCAAAATTGTGGCCAGGAGAGTGGTGACAAACAAACAAACAAACAGACAGACAAACAGACATACGCAACTGACCAATATGCTTGCCGAAATCTTTGATTCCGGCAAGCAACAAACAAACTAGACGACCATAGGTCGAACGCTTGCCGGAAATCGGAAGTGAAACACAGACGGACAGAAAGAACATATTGTCGGTTTTCTATTAATGGAATGACTCTCAGGGACATTGCTGAGAATATGTGGCCCGTAAAATGACATATGAGACAAAAGAACAGGCAAGCAAACAAAACTGACAACAAAAGACGAACAGAGTGACATAGTGACTTTGAGAGACAAGATTGACACCAGATGACATAACCTAGTGATTGAGAAGATTCAAAGGAAGAAAATAAGCTATAGCTTATGTAACTGAGGCTTTGGGTGTAGAGTTATGGCCAATACAATGGTATGTGTGTGAGAGTCATGTGCAGCGCCCACTAGTGGCCATATCCGGAAAATGAAAAATTTATTTCTAGATATTAGTGTAAGACATAAGATGTAATAGTTTCAAAAGGATTCCGTCAAAGCCGTGGCCTGTAGAATGCTATATGTAAGGCGTAAGAACCAGCAAGCAGGCGACTTTGAGGATAACGGTCAAACAGATGGACACACTGACAAAGTGACAGAAGATTGAAACCAGATGCCTTAATCAGGTTATGGAGAAGATTCAAAGGAAGAAAATAAGCTATAGTTTATATAACAGAGGCTTTTGGTGTAGAGATATGGCCAATATAATGGTATGTGTGTGAGGGTCGTGTGCAGCGCCCACTAGTGGCCATATCCGGAAAATGAAAAATTTATTTCTATATATTAGTGTAAGACATAAGATGTAATAGTTTCAAAAGGACTCCGTCAAAACTATGGCCTATAGAATGCTACATTTGAGACGCAAGAGCCAACAATTAAGCAGGCGAATTTGAGGACAACTGACAAACAGACGAAAACACTGACAAAGTGACTCAAGATTGAGTCCAGATGACTAATCCAGGTTATGGAGAAGACTCAAAGGAAGAAAAAAGCTACAGTTTATGTAACTGAGGTTTATAGTTTTGGAGATATTGCCAAAGCATGATATGTTCGGAGAGGTTCGAGTTCAGCGCCCCCTAGCGGCCATATCCGGAAAATGAAAAATTGGTTTCGAGATATTAGTGTAAGACTTAAGATGTTATAGTTTCAAAAGGATTCTTTCAAAACTGTGGCCTGTAGAATGCTATATGTGAGACGCAAGAGCAAGCAGGCGAATTTGAGGACAACTGACAAACAGACAGACACACTGACAAAAGTTTCACAAAAGTGTTTCACAAAAGCACCTAGAAATTTAATTCTCCATCATCTCTGAAAGTTTCAATGTGATTGCTGCAAAATTGTGGCCTGTACTGTACTAAATGTCAGACAGAACATCAAGGCCGTTGTCAAAATTGACAACAACAGAGGAACAGACAGACATACTGACAAGGTGACACAAAGTCAACAAAAGTTGATCATACCATGATATGGGGAAAGAAAAGACGAACAAAATGATCTTAGAATGAGGTTGATACGGCCATTTTTGACCAAGTTATGAGAAAAATAAAATTTCGAGGTTCTTCGATGACCTTGACCTTAACTGTTGACCTATATTAACCAAAAACAATAGGGCACCTAGAAATTTTGTTTTCCATTATCCCTGTAAGTTTCAAGGTGATTATGGCAAAATTGTGGCCAGGAGAGTGATGACAAACAAACAGACAGACAGACAAACAGACAAACAGACATACGCAACTGACCAATATGCTTGCCGAAATCTTTGATTCCGGCAAGCAACAAGATGACCAGAGGTCACGCGCTTGCCGGAAATGGAAATGATAGAGACAGATAGACAGAGAGTGCATGTAGAAACAGTCATATGAATGAGCAACATTGTGGGGGCAGCAGAAACGGATAATATGTTTATTTATGCATGCTGACCTTTAACAGCTGCATATCTTTCTAGTGTAAAAGGGACCAAGTTCAAAATTTTTTCATGAAATCCCGTTAATCTCGTTTGACAAGAAGCAGTGAGACGTTTTCAGGTTTGTCATGTCAAGCTGGCCAAATGATATGAAATGCCGAAAACTAGACCTGTCTAGCTATAAAAGCCGCTGAGTTATAAGCGTTTGCATGAAATCTCGTGTTTTCTCGTTTGACGGGAAATGGTGCGAGCTTTGGCGAGATTTCCAGTTTTGTCATGTCAGGTTTGTCAAATATTACAAAATGCCGGAAACTATACCTGTCTAGCTGCAAAAGTCGCCGTGTTATCAGCATTTACGTGAAATCATGTTTTTTTCTCGCTTGACGAGATATAGTACGAGATTTGGCAAGACGAGCAGTTTTATTATGTCAAGACGGCCAAACGTTACGAAATGGCGAAAACTAGATCCGTCTGGCTGTAAAAGTCGCCGAGTTATAAGCATTTCCGTGTACTCTCGTGTTTTCTCGTTTGACGAGATATGGTGCAGGATTTGGCCAGTCTTGTAGATTTGTCATATCAAACTCTCTAAATGTTATGAAATGGCGAAAACTACATCTGTCTAGCTGTAAAAGTCGCCGAGTTATTAGCATTTCTGTGAAATCTCCTTTTTTATCGTTTGACGAAATATGGTGCGAGATTTGGCCAGTCTTGCAGGTTTGTCATGTCAAGCCGTCCAAATGTTAATGAATGCCAAAAACTAGACCTGTCTAGCCGTGAAAGTCGCCGACTTATATGCATTTCTGTGAAATCTCGTTTTTCCACATTTGACCAGATATAGTGCGAGATTTCGCCAAGTATGGCAGTTTTACTATGTCAAGTTGGCCAAATGTTACCAAATGCCAAAAACTAGACCTGAGTAGCTGTAAAAGTCGCCTAGTTATAAGCATTTCCATGATATCTCGTTTTTTTCTCGCTTGACGAGATATGGTGCGAGATTTGGCCTGATTTCTTTTCTGGCGTGTCAAGCTGGTCATATGTTATGAAATGCCGAAAACTAGACCTGTGTAGCTGTAAAAGTCGCCGAGTTATAAGCATTTCCGTGAAATCTCGTTTTTTCTCGTTTGACGATAAACCGAGCGAAATTTGACGAGACTTGCAATTGAATGACTTAGAACCAAGGGGAAGCAGCCTAATGCAAAAAACTAGACCCTTGAAACATAAATATTAACCGAGATAGAAGCCAAAAACTGCATATTTTCAGATCGTCAAGTTTAACCCACAAATTTGGTAACCATGGTAACGGCAGCACAAAGCTACATGTGCGGAGGAATAAGCCAATGTTCCTACAACGATAAAAATTGTGCCATGTTTAAAATTATTTTAGATATTGCAGAAAAATGATATGTTACAGTGTTTCAGGTACCACGCCACCTGGTGGCTATTTCCAAAAAATGAAAAACTGATTTCGAGATATTTATAAATAAAACAAAATATATCAATTTCAAAGCCATTGTTAAAAAAATGCAACCTGTAGGTCATATTTAATGAAATCTCGAAGACTCTCGTTTGACGAGAAATGGTGCGAGATTTGGCGAGACTTTCAGTTTTATCATGTCAAGCTGCCTATATGGTACATAATGACCAAAACCAGACGTCTGTAGCTTAAAAATTGACAAAGTTACAAAAAATGGTCGTGTTATTTCCAATTTCCATGATTTTTGCCCAAAAAAATGTAACCATGGTAACGGCAAATTTATGTAAGCTACATGTCAAAAGAAAGGCCAGGTGATGACGAAAAAAATGAGCTATTGCAGAAGTGGATAAGCCTATTTATGGCGAAGTTATAGTGCAAAAACCGTTAACCATACCTGTCGTGACCTTGACCCTTGACCTTGGAGCAATGTTGACCAAAAACAATAGGGCACCTAGAAATCGGTTTGTCAATCAAGCCTGTAAGTTTCAAGTTGATTGACGCAAAAGTGTGGCCTGGAGAGTCGTGACAAACAAACTAGACGACCAGAGGTCGAGCGCTTGCCGGAAGTTGAAATGACAGACAGACGGACAGACAGAACATATTGTGGGTTTTCTATTATTTGAATGACCCTCAGCGTTTGCTGAGAAGTTGTGGCCTGTAAAATGACATATCAGACAAAGCAACGAGGAAGCAGACAAAGCTGACAACAAAAGACGAACAGACAGACATACTGACACATCTGTGATAACAGATAACAGACAAAAGCGCCGAAGGTGAAGAAGAGCAAAATTAGCGATAGTTTATGTAGGTAAGGTTTATAATTTTGGAGAGATAGCCAAAACATGATATGTTGGGGAGGTGAAAGTGCAACGCCCCCTAGTGGCTATATCCGGAAAATGAAAAACCTGAGAAAAAAAAAATGTTTTGAGATATTTCTGTAAAACATAATATGCATCAGTTTTCAAATGCTCCTTAAAAAACTGTGGCCTGTAGAATGCTATATGTGAGACGCAAGAAACAGCAAGCAGGCAAATTTGAGGACAACTGACAAACAGACGGACACACTGACAAAGTGACACAAGATTGAGACCAAATGACATTATCAGTTTATGGAGAAGACTCAGAGGAAAAAAATAAGCTATAGTTTATGTAAATGAGGCTTTGGGTTTTAGAGATATGGCCAATGTAATGATATGTGTGTGTGTTTTTGAGGGTCGTTTGCAGCGCCCCCTAGCAGCCATATTCAAAAAATGAAAAAATATTTTCGAGATACTAGTGTAGGACTTATGATATGTCAGTTTCAAAAAGATTCCTGCAATAATGTGGCCTTTGGCGCAAGATGAATGAAATCTCGAAATATCTCTATTCACGAGATATTTTACGAGATACTGCAAGACTTGTAATAAAATCTTGTAGTACTAGTTAAATGCTACCTGATGCAAAAAACTAGATCACTCTAACTTTAAAACTGACAAAGTTAGAAAAATAAGACCCCTTATTTTCGAATATCCTGACTTTTCCCCCAAAATTTGTAACCATAGTTACGGCAAATTTGAGTCAGCTACACACCAGATAACAGGCCTTGGAACGACAATTAAAATGAGCTATTGTTGAAGTAGATACGACTGAAAGTCACACAGATATGGAGAAAAAACATTTTTAAGAAGTTTTGACGACCTTGACTTGACCTTTCACCCATATTAACCAAAAACAATAGGGCACCTAGAAATTTTCTTTTTCATCATCCCTGTAAGTTTCAAGGTTATTGTGGCAAAATTGTGGCCAGGAGAGTGGTGACAAACAAACAAGAACCAGCAAGAAGGCGAATTTGAGGACAACTGACAAACAGATGGACAAACTTACAAAGTGACTCAAGATTGAGTCCAGATGACTACTCCAGATTATGGAGACGACTCAAAGGAAGAAAAAAACTACAGTCTATGTAACTGAGGTTTATAGTTTTGGAGATATTGCCAAAGCATGATATGTTGGGAGAGGTTCGAGTTCAGCGCCCCCTAGCGGCCATATCCGGAAAATGAAAAATTGGTTTCGAGATATTAGTGTAAGACTTAAGATGTAATAGTTTCAAAAGGATTCTTTCAAAACTGTGGCCTGTAGTATGCTATATGTGAGACGCAAGAGCAAGCAGGCGAATTTGAGGACAACTGACAAACAGACGGACACAATGACAAAGTGACACAACATTGAGACCAGATGACATTATCAGTTTATGGAGAAGACCCAAAGGGAAAAAATAAGCTATAGTTTATGTAATTGAGGCTTTGGGTTTTAGAGATATGGCCAATGTAATGATATCTGTGTGAGGGTCGTGTGCAGCGCCCCCTAGGAGCCATATTCAAAAAATGAAAAAACAATTTCGAGATACTAGTGTAGGACTTATGATATGTCAGTTTCAAAAAGATTCCTGCAATAATGTGGCCTTTGGCGCAAGATGAATGAAATCTCGAAATATCTCTATTCACGAGATATTTTACGAGATACTGCAAGACTTGTAATAAAATCTTGTAGTACTAGTTGAATGCTACCTGATGCAAAAAACTAGATCACTCTAGCTTTAAAACTGACAAAGTTAGAAAAATAAGATCCCTTATTTTCGAATATCCTGACTTTTCTCCAAAAATTTGTAACCATGGTTACGGCAAATTTGAGTCAGCTACACACCAGATGACAGGCCTTGGAATGACGATTAAAATGAGCTATTGTTGAAGTAGATACGACTAATAGTCACAAAGATATGAAGAAAAAAACGTTTTGAGAAGTTTTGACGACCTTGACCTTGACCTTTGACCTATTTTAACCAAAAACAATAGGGCACCTAGAAATTATGTTTTCCAACATCCCTGTAAGTTTCAAGGTTATTGTGGCAAAATTGTGGCCAGGAGAGTGGTGACAAACAAACAAACAGACAGACAAACAGACAAACAGACATACGCAACTGACCAATATGCTTGCCGAAATCTTTGATTCCGGCAAGCAACAAACAAAAAAAGTTTTACTCCAAATATAGAGAAATCTGGCAATAGCGCACTTTTTCACCTATGCGCAAAAATAAGCCCATGGACTCTAGTTTAAGGTGCTGTGATGGAAATGGCCCAATGTTTAATAGTTGTGGAGGTATAGCACCAAAACAAATTTTCATGTTTTTTCATCTGCAACGCCCCCTGGCGGGTATTTCCAAATTCTGAAAAAACAATTTCGAGATATTCTTATGTTACATAAAATATCTCAGAATCAGGGCGATTGCTGCAAATTTGAAAAATATCATGAAATTCCATGATTTCTCCCCAAAACATGTAACCATGGTAACGGCAAATTTAAGTAAGCTACATGTCAAAAGAAAGGCCAGGTGATGACGAAAAAAATGAGCTATTGCAGAAGTGGATAAGCCTATTTATGGCGAAGTTATAGTGCAAAAACCGTTAACCATACCTGTCGTGACCTTGACCCTTGAACTTGGAGCAATGTTGACCAAAAACAAAAGGGCACCTAGAAATCGGTTTGTCAATCAAGCCTGTAAGTTTCAAGTTGATTGATGCAAAAGTGTGGCCTGGAGAGTCGTGACAATCAAAGCAACAAAACATACGCAACAGACGGTCATGCTTGCCGAAATCGAAGATTTCCGGCAAGCAACAAACAGACAGACAAACAGACATACGCAACTGACCAATATGCTTGCCGAAATCTTTGATTCCGGCAAGCAACAAACCTCACTGCTGAAATCCTGGCATGGGTGCACACAACACAAAAACTAGAATATGGGTAGTAAACAAGCTACTACGTGTATCCGCCAAAATCAGAGTGGGACGGGTGAAGTGAGGCATGGATTGAGTGGCAAGGGGAAATAGAGTGAGGTGTGTTGCATGATAGTCTGGATGTCTGCAGCCGAAATGTGTATGTAGGTTGCGCAACCTACCACAAAATACAGAAAGCTGTCCAAGTTGTATACATATACAAAATTTTGGGCAGTCAAACCACTACTTGTATATGTGTGATTTTATCCCACAGCAGACAAACAGAAGGACGCTGTGCAAAAATGGTGGCAAGTGGTGCCACAAGTTTTGTGTATGATTAAGAGCTATGTATGATCTATAAACATGCAAAATATTTGCCCAATCGGTGAAATGGTTCCCGAGATATGGGCTTGGATGTCTGCAGCGTGAATGTGAATGTAGGTGGCACCACCTGTCATAAAATTAAGAAAACTGTCAAGAAAGTATAAACCTGCAAAATCCCAGGTGGATAAGTCCAACCATTGCAGAGATATGAATGATTTTATCCCATGGCAGATAAACAGATGGACGCTGTGCAAAAATGGTTGCAGGTGGCGCCACCATTTTAGTGTATGTTATAAAACTATCCAAGGGGTACATTTGTGCAAAGTTATTAGCCTGATCGGTCAAACGGTTCCCGAGATATGTGGGTTTATGTGTGGAAACAGACTTACAAATGGACGCTGGGCAGAGAGGAAGGGTCAGAGGTCAACCAAAAATAAGGGCACAGCAGTTCACATGTGACCCTACCATAATTCCGAATTTAAAAAAAATCTGCCCAGTAGAGTTCTCCGGAGACCTATGCGGCGTAGGCGGCGGCGGCGCACGACTGAAAACATAGTTTCCGCAAAACTCTGTTTTGGCGGATAAAATGATTGTAGCTGGCACCACCGTTCTTGTATACAACGAAGAGATATATACATATGCCCAATGTCAGACTGATAAGTCAAACCCCTCCTGTGAAATAAGCAGGGACATACACTGTGCAAAAATTATTGTAGGTGGCGCCATCAGTCTTGTACACTATAAAGCTACCCGATATGTATAAACATGCCCGATTTTAGGCCGATGTATCAAATTCCTCTGTAGAAATAAACAGGCGCATACACGGCAAAAGTCAATGTAGGTTGCACCACCTGTATTGTAAATGAGAATACCATCAAAGACGCATAGACAGGTTAAAATATTAGGCCAATACATCAAACTTCCCCTGAGTTTGATGCACTGGGCTGACGAGGCTTAGGTGAGTAAGGCAGTTGCCCACGAGTGAACTGTAACAAATTGCTGCTTCAAGCTACTGCACTTATTGAACTCTTGACATGCACCTAGCTAGACTGAGTGAACTTTTGACCTGTACTTGGCTGCACTGAGAGAACTCTTAACCTGTTGCATAATCTGACACAGTTGGCAGTCTGCCAAAGCGATAAATAGATCCAGGCTGAACTTTGGTGCCAAATCTAATGCAGTGAGCAGTCTGCCAAAGCTATAAATAGAATGCAGCTACTGCACCGAGTGAACTCTTGACCAATATTTGGCTGCACTTCTTCCAATCCTGGCACTGTGCGAAAACAAACTATTTATAGAGCTGACATCATCTTGGCTAATGGCCAACATCAAGGCACTGGCAATCTGCCAATGGTAAACCAAGTGCTGCCATCTGTACACAAAAGTGGTCCCTACTTGAAATAACTTTGAAATTTATTTTCCCGATACAAAATGCTTTTCAGCTGACTTTTACAAAAAAAAGAAATCAGGAATATATGTAAAACTAGAATACGGGTAGTCGACAAGCGACTAGGTGTATCCGCCAAAATCAGAGAAGGACGGGTGAAGTAAGGCATGGATTGAGTGGCAAGGGGATATAGAGTTACATGTGTTAAATATTAGAATGGATCTCAGCCACATAAACATGATTGTAGGTGGCGCCACCTGTTATTTGAAACTATCCAAGATATATACACAAGCAAAATTTCATGTGGAAAAGTCAAACCACTGCAGAGATATGAGTGATTTTATCCCACAGCAGACAAACAGATGGACGCTGTGCAAAAATGGCTGCAGGTGGCGCCACCATTTTTGTGTATGTTATAAAGCAATGCAAGGGCTACATTTGAGTAAAAAAATTTTCCTGATTGGTTGAATTAGTCCGGAGATATAAGCATGGATGTCTACAGCGTGAATGTGAATGTAGGTCGCACCACCTGTCATAAAATCAAGAAAGCTATGCGGGATGTATAAGCATGCTGAATTTCAGGTAATTTGGTCAAACCACTGCAGATATATGAGTGATTTTAACCAAAGGCAGACAAACAGATGGACGCTGTGCAAAAATGGCTGCAGGTGGCGCCACCATTTGTGTATGTTATAAAGCTATCCAAGGGCTACATTTGTGTAAATTTTTTTTCCTGATTGGTCAAACGGCTCCCGAGATATGAGCTTGGATGTCTGCAGCGTTAACGTGATTGTAGGTGGCACCACCTGTCATAAAATCAAGAAAGCTATCTAGGATGTACACGCATGCCGAATTTTAGGTGAATTAGTCAAACCACTGCAGAGATATGAGTGATTTTAACCCCAGGCAGATGAACAAATGGACACTGTGCAAACATGGTTGCAGGTGGCGCCACCTTTTGTTGTGTTTGTTATAAAGTTATCCCAGGGCTACATTTGTGTAACATTTTTTTCCGGATCAGTCAAACGGTTCCCAAGATATATGGGTTTATGTGTGGAGCGTTAACGTGAATGTAGGTGGCGCCATCTGTCATAAAATCAAGAAAGCTATCTAGGATGTATATGCATGCCGATTTTTAGGTGAATTAGTCAAACCACTGCAGAGATATGAGTGATTTTAACCCCAGGCAGATGAACAACTGGACACTGTGCAAACATGGTTGCAGGTGGCGCCACCTTTTTTTGTATAGTTATAAAGCCTTCCCAGGGCTACATTTGTGTAAAATTTTTTTCCGGATCGGTCAAACGGTTCCCGAGATATAAGGGTTTATGTGTGGAGCGTTAACGTGAATGTAGGTGGCGCCACCTGTCATAAAATCGAGAAAGCTATCTAGGATGTATACGCATGCCGAATTTTAGGTGAATTAGTCAAACCACTGCAGAGATATGAGTGATTTTAACCCCAGGCAGATGAACAGATGGACACTGTGCAAACGTGGTTGCAGGTGGCGCCACCTTTTGTTGTGTATGTTATAAAGCTATCCCAGGGCTACATTTGTGTAAAAAAATTTTCCGGATCGGTCAAACGGTTCCCGAGATATATGGGTTAATGTGTGGAAACAGACGCACAAACGGACGCTGGGCAGAGACGAAAGGTCAGAGGTCAAGGTCACTTGGTTAGGCACCAGTTCACATGTGACCCGAAAATTTGTGTAAGTTTCGGAAAATCTGTCCAGTAGTCTCAGAGGAGTTCTCCGGAAACGAACGCGGCGGCGGCGGCGGAACCCGGTCAAAAACATGCATAGTATCCGCAAAACTTCGTTTTGGCGGATACAATTATTACAGATGCATAATGAATGCAAAATTGAAATACGGAATTATCTCATTGGTGGAAAATTCTTGAATTAAGTTATGTGGGGATTCCATTTTATATAATCCATGTACAGTTGTCTTTATATAGCCACACAGAGCTGATGTTCATGATTGTAATATTGCCTGGTATGATGAATAACTTAAATCATGAATCTAATTTTTAAAAGCTTTTTAAAAACACTTTCTTGTCAATATTTACCAAAGATAACCTGAAATTTAAATGCCTAGTGGCATGATGTAATAGATACTGATAAACTGGTACCAGGCTACATATAACAGCATCACACAGCTAAAATATATGGTGAAATGACTCAATTCAATCGCCATAATTCAGCCAAAAATCATTAATGTGGAACCATTAATGACAATTATTATAAGAATTATTGTAGGGATTATTCTTGTAAAATATTTAACAAACTGGCTTCAGTGGCACCTGTCAAAAAACCGTAGGAAGATACAGCAAACTGGCTAAGATCAGCTTCCCGTAACTAAGCCAAAAAGCACTGAACCAAAACAATTTGAACAAATATGAATTATCAACATCTGAGAATAATTAATTTATGATATTTAAGAAATTGGCCCAGTGGTTTTTGAGAAAAAGATCTTTGTAGCCACTGAGCTAAAATGGGCTTTGACTAAATTCAGATTCCCTTAACCTAGCCAAAAGTCACTGAACAGAGACCATTTGAACAATCTTCAGAAAGCACTACCCTAGAATCATTTCTGTGCGATATTAAACATTTTGGCCACATGGTTTCAGAGGAGAATATTTTTGTAGCCCTTAGTGTGATACAGGCACTGATGACTCCGTACAAAAAAGGCCGATGCAGGTGGCGCCACCAGTACCTCAATTTCAGATATGACCTATGTGACCAACATTGGCATAAAATTTGGTTATTATAGCTTCAGCGGTTTCTGAGATTTAAATTTTAATATCCATTTTTGGTTTAATGGCAAAGTTCAGCCTCCTGAATCTCGGCCAAAAATCTCCGAACTGGAACCAGTCGAACAAACTCGAGAGAGATTGTTCCAGGGATCATTTCTGTAAAATATTGGACAATTTGGTTGGACAGTTTCGGAGAAGAATGGGACGGTGAAACATGAAAAAATATCACCAGTACATCTTCAAATTGATAACAAACTAGAATCTGTAGTCAGGGGCACAGACCTCCATCAGAATCTCCTTAAATATCAGTCATGTGTTCACGCGTGAATGCGTTTCGTGTGTGAACAGTCATGTTTCAGTAACCCGAGTTCACCTTGCGAGTGGCAGAACAAATTAATACGAATGGGTAGCTTCCACACGGGGACACATGAATGGTCCTTTGTCATAAAGGTTTATAAGAAAATATATATTATGGTGACTCTTATTACCTCCAAATGAAATGGTTCAGCAAAACATTTTTCGCCTGTCACCCCTTTTCAGAAGGCGACCTGTAATCCCCACTGAACCCCATTTCCGTTATATCGCCTGTTAAAAAAATTTACTCTGTCAAGGGAAGTAAAGATTTTAAATACAAGCTTGGTATTGATATTTATACATTCAGAAGTATATTTTCATGATAACCATGGTTTTAATAGTTCGGCCGATTTATGGGTTGTTTGAAAAAAAGTTATTTTTTTCATTTCAAAAGGAAGCCCGGGGGGGGGGGGAGGGGGGGGGGGGGGGGGTTGCACACACTTCTAAGGGTCCTCAATCTCTTGGGGACTTTAAAACCTCAGCAAGAATTTACTGATCAGTCGTTGGTTCATACGTGCACGTTTCATGTAAAACATTGCCATGGTTCAGAAACACGGGTTCAACAGGCGATTGGCAAAACAACTACATACGAATGGGCGGGACAAAGGAATAGCCCCTTATAATTATTCCTTTGTGGAAAATATATTATGGTGATTCCGATTACCTTCAGAAATGTATTGGATTAGGGATGCAGTTTTACTCTACCTCTCTACAAATTTTCAGCAAAATCTATATATTACATTTTGTATAATTTGCTGAAAGACAATGCACCGAACCAAGGCTGAAGAGGTTTCTTTGCTAAATGCTTTCATCGAAATATATCAACCTGCTTTCTTTTTATCTTGGAGGGTTGTAAATTTGGCATCAGACCTCCTTGTTCCATGACAATTTACGGTGCTTAAACTAAAAAATTTAATACTGTTGGAATATATTTTTCTGGGCCTATCTTTTTCACATTGGCAGCTATACGTATCGCGAACAAGAGACTTCAGAGACATATGCATATGTATACAAATAACGCATGTGTCTGTTAACATGCCTTAGATATATACCCTCAACTGACTATACTGAATAAACATCGTGTTTTACGATGTCGCCTGAGCTTCAACTAATACAAAACATCTTTCATGTAATTTCACGGTATATGCTTCTTCATACAATCGTTATATATATATGATATTTCCTAAGCAATGTAGCTGTCGGACCTATATTGTTTATCGGGGAAAAAAACTTCTCACTTAAAAATTAGTACACCCTGTATATGCCTCACTTCTCTTTCCAAAATTTATTTTTTGTGTGATTTCTGGAATAGAATAATTTTTCTTTCTATGTTGATATTTTTGGGGAGGGTTTTCCTGGAGTATTTTAGCAGAAGTAATCATTATATCATATAAGTGAAACACATGACAAAAGTTCCTGGAAAAACCTCAGGATTAAAATATACGTCGTTTATTTCCTATCAGCTCATTTCAAAAGTATGCATCAGATAGAGCCGTGGATTTTCAATGGGAGCAGCTGGTTACTATTAATGCACATGTGGTACCCTTATGAGTGATACTAAGAAGCTGCAATAACCTGAGTATATGCCGTGCGTCAATGACACAGCGTGGGTGAATCGCCTGCAGCTGTATACCGGCATATGCTATAAGCCAGGCAACTGGTGCATACTTAACGGGAACATCTGTCGCCGTTTCCAAGGAATAAAACTCAGAGGTGGACTGTCAGATATCGGAAAATCAAACTCAATTGTGCACCTAATATATAAATAACAGTTACCATTGTATGAAACATCCCATGAATACAGAAAGTGTGTTTGTCATTAGTATTTATAGTAGCCTATCTAAAAACTCAATATGTGAAATTAACTAATTACCCTAATTACACCATAAATCATACCACATATACATTTATATTATTGGTTAATATATATAAATATATATAAAAAAGCATTATTAAATTTTATAAATAAAAAAATATTAATTACCATACGCAAGTTTAATTATTTATACAACATTCATACATGTTACTGTTATGGGGTGACATAAAAGCCGACTGAATCACTCATTAGTCAAGCTTGCTTAGCTGGCTCAGTGGTTGGTGCGTCGGACTTAAACGCCAGCGATCTGGGTACGAATCCCGAATCAGCCCAGGATTTTCCGCTGAATAATTTCTCTTCTTAACATTATAATTCCATCATATTTGTAATAAATATATTATCGGTACTGTTTGATTAAATATTTCATATATTTTTATACAGTATGATATGTTATCAAACAATAAAATAAATATTATTAAATATATTTATATACATAAAAAATACGATTGCCCAGGTTATTATATTATACAATATTATATTTTATATTTTAACCCGCGAAACACGGAATTCCTAAATTATGTACATGTAAGAAGCATCCCTTGTCGCTTTACTATCATCATATACAGCTGGGCTTCAATTGCCTGGCTTAAATACCTGCTAGAAGCCAGGCATCCCATGTCGCTTTACTATCATTTTATACAGACGGGCTTCAGAAGCCTAGCTTAAATACCTGCTAGAAGCCAGGCATCCCATGTCGCTTTACTATCGTTTTATACAAACGGGCTTCAGATGCCTGGCTTAAATACCTGCTAGAAGCCAGGCATCCCATGTCGCTTTACTATCTTTATATACAGACGGGCTTCAGATGCCTGGCTTAAATACCTGCTAGAAGCCAGGCATCCTATGTCGCTTTACTATCGTTTTATATAGACGGGCTTCAGATGCCTGGCTTAAATACCTGCTAGAAGCCAGGCATCCCATGTCGCTTTACTATCGTTATATACAGACGGGCTTCAGTTGCCTGGCTTAAATACCTGCTAGAAGCCAGGCATCCCATGTCGCTTTACTATCCTTATATATAGACGGGCTTCAGTTGCCTGGCTTAAATACCTGCTAGAAGCCAGGCATCCCATGTCGCTTTACTATCGTTATATATAGCTTGGCTTCAGTTGCCTGGCTTAAATACCTGCTAGAAGCCAGGCATCCCATGTCGCTTTACTATCGTTATATATAGCTTGGCTTCAGATGCCTGGCTTAAATACCTGCTAGAAGCAATTAAGGCATCCCATGTTGCTTTAGTATCATTTTATACAGACGGGCCTCAGATGCCTGGCTTAAATACCTGCTAGAAGCCAGGCATCCCATGTCGCTTTACTATCTTTATATACAGACGGGCATCAGATGCCTGGCTTAAATACCTGCTACAAGCCAGGCATCCCATGTCGCTTTACTATCATTTTATACAGACGGGCTTCAGTTGCCTGGCTTAAATACCTGCTAGAAGCCAGGCATCCCATGTCGCTTTACTATCGTTATATACAGACGGGCTTCAGATGCCTGGCTTAAATACCTGCTAGAAGCCAGGCATCCCATGTCGCTTTACTATCGTTATATATAGACGGGCTTCAGTTGCCTGGCTTAAATACCTGCTAGAAACCAGGCATCCCATGTCGCTTTACTATCGTTATATATAGACGGGCTTCAGTTGCCTGGCTTAAACAACTGCTAGAAGCAAGGCATCCCATTTTGCTTTAGTATCATTTTATACAGACGGGCCTCAGATGCCTGGCTTAAATACCTGCTAGAAGCCAGGCATCCCATGTCGCTTTACTATCGTTTTATACAGACGGGCTTCAGATGCCTGGCTTAAATACCTGCTAGAAGCCAGGCATCCCATGTCGCTTTACTATCCTTATATACAGACGGGCTTCAGATGCTTGGCTTAAATACCTGCTAGAAGCCAGGCATCCCATGTCGCTTTACTATCGTTATATAGAGACGGGCTTCAGATGCCTGGCTTTAATACCTGCTAGAAGCCAGGCATCCCAAGTTGCTTTAGTATCATTTTATACAGACGGGCCTCAGATGCCTGGCTTAAATACCTGCTAGAAGCCAGGCATCCCATGTCGCTTTACTATCGTTATATAGAGACGGGCTTCAGATGCCTGGCTTAAATACCTGCTAGAAGCCAGGCCTCCTATGTCATTTTACTATCGTTATATACAGACGGGCTTCAGATGCTTGGCTTAAATACCTGCTAGAAACCAGGTATCCCATGTCGCTTTACTGTCGTTATATACAGACGGGCTTCAGATGCCTGGCTTAAATACCTGCTAGAAGCCAGGCATCCTATGTCGCTTTACTATCGTTTTATATAGACGGGCTTCAGATGCCTGGCTTAAATACCTGCTAGAAGCCAGGCATCCCATGTCGCTTTACTATCGTTATATACAGACGGGCTTCAGTTGCCTGGCTTAAATACCTGCTAGAAGCCAGGCATCCCATGTCGCTTTACTATCCTTATATATAGACGGGTTCAGTTGCCTGGCTTAAATACCTGCTAGAAGCCAGGCATCCCATGTCGCTTTACTATCGTTATATATAGCTTGGCTTCAGTTGCCTGGCTTAAATACCTGCTAGAAGCCAGGCATCCCATGTCGCTTTACTATCGTTATATATAGCTTGGCTTCAGATGCCTGGCTTAAATACCTGCTAGAAGCAATTAAGGCATCCCATGTTGCTTTAGTATCATTTTATACAGACGGGCCTCAGATGCCTGGCTTAAATACCTGCTAGAAGCCAGGCATCCCATGTCGCTTTACTATCTTTATATACAGACGGGCATCAGATGCCTGGCTTAAATACCTGCTACAAGCCAGGCATCCCATGTCGCTTTACTATCATTTTATACAGACGGGCTTCAGTTGCCTGGCTTAAATACCTGCTAGAAGCCAGGCATCCCATGTCGCTTTACTATCGTTATATACAGACGGGCTTCAGATGCCTGGCTTAAATACCTGCTAGAAGCCAGGCATCCCATGTCGCTTTACTATCGTTATATATAGACGGGCTTCAGTTGCCTGGCTTAAATACCTGCTAGAAACCAGGCATCCCATGTCGCTTTACTATCGTTATATATAGACGGGCTTCAGTTGCCTGGCTTAAACAACTGCTAGAAGCAAGGCATCCCATTTTGCTTTAGTATCATTTTATACAGACGGGCCTCAGATGCCTGGCTTAAATACCTGCTAGAAGCCAGGCATCCCATGTCGCTTTACTATCGTTTTATACAGACGGGCTTCAGATGCCTGGCTTAAATACCTGCTAGAAGCCAGGCATCCAATGTCGCTTTACTATCCTTATATACAGACGGGCTTCAGATGCTTGGCTTAAATACCTGCTAGAAGCCAGGCATCCCATGTCGCTTTACTATCGTTATATAGAGACGGGCTTCAGATGCCTGGCTTAAATACCTGCTAGAAGCCAGGCATCCCAAGTTGCTTTAGTATCATTTTATACAGACGGGCCTCAGATGCCTGGCTTAAATACCTGCTAGAAGCCAGGCATCCCATGTCGCTTTACTATCGTTATATAGAGACGGGCTTCAGATGCCTGGCTTAAATACCTGCTAGAAGCCAGGCCTCCTATGTCACTTTACTATCGTTATATACAGACGGGCTTCAGATGCTTGGCTTAAATACCTGCTAGAAGCCAGGTATCCCATGTCCCTTTACTATCGTTATATACAGACGGGCTTCAGATGCTTGGCTTAAATACCTGCTAGAAGCAAGGCATCCCATGTCGCTTTAGTATCATTTTATACAGACGGGCCTCAGATGCCTGGCTTAAATACCTCCTAGAAGCCAGGCATCCCATGTCCCTTTACTATCGTTATATACAAACGGGCTTCAGTTGCCAGGCTTAAATACCTGCTAGAAGCCAGGCATTCCACGTCGCTCAACTAATTTTATATATATATATACAGACAAGCTTCAGTTGCCTGGCTTAAATACCTGCTAGAAGCAAGGCATCCCAAGTTGCTTTAGTATCATTTTATACAGACGGGCCTCAGATGCCTGGCTTAAATACCTGCTAGAAGCCAGGCATCCCATGTCGCTTTACTATCGTTATATAGAGACGGGCTTTAGATGCCTGGCTTAAATACCTGCTAGAAGCCAGGCATCCCATGTCGCTTTACTATCGTTTTATACAGACGGGCTTCAGATGCCTGGCTTAAATACCTGCTAGAAGCCAGGCATCCCATGTCGCTTTACTATCGTTATATAGAGACGGGCTTCAGATGCCTGGCTTAAATACCTGCTAGAAGCCAGGTATCCTATGTCGCTTTACTATCGGTATATACAGACGGGCTTCAGTTGCCTGGCTTAAATACCTGCTAGAAGCCAGGCATCCCATGTCGCTTTACTATCGTTTTATACAGACGGGCTTCAGATGCCTGGCTTAAATATCTGCTAGAAGCCAGGCATCTCATGTCCCTTTACTATCGTTATATACAGACGAGCTTCAGATGCCTGGCTTAAATACCTGCTGGAATCCAGGCATCCAATGTCGCTTTACTATCGTTATATACAGACGGGCTTCAGTTGCCAGGCTTCAATACCTGCTAGGAGCCAGGCATCCCATGTCGCTTTACTATCGTTATATACAGACGGATTTCAGATGCCTGGCGTAAATACCTGCTAGAAGCCAGGCATCCCATGTTGCTTTACTATCATCAAATGAAATCGGGCTTCAAATGCCTGGACATGGATACCTGGATACCATGATGAAATTTTATAAATAAATATATTATAATTACCAGAGGCATTATAAATTATTTATATAAATATACATTTATATATCACTGATATCATATATATTTCGATTTGTATTAAAACTTTTATACGTTATGATTTGTTGTTAAAACATAATATATGATTACGTATCATTATATATTATATCAAGCTGTACTCTACCATCCCCTTGTCTAATAATATTATATACTATATTTTGTTATGTTATGTTTTGTGATATGATATTATATTATATTATGTTATATTATATTATATAAATATATTATGTTAAATCCATATAATTCGGAATTCGTTGAGAGAGGTAGATATCATTCATAAAATGCCTGATATACATGTTTTTGCTATAAGCCAGGCATCCCATGTCGCATCAATATCATCATATTGTAGTGATTTTATATCTTATAGCAGTAAGGTGTCTATATACTAGTTGATAATTGAGAGGTCTTAATTGATTACAGCAGGCAACTGTGGACACCTGCTGTGAGGTGACAGTGACCAGCTTGTATGTCCTGGGGACTAGATGGGGTCACCCAGCGGGTAATAGCCTGCTGTAGACATGATTGATTAGAGGGCTTGTATGTGTGATATATGCATGTATGTAGGGGGCGGGGTCCTCACCCGGTAATGTGTCTTTGAGTTTTGATGAGTAAAGATCTATCGGAAATCCAGCGGTGCCTTTCTTAGACTGTTTATATCAGTTGATTCCGTGCTGTGGTCACGCGCAGTTATGCCTGACGACAGTGGCAGTGAAAGCGAGCCTAATCGTGGCGACACGGCAATTTCTTGGTTGCCGTCAGCTTTTCATCTTATTAGCGATGATGACGGAGCTATAAAAGGCTATATTGATAATGAGAAAGACGTACAGGAGTGCTTAGAACGTTATAGACGTGCAACCCTTACATGGTTTGTGTTTTGGTAAGTATCTAGTTCTTATGAGTGTATGCTGTCTTTCTAATATCAGATATAGAACTCAACTGAAATACAACAGAGCTACTTTTTAAATAGGATAGTCAGGCAGATCATTTTTACTTTTAACATATTACGTGTATAGAACAAAAATCAATAATGAAAGTTACAAAGAATCCCTCGCATATCATTAAGTTTTAAATTGATCAACCCTCCAGTAAACTGCTTGATCATTTACCAATATTGGGCTCTTTTTATATTAAATTTCAGGTGTGATGATAGAAAGAAACAAACGAAGAAGGACCAAAGTGCAAGACGGATTTTGTGGAGAAGTAAGGACATTCCCGATGAAGGGGTTCCTTTCACTGTGGATCGTAGCGTCATCAGAAGCTGTCAGTATGGAAAACTCCACAAAAGGACACCAACTGTTAAGGTAAGACTCCACTTTCTATGGGAAAGGGAGCATCATAAAGTTGTATGCATGCATATCATTTTTTTTTTGCCATGAGGCATTCTCCATTTTTCTTATTTACTTTGATATTTTTTCCTTAAGCTTTCTTTCACAATATTAAAACTGGTTTCATTTTTCAGAAATACATTTAATAGGTGAGCTTTTGTTTAAGAAAAAGATTGTTTTTAATTTAATTTTCCCTGAGAATATTGATAAAGGGACAGGGAATCTGATTTCTATAATGTGAGCATTTGAATAAAAGATAGCCCTATATGTTCCATTTGCTTCAGCTGTAGATTATTTTAATGCATGAATAGTTTTTTTATAAGAGTATATACAATAATTTTTCTCATTTTCTTATTACGAGAATTGTATTTTATGCTCTTATTTTCCAAAGGAACCTGAGCCAGAACACAGTTACACCAAAGCAAAAGGGAAGAAGAGATTTATGGCCCAGACGACACGGAAGGTTGGCTGTGAGGCGCAAATAATTGCTAGATACACCAGTCGGTATGTAATATTTTTATCGTGGATAAACCTATAAAACAACCTGAGGTAACACATCCCTCAAAAAAAAAGGATAGTTTAGCCTTCATGGGATGACAGTCACTTCACTTCAGAAAATTTTCTTCCCCCGGCTTATTTTTTACTATACCTGCATGGTTATAACCAGCTATATAAAGGAACATTAGTGCTGGCCTGGTACTAGCTTAAAGGCCAACCACTCACGCCCCTGGTTTGCCTTTGAGAATCTACCCTTTTCATTTATCCCTGTTCTTAGGTATTGGTAATCGTTTTGTATTTATATATGTCTGATTAGTTTTATGTTATTTAAGTGTTTAAAGTCAGTTATGTACTTTTAGGTTCAGTGTGACAGTTGTGCTTGGTGGGTGCACAAGAAATGCAGCAATCCCGCCTCTGATGCGCTGACGCAAGTGGATCTTCCTGTGTATCTTTGCCCTGGTTGTCTTGCTGGTATGCTAACATTTTGCCTTTAACAGCTTGATCGATAATGTTGTAAAATAATAAAAGCAATTTCATTCAATATGGCATATTAGTTTATGTAAAATCAAAATAATATGACACATATCTGCTCAAAACATTAGCGCTTGATCACGCAACATTAAGGAAATAGACTTTAGATAAAAGAATACACACACACATATATATATATATATATATATATATATATATATATATATATATATAAAATGGAGGGAACGGCCTCCATTTTTTTATGCTAACTTAACAACATATATCTATACCTGCAGAAGTCCATTCTGATTTCGGACTCCGTTACAGGGCAGTATCGCACATTCTCATTAAATATCCTGGCGTTTACCAGGCCCGTTGACTACTGCACCCAGGGGCGCTTGGAGCGTTAGCTTATCCATTGTTTGGTCGTACCACAGAGAAGCCCCCGAAAGGTGCACTCGTCTGTGAGTGAAACACGAAGGCTCGGCACGGCCTTCCTTTTAAACATGCAGAGCGCTCAGCCTGGTGGGGGCCGACCGAAAAAAAATCTCACAACCTCGGATGAGATTCGAACTCACGATCTCCTGGTTTTGAGTCCTGCGCTCTACTCCTGAGCCACAGAAACTGGTTGGTTAAAATATATAATTAGGGACCCATGGGCCTGACGCTCAACTGAATTTGTCTATAAGAATATGTTTTATGAGCTTATTTTAACATATGGGTTCAGTGGTCACTTTGAAGCCAACCTGTCTACCCAAACTGGAGTAATCATCCATAAATTATTTGTGAATGGATGGGCCCTGTGACCATGACCTTTGACCTATTGACCCTAAATCAAAAGGAACCTTTCCAAATTGGCAGGTGCGCCATGTGGAAGACGGAAAGTTTTAGGATGAAACGTTTGGCTTAAAATGGATCTACATCTTTTTAAAGAATTGTGTCCTTTGACCTTGACCTTTGACATATTGGCCCAAAAATCAAAAGGGTTCGTGCATTATTGATGGGTCAATATAAGTCAGGTTTGAAACCAATATGTCAAGCAAAACGGGTTATTATCTGGAAAAAAAAATATATGGACAGATGGCCCATGTGACCTTGATCTTTGACCTTGTTACTAGAACATCAATCAATTTGCAGGTGCGCCATATGGGTGATAAAAGGTTTGAGATAAAAATATTGGCTTTATACATCCATTCTTTCTAAATATGTGGGGTCCTGTGCCCTGACCTTTGCTTCATGACCCTGAAATCAATTGAGTTCTTGCGCTAGTGGTGGGCAATATATATATCAAGTTCGAAATCCAGGAACTTAAGAAACCTTTCATTTTTAATAAAAGCTGACGTTTCAGGACACTGGATGAAAACACAGCTCTGAGAAACTGACATAATTGCTGTGATTTTACGGTCTGAAAAACAGTAAAAAATTGTAAAATTTAGACAAAAATATAGGTGGCGCCACAAGTTTTTGGGAACTGATAAAACTAGTCATGGTTAATATTCAAGGCAAGATTCATTGCAATCTGTGCATTAATTATCAAGATACTGGAGGTTCTGTTTCAAATTTTTAATTAATTTTGGGGGGTTATAACAAGCCCCTTTGCTCGTCGGGTAAAGTTACAGTGACCTCATTTCAGGTTTCCGAGGAGATTTTCTATTGACCTCCGTGTATACTAAGAAGTTTCTAGGTCCAGGAGGTACGATTTGTGCCATGCTAACGGACGGCCAGAGGACCGGAATGCCTGACGGACGATAAAAAGGCGCCACACCTAAACTTCAGTTGAATTTCAGTCAGCTCAGCTAAATAAACATAGAAATGAATGTATTACACCACAAATCTACATATATAAGTATAAGCATGGCATATTTGATCAAATACCTTTCAGCTTAAATGAAAATATATTCCATTACAATTTTCAATAAAACAATCTCCAATTTTTTTTATGTTTTAAATATGTTTTTTTTTTCCAGAAAGAGGAGACAGTGTGGATGAAAGTATGCTGCCATTCTCAGATACGGTAAATAGTAATTATGATGACTATTACTAGGGTTTCCACCCAGTCAGGAATAATTATTTTCTCAACGAGATTAAGTTAATGTCAATAAGTCAATAATTTCCTCAACCTGAACTTCATCAGAGCCTTATGCAGTGGCGTCACTTTATCTTCCAGGGTAGGGGGATGACCCACAGACATAAACACCCCCACACACACCCTACAACCTCCCCCAAATATACGCATATATATATATACATATATATATATATATATTGTCTGTATAACACATTATTTCAATAAAACCGATTCTGTATGACACATTTCAAACAATTATATATATTAAATTATATTTCAAATGTATCACAATTAAGTATAAGTTTTTAGAATATTTGATTTTATGTTACCCGTATAAAATAATTCATAACCAAGTATAGAATTAATATTTCATAGTTAATTCATAGATGGAACCAAAAGCTTTACTTCTTTGTATTCACATATTTCATTTGCATGATATATTTATATCTGAAAATTTGACTGCGTGTATCCTTGACTATCTTTGAGGTCATGATGAAGCAAAATAATACACTGAAACATTGATAACATACAATGTAAATGATTACATGCTTACAATGTAATGATTATCATTTAATATACTTTTTGAATGTGGGTTGGATTGTCTTCACTTATATTCAAATATATAGTTCAAATGCATGTGAAAAGAGTATGTCGAGTATAAGTCTGCCAAAACAGAAAAATTGAAAGACACGTTGATATTCTTATATTTAAGAGAGCTTACTTGTTTTTTATGGACGTTTTCACAGAACCCGTTGCCATACTACCTTAGGGCTACCATGTAAGGAACAGGAACGCTTTGCTAATAGACAGCTCTATATTATGTTTGCATGGAAAGAGGTCGTTTAAAATGCAGAACTTCCGTAAACACCCTAAAAAAAAACCTCTCTTGTATGGACAAAGCCATTGTATACTACTTAAGGTTTGACTTTATTGTAATCTATGCCAGTTGGTATATCATGATTAAAATTGCAGTTACAATTACGAAAGATGCATTGTGTTTTCATATATTTATGAGTACAGAATAGTTAAACCAATAAATTGAATTTGCTTGGATGATTTGCTCACACTTACCTCTGAACCCTATTACTTTGACTCCAAAGGTTTTCCTCCAGATGATTGTTCAATTTTCTGTGGGAAGTTGTTACTATACTTCATTAAAAAATAAATATGATTTGCAGAAAAGGCGTTCAAGCAACTGGTTGGAAAATGCGCCATGGCCCAGCAGAACAACTGCAGATATATTTAAACTACACATCCAAGGTATGTGTAATATTATATTAAGTGTTTGTAATACGTTGGTATAAACTATACTTTTATAGCTTTTATACTTTCTAGATAATTTAAAAGAACATGAGATTTTAAAACACTCTATGTAGCTTTTTTTATACCTGTATAATTTTGACCTAAAGCAGGTGTTATTTGAGCATATGAGTATGTCACCAATGTCTTGGCAAAAGAAAAACAGGCATGAGTTATTTTTGTTTGTCCAGTGCATAGAATGGACCTACCAAACTGAAATACACATAGTAATTCTACGTGCTGCAATTATAGATATATGGTACGTTAAAACTTCATGTTAATAATCAGTCCAGCTTGTTTTAATATATGATACTTTTATAGATATGGAAGAAGGACCGAAACAAAAAAGAAGTGTAAACCTACCTGAAGAGACAACCTCAGTGGCACCTTACTCAGTGGTGCCTCTGACTTTAAGAATAAAAAAGTGTTATGGTTGTGGGAGACTGTTCACGGAATCTGAGAGAGAGAGGAACATATCAGTCATCAGAACTGTTGGAGAAAGGGAATTTTTTGTAAAAAAGTACAACCAGTTTTACACAAAGATGGGCAATGTATATTTCCACCAAAGACGAAGCTGCCTTGATCAGAGAGGCTTTAGTCACATACATGTTTGAATGCCTTACTAAAGTAAAAATCAGTAAGTGCTCAAAAGATTATTTTGAGTAGTTGCCCTTTAAAGTGTTTTTAAGTCTCCCATTACTACTGTGAGCAGCTTCCTAACTTCATATTGTATAAAGGATATTAACCGTATTTCACCGCCAGCAGGTGGAAACATTCCGGCCATTTTTTAAAGCATTTTACATGTTTTGAGTACTGCATTTTATCTTGTGTCTGCAGACAATCATAATAACAGCAATTTACGGATGCTTATCCGTATATGGATTCCTGTTATCAAGTGTAGATGTCTTCCGCTATACACATATCGTTTAAAATCTTCTAGAATAATTTCCCTGTCTGGGGTGGATTAATTTTGATTCCTCTAATTTGCACCTAACACATGTTAATCAACAAGATCTTGATAAATTAATTTAGTCAATGTTTTATTACTGAAATAAGTCTCTAGACTTGGCTATGTTTCCACATATAGCATCATTATTGGAATGGAAATGAATTGGCTAGAATAGTGATTGCGTATTAGTGCAAGTAGTATATGAGAATAATATTGAGTTTCAAGTCTGAAAGATAAGACTGATTATAAAGGTGGAAGTTGTTGAATGAAATATGTACCAAAGACTGCATTACATAGGAAAAGTAGGTTTAGATATTTTCAGTAAGGTTAACTAACATATGCTTTGATATCTGAAATCCCCTTAACCTTACTTACTGCTAAGTTCAATTTCTTCATCATGGTTGTTAGTCGTTAAGATCTTAGCAAAAGAAACGTGTATAGAATTTACTTTTCAGCACAATACCACCACCTGTCTGCATGTTAAGTCTGATGGTCTAACTTAAGCACTACTAAGGATACAACTTCTCCACCTCGGAAGTAAAAAAGCATTGGTCTTTGATTGCTAACAAAAAAAAAATTAAGTCAATGGTATTTCTAGTCAGGTTTGACATCTGTTGAAAAAATCGACTTTTGTTGAGGTGAAAAAGTCTATCGTTTCTTGATGTGGAGCAGGTTCAATGCATTTTAAAGCTATGAAGTGTGCTCCGCTGAGGGATAAATAAATTTCATTTTTAAAAATACAAAAAAATGTCTAAATAGGAACGATATATAGGTTTTTAGTAATCAATAGATGGATCAAGTTTCAAGAAAAGCTAATCGAATTTAAAGTTACAGAACATCAATAGATTACATACTAAAATCTATGTTAAAAACAACATGAAATAATACGATTCCATCTCGCAATGATATCTTCAGGCTTTTCTTTTAAATGTGTCCAGTACTGTAAAGTGTAATAGAACTATCAAATATTTTATAATGGACATAAAATGCAATACATGTTATTTGTTATAACTTCACATTTTTTTTAAATAAACCGTTTCATGCAAAACAGTACATTACTAAGATATTATTTCTTTTATGCTTGTCTTCTGAATCACATCTGTATATGGTTATAGTAAAGCAGATATTTAAGCCAGGCATCTGAAGCCCGTCTGTATATAAGGATAGTAAAGCGACATGGGATGCCTGACTTCTAGCAGGTTTTTAAGCCAGGCAACTGGCGCCCGTATTTATAGGATAATAGTAAAGCGACATAGGTTGCCTGGCTTCAAGCAGGTATTTAAGCCAAGGCAACTGAAGCCCGCCTTTACATGATGATATTAAGAGGCAAGGGATGCCATGTTTCTAGCAGGTATTTAAGCCAGGCAACTGGCGCCAGTCTTTACATGATGATAATTAAGCGATATGGGATGCCTGGCTTCTAGCATATATTTAAACCATGCATCTCAAGCACGTCTGAATAAAATGATAGTAAAGCGACATGGGATGCCTGGCTTCTAGCACATATTTAAACCAGGCAACTGAAGCCCGTCTGTATAAAACGATAGTAAAGCGACATGGGATGCCTGGCTTCTAGCAGGTATTTAAGCCAGGCAACTGAAGCCCGTCTGTATATAACGATAGTAAAGCGACAAGGAATGCCTGGCTTCTAGCAGGTATTTAAGCCAGGCAACTGAAGCCCGTCTGTACATGATGATAATTAAGCGACAAGGGATGCCTGGCTTCTAGCAAGTATTCATGCCAGGCATCTGGAGCCGGCTGTATATGATAAAAAAATGGACATCAGATGCCTGGCTTTTAGCAGGTATTTAAGCCAGGCAACGGAAGCCCGTCTAAATATAACGATAGTAAAGCGACATGGAATGCCTGCTTTCTAGCAGATATTTAAGCCAGGCATCTAAAGCCCGTCTGTATATAAGGATAGTAAAGCGACATGGGATGCCTGGCTTCTAGCAGGTATTTAAGCCAGGCAACTGAAGCCCGTCTGTATATAACGATAGTAAAGCGACATGGGATGCCTGGCTTCTAGCAGGTATTTAAGCCAGGCAACTGAAGCCCGTCTATATATAACGATAGTAAAGCGACATGGGATGCCTGGCTTCTAGCAGGTATTAAAGCCAGGCATCTGAAGCCCGTCTATATATAACGATAGTAAAGCGACATGGGATGCCTGGCTTCTAGCAGGTATTTAAGCCAGGCAACTGAAGCCCGTCTATATATAACGATAGTAAAGCGACATGGGATGCCTGGCTTCTAGCAGGTATTAAAGCCAGGCATCTGAAGCCCGTCTATATATAACGATAGTAAAGCGACATGGGATGCCTGGCTTCTAGCAGGTATTAAAGCCAAGCATCTGAAGCCCGTCTATATATAACGATAGTAAAGCGACATGGGATGCCTGGCTTCTAGCAGGTATTAAAGCCAGGCATCTGAAGCCCGTCTATATATAACGATAGTAAAGCGACATGGGATGCCTGGCTTCTAGCAGGTATTTAAGCCAGGCAACTGAAGCCCGTCTATATATAACGATAGTAAAGCGACATGGGATGCCTGGCTTCTAGCAGGTATTAAAGCCAGGCATCTGAAGCCCGTCTATATATAACGATAGTAAAGCGACATGGGATGCCTGGCTTCTAGCAGGTATTAAAGCCAGGCATCTGAAGCCCGTCTATATATAACGATAGTAAAGCGACATGGGATGCCTGGCTTCTAGCAGGTATTAAAGCCAGGCATCTGAAGCCCGTCTATATATAACGATAGTAAAGCGACATGGGATGCCTGGCTTCTAGCAGGTATTTAAGCCAGGCAACTGAAGCCCGTCTATATATAACGATAGTAAAGCGACATGGGATGCCTGGCTTCTAGCAGGTATTAAAGCCAGGCATCTGAAGCTTGTCTATATATAACGATAGTAAAGCGACATGGGATGCCTGGCTTCTAGCAGGTATTAAAGCCAGGCATCTGAAGCCCGTCTATATATAACGATAGTAAAGCGACATGGGATGCCTGGCTTCTAGCAGGTATTAAAGCCAGGCATCTGAAGCCCGTCTATATATAACGATAGTAAAGCGACATGGGATGCCTGGCTTCTAGCAGGTATTAAAGCCAGGCATCTGAAGCCCGTCTATATATAACGATAGTAAAGCGACATGGGATGCCTGGCTTCTAGCAGGTATTAAAGCCAGGCATCTGAAGCCCGTCTATATATAACGATAGTAAAGCGACATGGGATGCCTGGCTTCTAGCAGGTATTAAAGCCAGGCATCTGAAGCCCGTCTATATATAACGATAGTAAAGCGACATGGGATGCCTGGCTTCTAGCAGGTATTTAAGCCAGGCAACTGAAGCCCGTCTATATATAACGATAGTAAAGCGACATGGGATGCCTGGCTTCTAGCAGGTATTAAAGCCAGGCATCTGAAGCCCGTCTATATATAACGATAGTAAAGCGACATGGGATGCCTGGCTTCTAGCAGGTATTAAAGCCAGGCATCTGAAGTCCGTCTATATATAACGATAGTAAAGCGACATGGGATGCCTGGCTTCTAGCAGGTATTAAAGCCAGGCATCTGAAGCCCGTCTATATATAACGATAGTAAAGCGACATGGGATGCCTGGCTTCTAGCAGGTATTTAAGCCAGGCAACTGAAGCCCGTCTATATATAACGATAGTAAAGCGACATGGAATGCCTGGCTTCTAGCAAGTATTCATGCCAGGCATCTGGAGCCGTCTGTATATGATAAAAAAAGGGACAACAGATGCCTGGCTTTTAGCAGATATTTAAGCCAGGCAACGGAAGCCGGTCTAAATATAACGATAGTAAAGCGACATGGAATGCCTGGCTTCTAGCAGATATTTAAGCCAGGCATCTGAAGCCCGTCTTTATAGGATAATAGTAAAGCGACATAGGTTGCCTGGCTTCAAGCAGGTATTTAAGCCAGGCAACTGAAGCCCGCCTTTACATGATGACATTAAGAGGCAAGGGATGCCTGGTTTCTAGCAGGTATTTAAGCCAGGCAACTGGCGCCAGTCTTTACATGATGATAATTAAGCGATATGGGATGCCTGGCTTCTAGCACATATTTAAACGAGGTATCTCAAGCACGTCTGAATAAAATGATAGTAAAGCGACATGGGATGCCTGGCTTCTAGCACATATTTAAACCAGGCAACTGAAGCCGGTCTGTATTAAACGATAGTAAAGCGACATGGGATGCCTGGCTTCTAGCAGGTATTTAAGCCAGGCAACTAAAGCCCGTCTTTACATGATGATAATTAAGCGACAAGGGATGCCTGGCTTCTGGCAAGTATTCATGCCAGGCATCTGGAGCCGTCTGTATATGATAAAAAAAGGGACATCAGATGCCTGGCTTTTAGCAGATATTTAAGCCAGGCAACGGAAGCCCGTCTAAATATAACGATAGTAAAGCGACATGGAATGCCTGGCTTCTAGCAGATATTTAAGCCAGGCATCTGAAGCCCGTCTATATATAAGGATAGTAAAGCGACATGGGATGCCTGGCTTCTAGCAGGTATTTAAGCCAGGCAACTGAAGCCCGTCTGTATATAACGATAGTAAAGCGACATGGGATGCCTGGCTTCTAGCAGGTATTTAAGCCAGGCAACTGAAGCCCGTCTATAAAAAACGATAGTAAAGCGTCATGGGATGCCTGGCTTCTAGCAGGTATTTAAGCCAGGCAACTGAAGCCCGTCTTAACATGATGATAATTAGCGACAAGGGATGCCTGGCTTCTAGCAAGTATTCATGCTAGGCATCTGGAGCCGTCTGTATATGATAAAAAAAGGGACATCAGATGCCTGGCTTTTAGCAGGTATTTAATCCAGGCAACAGAAGCCCGTCTAAATATAACGATAGTAAAGCGACATGGAATGCCTGGCTTCTAGCACATATTTAAGCCAGGCATCTGAAGCCCGTCTGTATATAAGGATAGTTATAAGGATATAAAGCGACATGGGATGCCTAGCTTCTAGCAGGTATTTAAGCCAGGCAACTGAAGCCCGTCTGTATATAACGATAGTAAAGCGACATGGGATGCCTGGCTTCTAGCAGGTATTTAAGACAGGCAACTGAAGCCCGTCTATATAAAACGATAGTAAAGCGACATGGGATGCCTGGCTTCTAGCAGGTATTTAAGACAGGCATCTGAAGCCCGTCTATATAAAACGATAGTAAAGCGACATGGGATGCCTGGCTTCTAGCAGGTATTTAAGCCAGGCATCTGAAGCCCGTCTATATATATCGATAGTAAAGCGACATGGGATGCCTGGCTTCTAGCAAGTATTTAAGCCAGGCAACTGAAGCCCGTCTATATATAACGATAGTAAAGCGACATGGGATGCCTGGCTTCTAGCAGGTATTTAAGCCAGGCATCTGAAGCCAGTCTGTATATAACGATAGTAAAGCGACATGGGATGCCTGGCTTCTAGCAGGTATTTAAGCCAGGCAACTGAAGCCCGTCTGTATAAAATGATAGTAAAGCGACATGGAATGCTTGGCTTCTAGCAGGTATTTAAGCCGGGCAACATGCGCCCGCAGGTATTTAAGCCCGGCATCTGAAGCCCGTCTTTACATGATGATAATTAAGCGACATGGGATACCTGGCTTCTAGCAAGTATTCATGCCAGGGAACTGGAGCCGTCTGTATATGATAAAAAAGGGACATCAGATGCCTGGCTTTTAGCAGGTATTTAAGCCAGGCAACTGAAGCCCGTCTGTATATAACGATAGTAAAGCTGCATGGGGTGCCTGACTTCTAGCAGGTATTTAAGCCAGGCATCTGAAGCCCGTCTATATATAACGATAGTAAAGCGACATGGGATGCCTGACTTCTAGAAGGTATTTAAGCCAGGCATCTGAAGCCCGTCTATATATAACGATAGTAAAGCGACATGGGATGCCTGGTTTCTAGCAGGTATTTAAGCCAGGCAACTGAAGCCCGTCTATATATAACGATACTAAAGCGACATGGGATGCCTGGTTTCTAGCAAGTATTCATGCCAGGGAACTGGAGCCGTCAGTATATGATAAAAAAAGGGACATCAGATGCCTGGCTATTAGCAGGTATTTAAGCCAGGCAACTGAAGCCCGTCTGTATATAACGATAGTAAAGCGACATGGAATGCTTGGCTTCTAGCAGGTATTTAAGCCGGGCAACATGCGCCCGTCTTTACATGATGATAATTAAGCGACATGGGATGCCTGGCTTCTAGCCAGTATTCATGCCAGGCAACTGAAGCCCGACTGTATAAAATGATAGTAAAGCGACATGGTATGCCTGGGGGTTCTAGTGGGTATTTTAGCCAGGCATCTGAAGCCCGTCTTTGTAGGATAATAGGAAAGCGACATCAGATGCCTGGCTTCTAGCAGGAATTTATGTGTGTGTGTGTGTGTGTGTGTATGTATGTATGTATATTTATATATATGTATATATATATATATATATATATATATATATATATATATATATATATATACCCTATATATACCTTACATATCCCTAATATATATATATATATATATATATATATATATATATATATATATATATATATACGGTATACTTATAGTGTATTAAGGTACTTTTCTATATTGAGTTCTCATATACTTAATTATTACAAGTACGACTGCTGGTATTCAGGTGGTGTCGCTTTGTTACTCTTACAATGTTATTATTTTAAGAGATGGGTACAATGGTTTGATATCCGATGTCTAACAAGCTACCTCTGAGTTTTATTCATTTGAAAACGGCGACAGATGTTCCCGTTAAGTGTGCACCAGTTGCCTGGCTTATAGCCGCAGCCGTATACTTGAACGGAATCGCGTACCACGCATGCGCAGCTGGAATTCATCTGAATAGATTCGGCCGGAATCCCTGGTCCAAAATGGTCTCCGTTTGCGGAGCGCCACCGTGTGTCTGTGTAAGAGACTAAGTTGGGAGTCCGGTTAAATTAAACATGCTTTGTAGATATTACAGTTAATATGAGGAGCCATTCATATTGTATACTAAAGGAATAAATAGTAAAACATCTAATATACGTAAAATTGTTATGAAACAACAAGCCATACAATATATATAAGCTGTTGTTTAAGGGTCCGGCGATTGTTACTGTGGAGTCCGAGTCCGGGTTTTACTAAGTACCTGAAAGTTCATTGTGTATAATAGGCCGGTAGTACCGGCCGTACCGGCAGAGGGGAAAAGCCGGGACTTGGATTATTTCAGCCAATTACAGCACGTACATGCAATATTTTTTATAATCATCCGTTGTAGCATATCATATCCTGAAGTATATTAGATCAGTAAACTTTTTTAGGTGGTAATAATGCAGATTGAATTAGAGAAACTGGCCGGGACCAACTTTACCTGGAGTCACGTAAAAAACATTATACCATTATACCGTACTTCGTTCATCTGTGACCCACCCTCTTTAATATATGCAAAACGTTTATAAACCGTCAGCCTTTCGCCAGACATTTAATAATCCTCCCAAGTAATTGCAGTTGAACAAAATGACTGTTGCTCAGTCAGAGCCACGTGGAGGCAGTTGACAGTCTGACCAGTTTTTTTTATATAATTATCTAAGCTTCTTTTTATTTATTTATTTTTTATTTTTTTTTATTCTATTATTTTACACACACACATATATATGGTCTGATTTCGGCATGATTTTAGTTTGAACGAGATATTGAAAGTAAGCAGCCTATATACCGAGTTAAAATGTCTTCAGCGATAAAATTAAAAGCATCGTTATTTATTTACTCTTCCGAATGCTGATTAAAGTCAATCTCAATAATGTACGTAGCATCATGAAACTACAATACAGCATAACTACTACTTATCTAATGTAAATAACTAATGGTGGTAAAATATTATATTTGATAAAGTTACTTATTTCAGTCTGATTTTAGTTTTGAATGATATACTGAAATTACGTAGCCTATACCGAGTTCAAATGTCTTCTGCGATAAAATTAAAAGCATCGTTATTTATTTACTCTTCCGAATGCTGATTAAAGTCAATCTCAATAATGTACGTAGCATCATGAAACTACAATACAGCATAACTACTACTTATCTAATGTAAATAACTAATGGTGGTAAAATATTATATTTTATAAAGTTACTTATTTCAGTCTGATTTTAGTTTTGAATGAGATACTGAAATTACGTAGCCTATACCGAGTTCAAATGTCTTCTGCGATAAAATTCAAAGCATCGTTATTTACTTTTCCTAATGCTTAGTATCGACTTCAAGTATGTTGTGCAAGTAAATTGATTAAAGTCAATCTCAATAATGTGGCATCATGAAACTACAGTATAACTACATGTATACAGTATAACTACATGTCTATATATAATTTAGTAAAGGTGGAAAACCATTATATTTTGAAAAGTTACTAAAACTGCCTAATGTGTATATACACGTTCGTATCTGTTTTACTACATGATTTTCGTATGCAAACAATTTAATGTGAAAATTCTAATATCTTGATTCAAGCGTTGTGTAAATGTTTTCTCTTAACTGTCAATATGTTCAAATGATAAATACAATGAAACCTATAAAGGCCGGCAGTACAGGCCGGAAACAGCCGGGACTATTTAATATTTTAGCATGACCATATTAATTGTAATAGCATAATAATGTAATCAAGATAAATATCAGGAATTAAATATTTTTAAAGATATAATGATAGATTAAAATATATCCAAATCAAAATATAATGTTGCTCAATAATAAGTTTCTTACATGCAGTACAAGTCTGCAGTACAATTTCGTGCATAAAATTACATGAAATATTTCCAGCTACAAAGCACCACTACCATTCTAATTCCACAGCCTAAAAATACTAATATAAAATGTATAAATCCACTTTTAGGATCGATTGAAAGTAAGTAACTGAAAACAAGAACAAGGGACCCATGGGTCACTGTTCTCAGCTGAGGTTGACATTGAAGGTACACTGTAAAAAGAAAAGGTTTTCTAAAGGGTAATAAAAAGGTTTTTATCATGTCCAAATACAGAAACCCTTATATGGTTTTTTTGAGAAAACCCATTTCCGAAAAACCTTTAATAGGTTTTTTTTTAAAAACCCTTTAAAGGTTTTATTTAAATTACATCAAACCAAATAACCTTTATAGGGCCATGAAAAAAAACCCTTTTGAAAGATTTTGTTTATAGGACAAACAAGAAATCTATAGGTCATATCACGCAGTACATATTGTCTTCGAGGGTAACTGTGCATAATCTGTAAAATAAAACAAGGAAACAATAATTTGCAGAAATCCAGATCTATTTATTATATATTAAAACTTTACATGAGTATAACATAAACCATTGCCGCTCATGCTAATTCGACTTAAGAACAACATTCTTAGAAGTCCTACAAGATGCTGTTTTGAAATATTAAAAATCTTGCCAGACCTAACTGAAACACAAACACCTATACAAACAATTACAATATGTTTGCACATAAGATTAATCAAAAGATAACATAAGTGATATATAGAAATCACAACTGAGAATTACACTTAATACAAAGCCCATAAAATATATCAGCACTTCATGTCACAGGATATCCATTAAAAATTGTCTGAAAATGTAACAAATTCCTCATTACTGGTATTATTTAGGGGGATGGGGGATCAAATTAGACACTGCTTGAATTCAAACTATAATAATTTATAAACAGATAGTACCATCAAAACTTTCTTGTATTAAAATGACATCAAAACACATATGTCTTACATGAAATGATGTATAATTGCAGAATAGCTCGTTTTGTTATCCACTTTCTTAGCATCTTAAGTTGCAAGCCACTTTGCACATATAATAAGCCTTTTCTGTCAGATAATAAATCAAATAAAATCTTTTATTTATCCTTGACCTATATAAGAAAATGATAATAGGTGTAAAATTGTACATTTAAAAACCAGGTTCTTGTTTCTGAATATTATAATTTAAGATATGTTGTTCAACATATTTCATACTTTTAATAATGTGAAGACAATGCTTAAATGTAAAAAAACATATAATTCATTATATGTTATTCATGTGAAATAATTTTATGAAACCTGGTTACTCTATCTGTTGAAACATAGATTTTTTTAATGGCTTTAAACTTTGACCCATGGGTCACTGTGCTCAGCCAAAGTTGACCTTGAACGTTAAAATATAAAACAAAAACAAATGGAGATAAAATCTGAGAAGAAGTGGTAATATAGGCCATGATTGGTCGAAGAAACTGTTGCAAATAATATTTTTTTATCTTACCATGTGTTTCCTAATTTTAAGAATGTATGCAGTTTGTGAATAAAGATCTATATTATTACCATGACCACTGATTGGCTTTTTGATAAGCTGTTGACAGTTCAGCAGTTTACACATTTGTTCAATTAGATTCTATTTTTTTATAAAACCAATTTGTTCTCTATTTTATCCAATGTTTACAGTTCCCATAACATTAACACTCCATAGGTGGAAGGACTTGATGGTTGGTGTAACACCTCTGTATACATTTTCATTATTTTATAAATGTTGTGCACTTGCAAATAAAACTATTGTCCAAAGTGCTCAGGTGCAGGGACAAAGTGATGACAAAGGGGGGGGGGGGGGTGATGAGGGGAGTAACAATTTCCATTGAATATACTTCTTACAGGATATAAAATTAAAGTCAACTGTGTTTACAGAAAAAAGGTTATTTATGATAATTAAATATTTAAAAACAGGTAAAAAAAATGGAAAAAGAATCAAATCACTTTAATTCCCATTCCATTGAAGCAGGAAATTAATGAACAAATGTTTGCACTAGATCTTCATCTTTTTAATAACATCAATTTTTTTTCAAGTTTATAAATTTTACTATGCATTCACCGTATAACATATATATCTGAATATCTAAGTTGATTCATAATTCACAAACTGCATCAAAAGTTATAGCTTATTTGGTCAGGTAACATCACAGTATGTACACAGATCTATTTTTATTATATATATTTCTTAAATTTGAAAAACAATAAAAATTTGAAAATAACACGATTTAGAATTCACAATTTTAAGTTGCACCTTGACTTATCCATGATTTGGCTCACATATTATCCAAATTATGCCTACTGATGGGTTTAATAATATTTTAATTCGCTAAAATTATTTAAAAGGAGATGCCACATTACCACAACACTTCATCAACTAGGTTACTCTTTGAATAATTATTTCAAGAAAAGTTTTGTACACTGGAATGTAAACAGCTTCACAATTAAAGAAATACAGTTATTGCAATACACTAGGAGAGGGGAGGGAGAGGTGCCATAAGAATAAATGTACACCTGTGCGGCAGGGGTGATCGACTAGCGTTGCATCACAGATAAGGTTACCCAGGCAGGGCTGATCCACCAGAAGTGGATCTTGACAATGCAAATCATTACAAAAGAGCCTCTGTAGAAAACTTCAATAACTAGTATATTTTTTTTTAAAACTTTACTTTCAAATTTCAGGTTAAATTCTTATGTTTACCTGATGTGAATATTAAATCAAATGTAAAAAAAATGCAATGGTCAATGTTGGCCAAAATTTAAGGTACTAATTTTATATTTATGCCAATAACATAAAATTAAAAAAAAATTAAGTCTAATTTTAGGTATACAATTAAATTTTTATTGAATAAAGCCATATAACTGGAAAAAATGCTTTAGCTTCAACAATTATCATGTGAAGGGATTCAGCTTTCTTTCCCTATTGTTTTACAAAGTGCATTATGTTTTGGCCCATAAGTTTCACAAATTACGTAATACTGACCTAATTTCTGGCATGTACATAGGAACTATAGATAGAAATAATTATAGTAAATATTAAGGAAAGGAAAGTGATATTAGGCAGTCCTGAAAGTGTTTAATAATAGGTTTTTAATTGAAAATTCAGGTTTTACCTTAATTTCTCGAAGGAACAAACCTGCAATGACCCAGTGTACGGTTTGGTAGGGGGTCTTGGAAACATCTAACAGTATGCTGAATTTTTGATTCGTTGGTCTGATGGTTTCAAAACATGCCAGTCTAAAAGGACAGGCTGACGGACAACGGACCATTACTGTAGCTCAGATTACTTGTAGTCAGCTGAGCTAAAAATGTAATATAAATATGGTTACGTAATGCAGTTGAAAATCTTAATTGTAAACTAATTTAACATAAATTACAATTCCACTTTTAAAATAAAATATCTCATTGATACACTCAAATGCACAACAAGCTAAAATTTAACAAGAACTAGCATTGTATATTAATATTTGGTTCCCAAAGTCTTTGCAAACAAAATGGTCTTAAATCACAATATGAAATGTTAAGTTTTGATGCCCAGGTGTCGACTGTAGTGGGCACTTTTGTATCATCTTTGCCAATGGCATACTTTTCTATAAACAAACATGTCTTTTGCAACCTCTGAGCGTAACTGATGGCAAATACCCAAAAGGTTGTGAACCATGCTGCCATGACCAGTGAAACTACTTTTCTGCCCCTTCATTAACAAGTTGCTCATCCACTTTCAGCTGGAACTGGCCCTTGCCGTCTTCCTTGATGGTGGAGAAAGGTGATGTGACATCCTGTAATGGAAATACCATAGAAATACTCAAGAGAATTATCAAAATAGCCAATAAGTGATTAAAATGGATGCTCTTGTAGCTGTAATTGTATGCTGCTTTATAATGTTTATTGTCAGTTACTTTAAATTATAATACAGCTTTAGATTGAACAGAACGAACAAGGGACCTAGGGGTCCCAGAGCTCAGCTGAAACTGACTCTGAGAACAGTGGCATAATTTCCAAGTGATTGTGTTGACTGTGCACCTTCGTGGACTACATGAAAGTTGTGGGAGACTCATAATCACATATTTGTGAAAGTTTCAGTATTTCTACTAAGTGATTGGAATATACATGTAAAAATACCCAGAGAACTTATAAAACCCTGTAAAATATAGAATACTGGACATGGACCAAAATATAATAATAAACATTAATTCATTAGCTGGTAAAAAATGCTGTAAAAAATCAAATGAGCATAAACTAAATTTGACAAGCATGTTAAAACAAGCAAATTATGTAATAATTGCATTTGCACTGTGAAATAAATGACACTTTTGGCCTCGAATCTATATCTGGACATGTGTCCTGCATTACTTAAACTGTATACATTGCAGATTCAGCAGGTCCACCTTCCTATTTGTCACAACAGGTCACTAGCTGCTTTGTTTACCTTTTTGAATGCTCCATCGCGTAAGGTACTCATTATATAAATATATCCTTATTCATAGCAGCCTTCAGTGATGAAAACGTCTTCCACAGATAACAGATGACTGTCACTCAGATTTATATTTAACATCTAAGTCACCCTTGGTGTCTACCTTATTCACTGAAGACATCAAATCTGAGTTTGTTCACAAAACTGGGGACCATGGGTCTTGATGCTCAGGTCAATTTGTCTATAAAAATATGATTATGAGGTTTTCAAAATATGGGTGCCAGATATATATATATATATATATATATAGATAACTGTGATCAGTTTGAAGCCAACCTGTCTACCCATACTTGAGTTATCATTCATAAACTAATATATGAATTGATGAGTTCTGTGACTTTGAACTTTAACCTAGAGACCCGAAAATCTGGAGAAAACTTCCCCTATTGGCAAGTTTGAAATGGAAAGTTTGGCTCAAAATACATCCACAATCTTTTTAAAAGTGTAGGTCATGTGACCTTGACCTCATGCGTTAGAGATGGGTGAACTATAGGTCAAATTTGAAATCCATATCCAAACTGGAGTTATCACCAGGAAACAAATTTGACAGACATACAGAAAGATGAACAGATGGACGGACAGGGTGATTAATATAGGGCATCTCCTTTCTCAAGCGGGGCCCAAATAAATACAAAAGGACACAGTTGAAACCACAGTTGCGAATCTAATAGTATCAACATAATTTGGCATTCTGAAAATAAAGGAAGAAATGCATAAAAAAATACAGGTGGCACCATCAATCTTAGGAACTGAAGAAACATTCCATGACCAATAAGCATGCAAAGAATCATGGAGACCAATGCATTTGTTATTCAGAAACTGGAGCTTTTGTATCAAATTTTTCATTATTCTGGGGGGTATGTAAGAGTCCCATAGCTCAAAGGACATGGGTAACAGAGATCTAATTTCAGGTTTCTATGGAGATTTTTCATGGACCTCCCTGGATGTCAAATATAAGCTTGTAGGTCCAGCAGTTAAGATTTGTGCCTTATTAACGGACGGACAAAGAGTGTTTGTTATAGTTCAGATGACTTTTAGTCAGCTGAGCTAAAAAATTGTAAAAATTATGAAAAATACAGGTTGTGCCACCAGTTTTAGGGAACTGACAAATCTAGTTGTTGTTAACATTCAAGGCAAGATTCATGGCAATCCATGCATACATTATCAATATACTGGAGGTTTTCTATCAAATTTTCTATTATTGTGGGGAAGGGGGGGGGGATGGGTAACTGCTTGAAGGAAATAGGTTGCAGTGACTTATTTTCATGTTTCCAAGAATATTTTTTATAAACCTACTTGGATTTTAAGTAACAAGTTTCCAGGATTAGCGGTTACATTTTGTGGCTGGAATGACGACGGACAATGCGCCACTCTTTTACCTAAGTTGACTTTCAGTCAGCTGAGCTAAAACCTGACCTGAATTGTTGGTCTTGTCCTTTTTTGCGGTGTTTCCTCATCTTTACTGGTCAAGTTCTTCCTCTTTTGCCCACTCTTTCCTCATCTCCCATACTTTGCTTTCGTGTGGGCAGCATCTGGAGTGTCAGTAAGTGGTATTCTTATTGCTTTCATCGTGCTGGGAAGGGGTTCCTTCCAGGAATATAAATACTACACAGAAATCACTCATATAAATAATAATACTTGAACCGACTCTTCTAAATCCACCTTTTGCTAACATTTGTTTACCCTGCAGGTAATAATTCAAAATAAATAACAATTAACAAGTGAAAACAAAAACCATTCTAGTGTACCAACAGAAATATATTTGTGATTGCTTACAGTTGCTCACAATTATTTCCACCAACATCACTTACTTCAGGTATCAGACTGTCATTGTCATATTTCTTTTTTAGATATGTTTTAAAATTAAAATAATCCTAAAGTATTGTACAGGCTACAACCCGTTGATCTTAACAGAAAGTACTTACATATTTTCCTATATGAGGATACTGATGTAACAGGGCAGTCATTATTCTTTTATATCCTTTCCTGAATGGGCACCTGAAAAGATTAATATTTGATCATTAAAACATGCAACTCGAACAAAGAGGGAGTGTCTCCTGGTTCCTCTCTCCTTTTCGAGGTGAGCACCTTTATTCTTGACTGTACCACTTCTGTTTCCAGTAAAATTCTGAATCTGCCTATATATGATACCACACATATATTACACTGGTAAGTAATTAAAATCAAGAGACCAAAGGGTCACTGTGCTCTGCTGAAGTTGAACTTGAAGGTAAAAATCTAAAATAATATCAAATGGAGATAAAAAGGGGAAAAGGCAATATAGTCCATGATGGGTTTGTATTTATGAGTAAGAAATTGTTGCAAATAATGTTCTGTGACCAAACCATGCATTTCCTAATGTTAAAATTGAAGCATGTGAGCAGGTTGTGAAAATAAGATGTGTATTATTACCAAGATCATTAGTTGGCCTTTTGATACACTGTTGAAAGTTCAGTAGTTTTCACTTTTGTTCAATTTGATCTATTTTTTAATATATATCATTAATATATGGGAGTTACAACATCTCTGTATTATTATAGTGTACATACCAGGGTTGGGACCAGGTACTTGTATCTGTACCTAGGTATATTCAAAAGTACCTGTACCTGTACCTATAGGCACTTTACAAAACTGCTATACCTGTACCTGAACCTGTACCTGACCATTTTTCAATACCTGTTCCTGTACCTAGGTACTGTCACATGTACCTGAACCCAACCCTGGTGTATATACATAGGATTTTCACTTAATTCTACAATGCTTACAGAATAAAAAAGTTCATTTACAATTACTTAATATTTAAAATAGGAGAGAAAGACTTAGACACACAAAGCTGATAACAAAGAAGTTTTTTTTAGTCTCAGTGACCCATTTTGGTAGGAGATTCAGGGGACATCTAACAGTATGCTGAGTTTTGGATTTGTAGGTCTAACGGTTTCAAAATGTGCAAGTCTAACGGACTGTAAACAGACGGAAAGACAGACAACGGAAATGGACCACGACTATACCTCAGATGACTAATAATCAGCTGAGCTTAAAATAACAAGTGACTTCATTGCCCTATAAGCTTTAAAACAAATTATTGTGTGTATGAGACTGATATGAGATATTGACATTGACATATTATTATGTATGTGTACCCATCTTCACTCAACATCAAATACATGGAGGGGGTGGTGAGGGGAGGGGGGAGGGGGTTGAGGTGTTGGAAATGTCAATGTCTCTCTGTTGAATGTAACCAGCTTCACACAAACGTGTGTACCTGTCTTCACTCGACATCAAATACATGGAGTGTGTGTGTGTGTGTGGGGGGGGGGGGGGGGAGTGAGGTGTTGGACAGTACTCTCTATCAAATCTATCAAATGGAGGGGGATAGTGAGGGGAGGGGGGTTTGAGGTGTTGGACAGTACTCTCTGACAAATGTGACTGGCCTCACACACATAAGTATGTGTACCTGTCTTCACTCGACATCAAATAAATGGAGTGTGTGTGTGTGTGGGGGGGGGGGGGGGGTGAGGTGTTGGACAGTACTCTCTGTCAAATGTGACTGGCCTCACACACATAGGTATGTGTACCTGTCTTCACTCGACATCAAATACATGGAGTGTGTGTGTGTGTGGGGGGGGGGGGGGGAGTGAGGTGTTGGACAGTACTCTCTGACAAAAGTGACTGGCCTCACACACATAGGTATGTGTACCTGTCTTCACTCGACATCAAATACATGGAGTGTGTGTGTGGTGGGGGGGGGGAGTATGTGTTGGACAGTACTCTCTGGCAAATGTGACTGGCCTCACACACATAGGTATGTGTACCTGTCTTCACTCGACATCAAATACATGGAGTGTATGTGTTGGGGGGGGGGGGGGGGGGGGGTGAGATGTTGGACAGTACTCTCTGAAAAATGGAGGGGAATGGTCAGGGGAGGGGGGTTTGAGGTGTTGGACAATACTTTTTGTCAAATGTGACTAGCCTCACACACAAAGGTGTGTGTGCCTGTATTCATTCCACATCAAAACATGGAGTGGGGGTTCAAGGTGTTGGACAGTACTCTCTGTCAAATGTGACTGGCCTCACACACATAGGTGTGTTTACCTGTCTTCACTCGACATCAAATACATGGATAGTGTGTTTGGGGGGGGGGGGGGGGGGGAGTGAGGTGTTGGACAGTACTCTCTATCAAATGGAGGGGGATGGTGAGGGGAGGGGGGTTTGAGATGTTGGACAGTACTTTCTGTCAAATGTGACTGGCCTTACACACATAGGTGTGTGTACCCGTCTTCACTCGACATTAAATACATGGAGTGTGGGGGGGGGGGGGGGGGGGAGGGAGTGAGGTGTTGGACAGTACTCTCTATCAAATCTATCAAATGGAGGGGGATAGTGAGGGGAGGGGGGTTTGAGGTGTTGGACAGTACTCTCTGTCAAATGTGACTGGCCTCACACACATAGGTGTGTGTACCTGTCTTCACTCGACATCAAATACATGGAGTGGTTGGGGGGGGGGGGTTGAAGTGTTGGACAGTGCTTTCTGCTTATGTGACTTTCTTCACACGGGTAGGTGTATATACTATCTTTTCCCACTAATAAATTAGTACTTTGAGGATGGGGAGATAGTACTCTCTGTCAGATATTACTTTATTAGTTCAAACATGTATGCATGTACCAGTACTTGGAAAAAGAGTGATGGGTTGGAAATTCAATATTACTCTCTCACAGACAGATACATTTATACATAAAGAAGGTTGCTATACCAAACTTACAACAAGGCCCATAGATGTGTATCAAATGGAATTATTTTTTTATTATAATGATACCTTAAAAGTGCTCAGTATAGTACTGTACATATTCTGTGATAGATAATTGAAATTTAATTGAAGAACTTACAAACTGTTGAATTAGCAGGAGGCCCATAACAGTTGTAATTTTCAAATTCAACAAGTTGTCAAAGAAAAAATGCATGGATGTTCTGTTTTATTTTACTTTTTATGCTGGAAGTTGATCATTGGTCCAAGTATGTGAAAATATTAATAAAGGTTGCTGTCTGGCCTTTATAAATTATATAAACTGTTGTAAGCTTTTAATCATATCATATATGTACAGAGGCTACATCATAATGGTATTGTATATATGTATGGAAGAGGTAGGTGAGAAATCACCATTGCAAACTAATTTTTATATTGAGGCATTATGAAACACACTGCTGACAAGGCTCTAAAATGGATACCCCTTTTCAAAATCAGCTGGGTATAATTAAAAAACAAAGTGAGTTGACAATGTAAATTCTTATTTAAAAAAAAAATAATTTTTAGTTTACCAGCACATGCAATGGAATATATGTATAAAAGTAATTTTTGTATTTTTTTGTAAATCTTAAAGGTTAAATCATTTTTTTTTAATATGTTGTCCTATAGCACCACTTAATACAATCCAATAGAACATAAAATAATTTATCGAAGACATGAACATTCATTAATGTTACTGTTCCTATGTAAGGACTCAGCATTTTATTTATTCTTTTGTTAACTGTATTCTGTAACTATATAAATATTAAATATATGTGGCCTGGATGACATCCCAGGCATCTGATTTGGACTGAACAATATTGTCAATAATAATAATACAACAAAAAATATAATCCGTACATAGCGAAAATGCCCAGTTATGTAATAAGTAAATAAACATGCATGTGTCTGCTGGTCATAACTTGTACCCAGTATACGTATAACTTGGACACATCACGTTTTGGGATGCAAATGTCGTTTGTTTACATGCCGTGGACGGGGGGGGGGGGGGGGCGGTAGCGCTGTTAAAGACCGGCTGAGTAATGCTTTTCAAAGTCGTGTTGCGGATTTTTACATCCGACAGACCATATAGGAATTGTCCTTTGTAGGTGACATCCGTTAAAAAGCCTTTTCATCGCGAAAACATACCAAGCCACCTGCTTTTGTCTTACCGGGCCGCCATCTTGAAAATCCCACTGCACTAGACGCCGCCATGCGCCTAACATTCCACGGAGTAAAACTAAATGTAGATGTGCCAAGTTGTTTCACCTGTTTACAAGCAATTGCCATGATCATCATGATACAAAACTGACTTACCTGAAAGCTTGAATTTCTGAGAGTGACGGATTCTCTGCATAAAAATAGTAATTTGATGTTGGTCTTTCTGACACCTCATGTCACTGGTGAAGCCGCCAAGAAGATACACGTCACGCGTGACGTGTTCAGTCAAACGCCGGCAGTGCACCCTCGCGTTAATATAACGAATTAATGACACACTCGCGGGAAAGGGGTTTTTACGGGAAATACATAAAACAAAACCCATTCACAAGAGGCTACGGGTGAGGGAAGAAAGAACAACCCGTTTATCTAGAAACAACCGTTTTATGAAACCCTTTCTTCTTACAGTGTAAAAGCTAAAATAATATCAAATGGAGTTAAAGTGTAGGAGGAAGAGGTAATATAGGCCATGGTTGGTTTATATGATTGGTTTGTATTGATGAGCAAGAAATTGTTGCAAATAATATTTTGTGACCTGACCATGTGTTTCCTAATGTTGAAACTGAAGCATGTGAGCAGTTTGTGAACAAATGATCTGTACTATTCACATGATCATTAGATGGCTTTTTGATTAACTATGTTGAATTTCAGTGGATTACACATTTGTTCAACTGAATCTATTTTTTTTTTATTTTATGAAATGTATACAGTTGAAATATAACTAATGTCCCCAGTCCACAGATGAAAGGACTTGGTGGTGGTGGGCGGGGTGGGGGGGGGGGCGGAATGGTGGGAGTTACAACATATCTGTATTATTATAGTGTATATACATAGGGTTTTCACTTAATTCAACAAAGCTTACAGGATAAAAAGTTCATTCATATTTAGTTAATTCTTAAGTAATTCTTATGTTATTTATTCATTATAACAAATTTTTTCAAAGTTTAACATCTGCAATAATACACAACTGAATATATAATTTGCTTTCAAGTTTCAGACTTGTATAGCTTAATTCCAAACACATACAGCATATGAAAGTTATTTCAACAGTGCTTATAGGAAAAATTTTATAATTTATATATATTTAATGATAATGGAGAGATGATGGACAGAGCTGATCACCTTATGTTCCATTCTCCTAAGGCAAGAATATGTTTCAATAAGATCTTAATTTTTTCTAATCCTATATTTTTTAATTAAATAAATTTTACACATTTGCAATAAAAACTAATGTCCTACTGCACAGGAATAAATGGCAGCCGGGGGGGGGGGGGGGGGGGGGGGGGGCGCAGATGGTGGGATAAACAACACATATACATACAGGGCAAACAAAGCCTGATCTCCAGCAAAATATATATTTACATGCTGTGAAAATTAAATCAATAGTACTAACAGGAAAAAAACGTGCTATGGTCAAAGTTGGGCAAAATTTAAGGTACTGGTTTTATTTTTATGCTAATAATTTTAAAAATTTACAAAATTCAGATCTAATTTTGGATTAACAATTAAATCTTTATTAAACAATGTTATATACTTGGGATAATAGTCTCTAGTTTCAACATTTTTCATGAAAGGGAGTATATATTTTTCCTGATTTTTTACAAAGTCCATTATGTTCGGGCCCATAACTTAGTGGATTTATACTTAACGGACTTAATTTCTGGCATGTATATAGGAAATATATAGGAGATTACTTCCGGTAAATATTAAGAAAAACAGATAAGTGGTTTTGATATTAGGCAGTCCTGAAGTGTGATAATAGGGTTTAAATGGAAATTTGAGGTTTTTCCTTAATATCTCGAAGGAACGAAGTCATATTGACTAAAGATTTGGTATAGTAGGAGATGTTGGGGACATCTAACAGTGTGCCAAATTTTGGATTCGTAGGTCTAACGGTTTTAAAACGTGCCAGTCTAACGGACGGACAGACGGACGACGGACAATTGACCACGACTATAGCTCAGATGACTTACTGTCAGCTGAGCTAAAAAAACACACATTCAAGCACTATAGGCATCCAATTTATTTCAAACTAGAATACGGGTTGTTGACAAGCGACTACGTGTATCCGCCAAAATCAGAGTAGGACGGGTGAAGTGAGGCATGGATTGAGTGGCAAGGGGAAATAGAGTTACATGTGTTACATATTAAAATGGATCTCTGCCCGTAAACATGATTGTAGGGGGCGCCACCTGTTATTTGAACGAGAAATTATCCAAGCTGTATATACATGCAAAATTTCAGGTGGAAAAGTCAAACCACTGCAGAGATATGAGTGATTTTATCCCTAGGCAGACAAACAGATGGACACTGTGCAAAAATGACTGCAGGTGGCGCCACCATGTTTGTGTATGTTATAAAGCTATCCAAGGGCTACATTTGTGTAAAAAAAGTTTTGTTTATTGTTCAAACGAGTCTGGAGAAATAAGCGTTAATGTCTGCAGCGTGAACGTGAATGAAGCTAGCGCCACCTGTCATAAAATCAAGAAAGCTATCCAGGATGTATACGCATGCCGAATTACAGGTAATTTGGTCAGACCACTGCAGAGATATGAGTGATTTTAACCCTAGGCAGACAAACAGATGGATGCTGTGCAAAAATGGCTGCAGGTGGCCCCACCATTTTTGTGTATGTTATAAAGCTATCCAAGGGCTACATTTGTTTAAAAATTTTTTCCTGATTGGTTGAATTAGTCCGGAGATATAAGCATGGATGTCTACAGCATGAACGTGAGGGAAAGCTAGCGCCACCTGTCATAAAATAAAGAAAGCTATGGGGGATGTATAGGCATGCCGAATTTCAGGTAATTTGGTCAAACCACTGCAGAGATATGAGTGATTTTAACCTAAGGCAGACAAACAGATGGACGCTGTGCAAAAATGGCTGCAGGTGGCGCCACCATTTTTGTATATGTTACAAGCTATCCAAGGGCTACATTTGAGTACAATTTATTTCCTGATTGGTCAAACGGTTCCCGAGATATGAGCTTGGATGTCTGCAGCGTTAAAGTGAATGTAGGTGACGCCACCTGTCATAAAATCAAGACAGCTATGCGGGATGTATACGCATGCCTAATTTTAGGTGAATTAGTCAAACCACTGCAGAGATATGAGTGATTTTTACCCAAGGCAGATGAACAGATGGACACTGTGCAAACATGGTTGTAGGTGGCGCCACCTTTTTTGTGTATGTTATAAAGCTATCCAAGGGCTACATTTGTTTAATTTTTTTTCCTGATCGGTCAAACGGATCCCGAGATATGTGGGTTTATGTGTGGAAACAGACGCACAAATGGACGCTGGGCAGAGAGGTAAGGTCAGAGGTCAAGGCCACTTGGTTAGGCACCAGTTCACATGTGACCCGATAATTTTTGTAAGTTTTGGAAAAATCCGTCCAGTAGTCTCAGAGGAGTTCTCCGGAAACGAACGCGGCGGCGGCGGCGGAACCCAGTCAAAAACATAGTATCCTCAAAACTTCGTTTTGACGGATACAATAAGACCATTCTAGTAAAGCACGAACAGCATGTCTTACCATCCTCTAACCGGGTTTTGTAACAGGACGGCCCGGAATGATCGAGATATAAGTTTAATTTAATAGATTTTTTTACATTAGTTAAATCCTTAAAGGAATAACGAATAATACTGTTAGTACTGGATCCCGGCCGGTACTACTGGCTTTTAGGTTTCACTGAGGTCGTACTGGTGAGTTTGATAATATATTTTTTTTACATTAGTTAAAATCCTGAAGGATAAACCCATAACAATTATAACGTACAATCAAGTACTGGATCCCGGCCGGTACTACCGGATTTTAGGTTTCACTGAGGTCGTACTGGGTGAGTTTGATAATATATTTTTTTTCATTAGTTAAAATCCTGGAGGATTAACCCATAACAATTATAACGTACAATCAAGTACTGGATCCCGGCCGGTACTACCGGATTTTAGGTTTCACTGAGGTCGTACTGGGTGAGTTTGATAATATATTTTTTTATTAGTTATATGTTATATTCCTAACATGGTTTCGAAAACCCTTCTTTGATGTTGTAATAAACGGGACAAACACATGGAACGTAATACAACAATAGAAGAACATAAAGAACACCTTGGATTTCCTCCACACAAAGGTGTTCACATTACCAGAGGCACCAAAGACAGTGTGTGGTCAGCTTGGACTAAATTAAAAGAACTGGTGCTGAACTGTTTATGATAACTCAAAGTTAAAGAAGTTATATTGTGGAGTATATAGCTAATAAAACTACTGGTGATTGATTAAATGTGGATTGAAGGAAGAATGTGTTATTTAAATAAATGATTTTTATTTAAGAATTGTGTTTTTCCTTTAATACTTCATTCCCTTCATATCCCTTTCCATACCCCAAGAAGAAATGGCATGCACTTAGATGAAATTAATAATTATTCAGTATGTCATATAATCACTTAGACAAAAATGTTGGCCTTCACAGAAAGAATACTTCTAAAGATGTCCCTCTGCCCCTCTGCTAAAAATGATCCAGAAGATGATTCCCTAGCTGTATCCATTATAAGATTCCAATATATCAGTGTTCCTCTGCATCAAATGACCCAAAAGATGAATCCCTATATCAAAAATAAGGTTCCAGAAAGAACCATAGGACAAGGTTCCTCAAAGAACCCTTTAAGGTTCCCCACTCAGTCCACTCTAAAGAACCTGGAAGGGTTCCTCCTAGAACCTTTGATGTGGTTCCAGATGGAACCTGCAAGGTTCTTTGAAAGAACCCCTGGAAGGTTCTTTGAAGAACCTTGCCTTGGAGGTTCCAGAAAGAACCATTTAAGGTTCCCCACTCAGTCCACTTCGAAGAACCCTTTTGGGTTCTAGGTAGAACCCTTTTTTCTTAGAGTGTAAGGCGTGATAACTGATTAATCATATATTCGGTCAGCGACTTGGGTATATCTGCTCATTGCAGATCTAAATGAATCAGATTGTTCATTTAAAATCTTTATAAATAGTAGCAAAATATAAAAATTATAAAAAAATATAACACAACCTTGAAAGCCTACTTGATATAAATAACATTTTATAATAAATAGATATTAAATTAAATGCTAAATAAAATATAAAAACCGAAAAAAGAAAATTTTATAAATATATCTTATAAAAAAACAAGCATACAATACAACCTCACACAGTTATATTCAATGCTGAAAAAAATATAACATAAGCCACCCAAAAATACTATTAATAATAATTATATACATATTTTATAATAAACAAAATAAAATATATCTTCACACAGTTACACATGGAGGATTTTTAAACTGTCAGTAACAATTTTGTAACACTGTGTCCCCTCTAAGGGAGAATTAGGGAGTCCCCTACTACTCCTCACTACTGGGGCCGCAGATGCAGGTGGCTGAACGAAGTACGGAATAATGTATTTTACGTGACACCAGGTAAAGTTGGTCCGAGACTGGTACCCCGCTCTATTATGGCACCGCTGCTCCTAGTCTCTCCAACAGACGCCAGGTGCCGCTACCGCTCTTGCACCAGTACTGGTGCCACACTGCGCAGACTCTGACTCTCAAGAGTACGACACTGCTGTCTAGGGATTGTTGGAGTCAAAATCTGACTCCAATAATGCACCGCGCGGCATCAACATGTACACTGACAGCGGAAATACACAAGTGATGAAAAGGGGCCAATGTAGTCCGTTAAAATGCGTTGAATTTTGTGTTAAGTAGTTCTTTGTCATGTTAAACGAATTTACTTTGCGACTCTTTAGCTTTATTTATGCTGAAATACCGTGGTTGGCGTCTTATCGGCACTGCTGGACAGTACATTCCTCCATGGTACACTTCTGTGTCCATGGCTACGTTTTGTGTTCGTTAGAGAACAGTGACGTCACAATATTCGGTCGCGCGTCACCTTCAATTGACTGACGTCATATGTGTGACTGGCTTATTTATTATCAGTTCTCAGACAAGGAATAATTCGTAAACGCTGTGATCTGTTTTGTTATATTTTGGATTGTCTCATACAAAATCAAAACAAGGCAAGGCATTACTTTTTACGCAGGTAGTCGGCGGAATAGCTCCTGCAACCTTTGGACAAGAAAGGTTTACACTGCTTAACACGTATGAAAAATTATCCCAGAAAACATGTTGACACGGGTACTGGGACGTACTATATAGGTGCATAATAATATTAATATATACGGGGCTGAACTTCGGCAAGTTAAGGGAACCCACAATTTTAGCTCAGCTGACGTCTGACTATTAGCTGATAAGTAACCTGGTATATATGTGCCCGGTAAGTCCGTCCGTCCGTTAATTCCGTGTTAAGAGAATTTGGTACCAGGCTACACTTGTCAAGTATAGTCCGTTCCAGTACCCCTGTCCACCTGTTTTTTCGCGATTATTTATTTGTGAACCAAAGAACGCCAAAACTGTTTGCCCTTGGGGAAGAAAGAGGAAAAAGCGTAATTAACTATCATGGTAATAATAGCCTACCTTATGTAATTTTCCTGTAAACAATTTAAAACCATTTTATGAGGAACTAGTCTATTCTATAGCGACATCTTGCCACTAATCGGTTAAATGAGCATATCAGGGGATAGTGATGACGTCATAATAGACGTGACGTACTAAAGAGGCACCGACATTCACGGAACCAATAATCAAGAGCTGTCGACCTCTGTTTACAGCGAGAATTGTATTCTTCGCGTGCACGCGCTTCACTGTTACGTCACATTACTTTATATCCATATCCAAGGAGGATAAACAATGGCCGCATATTAGGGACGCCATGAACCACGGATATATTTGAGACATGTCAACCAGGCCGTAAAGTAAATAATATTTATATCGTGAGTAGGTAAGGTACCAAAAATTACGCTTTTGCCTCTTTATGCCAACGGTGCAAATTTTGTTTGCCAAATTTGTCTTATGTAGAGATAATCGAGAAAAATCAGGTGGACAGGGGTACAGGAACGGACTATAGTTCGGTCCTTCCCACAGTGCCCAAACAGAAGAGATTCGTTTTGAGTAGAAACGACCTCTGGCGGAAGGGTGTACTGGTGCAACAGCGGTAGCGGCACCTGGCGTCTGTTGGAGAGACTAATCATATGCTTGGCTGAGGGCCATAATAGAGCAGGGTACCAGTCTAAGTTGGTCCCGGCTTTTATCCAATTTCTATAGTTCTATCCGCATTATTACCATTTAAAAATATTCTTCTGATCTGATATTCTTCAGGATATGTTATGCTTCATTTCTTCGTCGGCCGGATTATTATAAAATAAAAAAAAATCGCATGTATGTGCTGTAATTGGCTGAAATAATCCATGTCCCGGCTTTTCCCCTCTGTGGGTACGTTCTATAGTCCGTTGCATCCCTTCATGTCCACCTGTTTTTTGCTATGAAAATTTTTATTAGGTATATTTCATGGGAAACAATTATAGTGTAGAGGAGAGGATTACAGAACCTAATTTTCAACTGGGTAACTAAATTCCTACCTTATGCCATATTTGAGTAACAGAATTTTCTGAAAATATGAGAAATCAGTCTATATTTTACAACATATCAGACCCACTTATGGCGGTCAAGGTCATTGGTCACATGCAAAAACAGCCTCTGCTGATTGGATGATCTCATGTAAACACTCTAAAAAATATAACCAGCTAAAACAAAGATGGCTACTTATGGAGGGACACACAATATCTGCCAGATCATGGTAAAGAGACTAAAATGTTGTAAAACATGAACAAGGGATTTATTGTAAAATTCTTAACTGCCATATTAGGTTGTCACTTCCATATGTCGTTTACTTGGAAAATATTGAAAAATATAAACTTTTTAGTAAATCATCTACAAAAAACAGGTGGACAGCAGGTGGTGAAATGGACTTTAGTACTGGTGCAAGAGCGGTAGCAGCACCTGGCGTCTGTTGGAGAGACTAGGTACGTTCCAGCTCAGAGCCGGTAGTACCGGCTTCTACCAAGTACTGTACCACCACAGCGATGAGGGTTATTCCACTCCCAGTCACGCTAATTCCTCCGTTTACCGATAGATGGCGGTAATAAAGCAAAGCGATTGTCTATTTTTAGCCATTGGGGAAATTCTCAACATTCACCATTGATCAGCAAAACTAGGGAATTCAGCGCTGGAGACATGGATCTATGCGTGTGTGTGTGTGTGTGTGTAATGAAAAAAAATAATTTCTGATTAACAGACACTCAAGAATGGCCAAAAATTATATGAATAGAAGAAGTATTTTGAATTATTAAATGTTTATCAATTAAGTTAATAATTTATACAAATCAAATATGAATTTCACCCTTTATAATTATGAATGAATGAATATCTTTATTCTGGAAATAAAGGCCGCAGGCCCACAGATGGAATATATATATATATATATATATATATATATATAGATATATAGATAGATAGATAGATATAGATATATTGTTACAGGTGCCCCTTTTATTGTGTGACACGGGCGTAACTCGTGATGTAGCGCTTCTCCTTGCCGCGTGTTGCAACCTCGGTTTAATCCGTACTGGTTGAACTATCGTTGTCATGCTAGTTTAGGGCTTTCTCGCCTGGTTGAGCCGGGGCGAGCTCGTGTGTGCATCCTGGTATGTAGAGACAGTCCAGTGGAAAGTTCTTGCAACAACCCAGAAAGTAATCTGAAGTCCAAGTGCATAAAATTCAGGAGAAGGTCTATGAAAATGTATAATTGCCACATTCGTCGGATAAGGTCCAAGAATCTGACACGCTTCTGCGTCCGCTTGAATCTGCTCTGCTGTCTCTCTTGCCGTTTAAACGCAGCCCCTTTTATACTCTTCACTCCAAGCCAGGAATTTTCCACTTCTCGAACAGTCTATAAGATCTTGCACAATCACAGTAAACACGTGCTTCAGGAATTCTCTAGAAAAACAGCGCTGTGTATCTCTACACACCAGGCTCATCACGTGACCCACGACCAGGCGTGAAAACTCAAGGCTCACATGACAACGAGAGTCCAACCAGTACGGATTAAACATAGAATGCAACACGCCGCCAGACACGAGTGCCATAACAGGAGCTACGCCAGTGTCACATAATAAAAAGAGCACCTGTAACATAGTTTATGCTTATCCGGGATTTGAGTTACCCTAACACTTCGATCATGAAATACTCCAGTAAGTGTTTGTCACTATTGATATATGCTATATATAAGCATATGAACAACCCCTAAATAAATGTGCAATTTTATGTATAAACAGAAGATGCAGATTTTGTAAGAGAAGGGCGACAAAGGTTTGAAACAAATGTTTATCAAAATTAAATGATAAAATATCATGTGATTATTTGAAAAAAAAAAAATCAATGAAACGATGCATATATCATGCAAGAGTTATGACTATGATTAGTCAGTAACAAGCACTTGATATCTGGCAGGTCTGTTTTGCTACTGTGCACATTGCGCTTTGCGGTCGCTAGTTAATATGGCCCGTAACACCTGCTACTGCGCAGGTCAAAGTGTTACTCTGCGACTATTAATTGCTTAAACGCCTATTGCAAATTTTGTTGCTGGCCTATCCGGGCGACCTATGTTTACAAAGACTTTCGATCGCAATAGATAGCCTCCATGGGGTACTTGCTACCGCGCAAATCTGATTTGCTACCGCGCACATTGCGTATTGCAGTTAAATATGATCCATGGCACTTGCTACCGCGCAAATCTGTTTGCTACTTTGCTCTGAGTGGCCTTGTCCCAGCGACCTCTAGCAGCAAAGACCTGCACCACGTCAATAGTAGCAGATTTTGCGATCGCACATTCATAGCCACCATGATAGCAATGACAGCCACTTGCTACCGCGCAGGTCTGATTTGCTACCGCTCACTTTGCACATATGAGCCGGTCAGTGGTTGATGGTAGCAAGTCCAGTGGCTGCTCATTTCGCGCTGTGGCAAGCTATGCACATGGGTAGCAAATGCAACTGTGCGACTGCTATTTGCTACCGCGCACTTAGCGCTCAATAGCCGTTGAGCGCATAACAGAAGCAAGATGAGTGGATACTGAGTGCGCGTTGTGCCAGGCTTTGCGCAATGGTAGCAAAGAATCCCATAGATTAGTCTGAAAAAAACCCCTGACAGTTCCCCGCATACTGTGGTTGGCTTCATATTCGTGAGGCTGAAATTTCGCGATTTTTCAATTTTTAATGTTTCGCGAGGGTTTCATTTTCGCGATCTCACCAGAACCAAAATATTTGGTAAAGCCATACCTATGTGTGTTATAAAATGAGAATAAGTCATGAGTTTGTGATATTTTTCTCATATAACGATGGGCCCGAACACAAAGCACAGGTAGTTAAGTTCAAATTAAGGGGAACGTTTTCCCTATACCTGCATGGATGTAATTTATTATAACAATTCTCATTGTTCTTATCTATTCCCATACAAATATTGGCTACATTAAATAAGAAGGACGTAATCCATTCGCCAATTATTGCCGAGGGTTTCATTTTCGCGATTATTTCCCATTCGCGAATATCGCGAAATTAAAACCCTCGCGAACAAAAAGGCAACCACAGTATATGCTCATGGCATCAGGAGGAGTGTGTGATGGTCTCATGACATCAGATGGAGTAGGTGATGGTCTAAAAATTCCGCTTGCATAATTACTGCATTCCTGTCAGATGCCTTAAATAGAATCTGTTCCTGCTCTGACCTCTATCCTATATTCTGACGTCGTAGGTACAAGATATTTTTTTTTTCTTCTGATCATGTTTCATCAGAGAGAGAGAGAGAGAGAGAGAGAGAGGCAGAGTGCAAAAAGAAAAGGTTATTGAGTTATGATGTGTGATTATTCTTATCAGATTAACACATTTAAATGGACAACAGACAATAAAATCAAGAGATGAAACTAGAGTCGAGGAATATTTCCAAACACTGAGCATCAATGGAAAGATGTAAGTGCAGATATAGTTATTTTTGAGCCACACAATTCACCACCACCAATTAAAAAGTAATACTTCACCTTTTAAATATACATGTGCTTGGCGACTTGCATAATAGAGAAAATATAATGTTATACTTTTCACAAAGAGTTTCTTTCACAAACACTGAATGTACCAGTTGTTAAAACAAGATGGTCAAATTATTTGTTTGTACTTCGGACAGTATTCTTTCAACAGAATTAAAGAAATTATTGCGAAAAAAATGGTAAAGTGATGTACATTTTGTTGTCCAGCTCGAGCTCTCGGTCTCTTCTTCTTTCGCTTTTTGTCTCTGTCAGCTCCATGGTGACATTCAATGGTTTGGCTCCCCATGATGATGAAGGGAATGCCAACACACATTAAATTAGGATGTGCTCCTCTCTGCTTCCTGCCAGTGAATTTGCCTGTGATGCTCTGATAATATCAAGAATCTTAATATAACAATAATTATCATAACAATTTTGGCTTTGCGTACACGCAATATTTTGAATTAAAGTCCAAATTTATAAGCTAATATAGGCTATATGCATTTGACATCTGCCAGGATGTTTTATATAACCATATGACTTCACCTTATAACATCCCATTTTAAGCACCGAGCACCACTTAATTGTTATACATTTTCTATTTTAACTTTCTTCTTGCTATATTTTCAAAGCAAAATGAAATGATATCCGCATTTAAAACCTTTTATATTTGTTTACATATTCGTGATTTCCATTACATATATAGTCATTCAAGAAGTGCAACTGCTGCAACAGAATGTAAATGTAAGCGTAGTTTCTTGCCATAATCTGGCTTTGTCCTTTGAATAAAAAATACGCATGTGTCGTCAATGCAAACTCCTGTTCAAGCCTGTCAACAGACTCCTTGCTAGCCACATATCCTTCAAAATCTGATGAATGTGACACGAACAGATCAGACCAAGATCTGCAGAAGTAATGCAAATAAAAGAATAATCTGTAGCAACAACACTGATAATAATGATGAATCCTATCATGATTGTATCACGTGCATTAACAATAGAAAATATACATATTACATGTAATAGGATAAGTTAAATTATCATTTTTAAAAAATTCTAAGAAACGATTACCACAGATTTGTGGCTTATAATTCGTATATTGATAAAAGAATCATTTAAGCACCATCTATCATGTTTAGATGAATTACCAAATGTAATATATGACATAAACAAATAGAAGACAGAAATATACAGTGAAACCTCGTTGTGTCAAACTCGCTTAAGTCGAATACCCCGCTTATGTTGAAGTAACAGACTTGATATTCTGGACACCTCTAGTTAAATTATAACATATAAAACCCACTTGTGTCGAACCTCAGATGCATGTGTCGAAGTTTTCTGAGGTCCCTTCGACATCGACACAAGGAGGTTTCATGTTGGTGATTGTTCTTCTTATTATAATTGTTTAACATCATTGTTTCAAACATCTGGAACTATCAATCGATTTATAGTTAATGCATAGACAATGCAATTTTCATTAAAAATGTGCAAAATATGCACATTATCTTAATAATAAATATAAAAAAACTTCAAAAAAGAAAATTGTTGGATTAGATCAATATTTAAAAACTAGGAACATTGTACATTTTGGGGGATATTTATGAGGAATTGTTCATATGTGGATATGTCCCGAGCTGTAACTTGCAGATATAGAAAGTATGGTATTATGAATATTAATAAATATGCAAATATTAGAAGAAAGATCTAAAAAATCTTTAGCTTGTCTCTCGAGTAGTGTGTACTTTTATCAGAATAAATTGTAAGCTGAAGGAAATGATATTTTGTCTGGAATAGGGATTTGAAGAAAAGTTTTTGGAAAAAAGTTTTAAATTAAACCATAAAATTTGCATATATTTGCATACATCATGATATGTCATTTATGCAATGTCACAAAACTGCACTTGCAGGAAAAATATATTAATTGGCTACATATTAGTGTTTGTTTTATGTTTAAAATCCACAAAGTTATAGCCATTCATTTAAACGTCAGTATTACTGGATAATTAACACAGGTTGCCAGTGAAACCAACGATTTTGAAGCACATTGTTCATTTGCCAGCTGGGCTTACAGCAGATTTGGATTCAGCACCTATCATTGCCCCTGAATAGAATGTATGCCATGCATAAACACGATTTGCCTCCAGGGTCAAGATTTTTGTTAAAATGACCCGAATATATGTTTGTGTGTATGTGTGATACCAGACGTATCAGATCAAATGAACATATTACTTATATATTGTGTACTGTATGTAAAATTTACATAAAGACTAATAATTCATAATGTAAAATAATATAATCATATTCTTTACCCATTTATCAATAATATCCCAGTATTTATCACTTTAAAATCATCAATTATCCATAATATTTGCATAGTATAGTCTTTCCTTCAAATGTAAGCAATTTACCAAACTTATACATAAGATAAAAAAATTATTTCTGTATGATAGGCCTATGTGTGTGTGTGTGTGTGTGCATGACATTACTAAACCTATAAATAAACTGAAGAATTCAGTGTTGCGGTACCTGTCATTCATGACTGCTATGCAGCTTTATATAACAACCACCGAACTGAGACATCACAGTAACGAGATCCCGTGCTTTTCCCGCCGACAACAGCCATGTAGAGTGATGACGTGCACGCAGTTTGAGCCACCATGTGTGAATTTGATAAACTAGGGAACTCCTTCATTTTGAATATCCACCTAATGCCACCCTGGTGCCACCTGGTGGTCAAGAAGCGAACTAGCGTGACTGGGCGCGGAATAACCCTCATCCACCTACAATAGCCCTTATCACTGCGAGCTGCGCGGAGGTTGGCAGTTCGTTGGGAAGGAAGAGAAAACAGGGAGGGTAGAAGTGTATCTCGATTTTAGACCCTAAAGAAAAGATGCCAAAGTAAGTGAAGTTATGCTCAAAACAGAATTCCTTACTATTACACGGAACGTTTCGATTAAATTCATATTCTTACATCTCTATTTGTGGCAACCTATTATCGCTCACCATGCGCTCACGGTAAAAGTGCAGATTAGGGGCCCTATTTAGACAGTATGGAGCGACGGGAGAATCAGTCGTTATGCAGATGTACTTATTCAAAAGTCTAGAATAACATTGGAGCGAGTATAGAATCCGGTCTTCATGGACGAGGTTATGGGTGTATACGGACGGACGTAATGATGTTTAGGATTCGTGTAAATGTAATGTAGAAGTAAGAGGTATGTGGCACTCGGTAAAACCCGGAATTTCCGAGGATATTCCGAGATTCCTCGGAATAAAAGTTTGAGCCGTTTCCCTCAGCAGAGGATCCCTGACAGTAGGGAAAAAGTTCCCATACATATAAAATGAATAATTATCTTCCTATTTCTTTAGGGTTCCGTTCTAATCTTCGACTTTTAAAGGCGTAATCTACGGTTTTCCGAGCCAGATCAGACCGGCTCAGGACAACGACCATGTTTATGGTAGATCATACCTAAATCCGGTGGTTTCATGAGAATTCTTGGAGAGTATAAACAGCTGACAGGCCTGGATAAAAAGAAGTAAAGAGAGTGAATTGTAGATTTATCAGATATACTCCTCTTATTGATAATAAGATCATGAAATATTGTGGAAGGCCATAACAAAAGAAAGGGGCAGGGCATGGAGAGAGATTCTACAATTAATGGAAGTGGCATGACATTTGGACAGGGAGGCTACAGCAGTATTGATCAGTGTCTACAAGTGTTTTCATTTACCACTGGCATTATTAAAATTCTATTTTTTATTAGTCCAATGAACAAAGGAACACATTTGAAAACAAAATCATTTATTAACAACTGAACCATAATAATCGAATGAAATATGTACAAACTGAAAGTAAATTAAGCCTCATGAAATACACCTGATACCATAATGAAATATTGAATTTAAAATACCAATGTAAAGTATTATGAAAATGAAAAAAAATGTTATACCTGGTGTCAATATATGAATTATATATATATATATATATATATATACTTGTACATTTTATTACTATTAATTTACTATCTATAGACCTAATATATGAAATCATAATGTAAATAATGCGCTATAGAAGAATTAAACGTATAAACGATGTAATCCAACAGGTAATAATTAATTTGTCAACAGGAATGGAGAAAGTTGCAGTTTTTTTATGTGGTTTTGAGTGGGCCCGGTCGCCGTGGGTCTGGATTCTCCGAGAATTCTACAGGTGCTTCAGAAATATTAGTAAACACGGCAGTCGTGCAGGGCTGTTTGAAAAGATGTTAAAAAAATCGTACGCTGCACCTTAATAAGTCGAAGATTAGAACGGAACCCTGAATAAATGGGAAGATAATTGTTCATTCTTCAGGTATGGGTACTTTTTTTCTACTGTCAAGGATCCTCTGCCGAGGGAAATGGCTCAAACTTTTATTCCGAGGGATCTCGGAATATCCTCGGAAATTCCGAGGAAATTCCGGGTTTTACCGAGTGCCGAGGTAAGTCGATATCATATCATCAGCCATGTCATGGCTTATGTGCGGTTTACTACTAATATGAGACGGTACAGTCAGTTTAGACCCATCTTGGAAATGAAGACCGGATTCTATACTCGGGCCATAACGGGGAGAGTGCTCAACTTTGATTAGGCACTATTTTGATATTGCATGTTGTAACTGGTATGCTTCAATAATTTATCCACTAAAAAGAAGTTGCAAGTCTGTCAAAACAAAATGGTTAGATTCACATTGAACCTTGATAAAGGGTTGGACTAATCGACGGATTTGACCAAATATGACTGAATTTGATTGGATTTAATTTTACTCTAGTATTATTTATAAATATAAACCAACATGGTCTAAAACACTTCTGTCCTGGTTGGCAGCCCTGCACCTTATTGTATAAACTGTATCCGGTGGACAGCCAATAGTAGTGGCTGTTAACCAGTGATTAAACCTGCCACAATGTAAAATCTGTATCATATTATTCATTGAGGGTTTAAAGGCCTGTGACTGTGCCAAAAGTGGGCTCTGTAGACCATTATTCTGGAATTTATTTTTTATAATTATTTGAGCAGCATCAGTATGCTTATATGATTACCAAAATCAAGGAGTCAGTATTTTCTGTAGTTCATGTATGGGTAAACAATTTTGAACCGTAATTTTTTGGAAGGAGGTTCATTTTTTGAGGCATAATTACTCCTGGTATGGTCTATTCATGGTGGTATTTGAACCGGAATTGGTTTATTATCAGGCTGTTCTATAGTTTGTATATTCTCTGCAACAGTTTTTATTTTTTGGACTGAGGTTCAATTTTTTAGGTATAATATGTTTGTAGCCTTTTTGAACCAGATTTACTTTACTCCCAGGGTGCTCAATGGAATGTTTATTATTTGCAACACTTTTTGTTCATGTACTTTTCTTTTCTTTAAAAAATGTAAAGGGTTTCTTTGTGCCCTAGGGGTGCCCACTACATCTCTCTTTCTACTTTTTTTCCTCAGCTGACTGTAAGTCAACTGAGGTATAGGAATGGTGCTTTGTCTGTCATCCGTCAGGGTTACCTGGTCATCATTTAGCAAGACACAAATGATAACTGCTGGTCCTAGAAACTGCTAAGTGAACATCCAGGGAGATAAAAAATAAATCTACTTGGAAACCTGAAATTAGGTCACTGTGACCTGTATCCTCTCAGCTATGGGGCTTGAAAGTACCCCAGGGTTCTCGCTAGGTCATTTCAGTGTAACGGGTCGTTTTGCTGTTATTTGTTAAGATGACGCTGTGATTAGGGCCATTACGCCGATATTTCCTGAGCGTAATGGCAAATTTATGACCATATGCTGGATGAAGACTGAATATCAACAGTCCCAAGTTTAAATCCCATCAAATCCCCTGAGCACTTGGTTGTTTTGACACCCTGGCAGCTGAAATTAGCCTGAATAAATATTAATCTGTTGTCCATTGGTCCATTTCTATGACCCAGTCAGACAAGTGCTAGTTTGCTTGGTTGTTTCCGGGACCACTGTGTTCATAGAGCTTGAAGGGAGTTTATCTTGCTACGACCCACTTCAAGCAAAGATATCAGCACCAGAGCTTGTTTACGATTACATACACGTGTTTAATACCATCGTTATTTGTCCCCATAAAAATACAACAGATTCCATCAATTGGGTTTATATTTGTTCCATCTCATTGCCGTTTGAGCAGCTCGAATTTCAAGTTTGTTCTCACTGGTCAGGCCACAGTTGCAGCGACAAATCACTTCTGGTGGGCAGGCTCTTTACAGGTTCAGGGATCAGTTGCTTAGCCATCTAAAATGGTTGCTTAGGAATATAAGGGTATAGGCCTGTAGCGCTAACTCTAATTCCATTTTCTGAGTTAAAAAAGTACATACCACCAACAACACAGCATATTTAAATATAGGCATATTTGACTCAAGCAATGGAAAGGCTATCTTAAAAAAAAGGAAATTTTTTGTTTCAGGCTGAGCGATTAGGTGTGTTTTATTGTTACCTTCCACCCGGCCGCAAATTATGATTCTTTTCTTTCAGCTTCCTTTGGAAGGTGCAGGTGAAAAGATAAAAATGATGTATATTACCATCCCATACATCAGCATATTCAAGATATTCATTTTTCGAGAGTGGAACTGAAGGCTTTAATTGCATTAAAATAAGCGTCATAACTTTTAAAACAGTATTGGTCTATTGGATGGAGAAGACGTTTGAACATAAAAGTTCCGTTAAGCTAAAGGGTACCACGATAGGGCTTAATTTGGACGATGCAAGTCTTGTTATTGTTTCGCCAAGGAATGTATTACAGTTTGCCATGTGTTGAAGGATATGCAGAAGCAAAATATTGAAAGAAACCTGTTAACACACCGTTTACTTCGTGATTTATTTTGCAATTATTCTGCAACGCGTATGCTCATGGGTGTTAACCATGTCTGGGATCACCATGACCTAAGAATAGGATTGCCCATACGGCAAAAGCGACCCAAACTTCCGAAAGCCTTCAAGCCAGTGCATTTAAAGTAGGGGTGGCAGGGTCAAATGTTCACGCATTGACTGAAATTCATGTGGAAGTTTGTAAACTCTTTTAGTGAAAGGTGTATTCACCATTTTAATTTCACTGGTAAATTCGAATAATTTTTTTTTGTGCGAATTGCAGACGCAAGTACAGCACTGGCACCAGTACACCATCCATTTCTGTCCAATGTCCGATGATAAGTTTGCACAATTTTTTACAATGTACATTATTTTTAAAGGGACATAATCAGAAGCAATATTAATCCTATTCCTTCACACTTTTAGTTCAGTTTTGCTTTATACAAACGTTTCTCCGCAAAACTATGCCAGCACACAGTCTCATTTCCTTGTACACGGCTGTTTAAAACCTTGTAATAGCCTTGCAAGTTGGTAAACAGTCTGTTTACCATAACAAGGCCACGTGACCGGAGGTCTGCTTAAGAGGGGCAACACACATTGTTTCAGCCAACAGGAACATGAATAACATTTTTTTAGCCAAGTCAGTCAGGGCATCTGATTAGCAAGTGTTATAGGATTAGAAAAATTAAGATTTTTTTGAAACATATTCTTGCCTTAGAGAATGAAACATTAAGTGATCAGCTCTGTATGTCCATCATCTCTCTTTTATCATTAAATATACATTAATAATGAAATTTTTCCTATAACCATGGTTGAAATAACTTTCATATGCTGTATGTGTATGGAATAAAGCTATTTAAGTCTGAAATTTGAAAGCAGCTTATATATTCAGTTGTGTATTATTGCAGATGTTAAACTTTAAAAAAAATTGATATAATTAATAGATTAAGAAATAATTGAAACTTCATATATTATCAGCTTTATTTGTCTACCAGACTGTCTGTCCTTTTTAGCTCAGCTGACTGTAAGTCATCTGAGCTACAGTCATGGTCCTTTGTCCGTCATTCGACCGGCCGGCCTTTAACAGGACACCTTTTGAAACTGTTGAACCAAAATTTTTCATACAGTTAGATGTCCTAAAAATCTCCTTCCACACTGAAAATTGGGTCACTTAGACTTCATTCCTTCTAGATATTAAGTACAAACCTTTGTTTTCCATAAAAAACATTTCCTATGTACATTAAAAAAATTAGGTCGATATTGCGTAATTTTTTTAAGTAATGGGCCGAAACATAATGCACCTTTTAAAAAATTAGGAAATATATCTACTCACATAACATAAGAATTGCTGATGCTAGAGACTTTTTTTCAGGGATATAACTTCATTTTAATCAAGATTGAATTGTATACCGAAAATAGGATCTGAATTTTTCAATTTATTTAAGTTATTAGCATAAATATAAAATCAGTACCTTAAATATTTTTCCACAGCAAATTTTTTCCTGTAAGTACTGTGGATTTAATTTTCACAGCATGTACACATAAGGATTTAATCTGTTTAAATCTGAAATTTGAAAATAAAAGCTGCAAAATTAGGCTAGTTCTCAAATTTTTAATGGAAATTTGGAGACTCTTGTTGTATTCCTTTACATTGTCAAGCAGTCAACTTTGGTCACTGTAGGTCATTCAGTGCAGCTCTCTATGCTCCCCAGGGTGTTGTTATGTATTCCCATCACTGTCTGAAGTTAATACCACAGGGGGCCTTTCTCTCCCCCACCCAATTCTGTTGACAGACCTGTTCTATAAATAAGATGAATCTTATAATTTCACATTTTTTTCAGCAACGAGCAGTGACAACAGACCCCTCCTGAACTTACCCCTTTAATACACAGGACTAATAAACAAGACAAATCTTATGATTTTAATGATAAATTAATTCTTTTTGCTGAGACTTGTTCACTTTTGATATTTTTTAAAGAAAAAATGTTCAGGAATTTAATCCTAATATTCAAATTTGATAAAATATTAAGATCTAATGTAAGTGCTAACTGACAAGATTTAAGAAGCTATAAATACTTTGTAGCATTTCATTCATACCTCTTTAAGTTGGCTGGGCCTAGGTGTGGATAACAGTGTTAAACTCAGTTTTAAAATCAGGAATATTGGTCAAACTTAGTTGGATTAATTTTTAACTTGTGTGCCCATACATTACAACTTTTGAAAACTCTTCACTCATATTGTTGTTTTTGAAATGTAACTTTCCTATAACACTTACCGTAGGCCCATTTTTCCCTTGGTGCATTATTAAATGGTTTCAGGCTACAGGTTTCATTTATTACACGGCGTATGCTTGAGCTCATGTCCATTATTCTTTAATTTACAGAGTTTCATTTTAACAGGGCAATTTTCTCCTAGCTTTTCAATGGCTAATATACATGAAAAACCAAAAGAAATAAAAATATTTTGTAGTTGCTAATATTTTCCAAAATTCAGTTGAGCAACATGACCCATGGGTCCCTTGTTTCAATATTAAGTAATTATGAATGAATTTTTTTTTTATCTTGGAAGCATTGTTGAATTAAGTGAAAGTCCTATGTGTATACACTTTAATAATACAGGTATGTTGTAACTCCTATCATTCCACACCTTGGCATGTGTAAATTGCGCGAACGATCGTTCAGGTTACGCGGATGTTTTGCAAATAGAAACTAGCACAAACAAATTTCTGTTTGCGTAATTTTTCTTTTGAAGTAATAGGTGTTTTTTCAGTCTCTTATAAAAAGTGAAGCGAAGTAACTTTCCAGGAATGATCAGTCGCTGAGAAATAATTAAAGTTGGCGATCAGACAGGTATACCTTCTTTGGCTAATATGAGCGGCCGGCCATTCATTCACTCTCCAAAATTGTGAAATGAATCTGTTGAACCATGATGTAGTAAACATATGGAAACAGAGTGATCATAACATCTGTATATATGTTTTAAATAAGAATTGTACATCAGCAATCCACTGGTGTCAAATTTGACATTACAGTTATAAATATGCTCTCATCATTTACCGCCAATGTTGTATAAAAAAGTCATCTCCAAAAATGAATTATAACCACGTGTTACTGCCAAATTTGCGTTGAACTTTTCTTTAAATGACTGGCCAACATTCATTAATCTTTTGTTTTTGACTCCTGCCATCTCCAGAGTGCTTGTTCAGGTGACAGTACAAATAAGGGTACCCAATAGGGCTGGGTTTCATTCCGCCTACGCTCTTAACACAGCGCTTTACGTCTAGGGCTACTTCTTATAACTAAGGCCCTGTTTGTTATGACCTCGTATCCTGAATTGCAACACCAGAGGGGAGCACTGTATTTTTGTCCAATCAGATGAGACCTTGTGCTGGAAGACAAAGCCAAGCGAGGAATACACGGAGCCAATCATATTCATTTCTTTTTGAGTGACAGCTCATCCCTCAGCGTAACCGTCTGAACAGGCCACAGGCTCAGAGAGAATTGCCCCTGACGTGGTTTGCTTAGGGCCTTGGGCACATAGGATGCTTGGCCAGTGAGCTGTAATTCAAACGAAACGTAACAACAAAGGCTGCATGCACACCTCGCTGGCTGGTTTCAGTTCTGCAGACAACAGATACGAATCAGTCGATAATGCGAGAATGTAGAGGGAGCAATTTAAATTCGACTGGAAACTCATCAAGCGGCGCTTGAAGCACGGCAATGGGCGGAGCCAGGATGCCTGTCGAGTGTTCATTTATTGGCATCTGATTGGCTGCTTGTCACATCGTACGCACGTCTATTTCAGTGGACAACAAACCACCATCAGGTGTCTAAATATATCATGAACGGTCACAGTGGCAGCGTGAAAATCTGTTGCTTACATCTTCTTCAGAAGCGCAAGATTTCTGCTGCCTCGGGAGCGTACTGTTCGCCTCTTCCGATACAATACGTATTGGGATACAGTTAATTCGATAGCGATACGTATTGACGATTCGTTTATTTTTCTTTCCATTTCTAAACAAAAGCTCTGTTTCTTGTTTATTTATATATATATATATATATATATATATATATATATATATATATATATATATATGTATTTTAACATACAACATATTTACTATGCTATGCACTTAAGCAGCTTAAACTTGATATTAAATAGATAATCAGACCAGTTGATTTTAATTATCAAAATCTATCTAATCAAGACTACCAAAATCTGGATCTTCTTTGTGCCTTCTAAACCCCCCCCCCCCCCCCCCCCCCCCCCCCCCCGGTGCACAAACACTATTTTATTGCGTTTGGTGGGGAAGATCATAGGCTGTGTTTTTATGTCATGTAATTACACAGTTTTGTATATTTCTGTGAATATGAATCCCCTTAGTCACTCTCCTGTTTCTACAGGATTTGTCCCCAGGCTTTAACCATTTATTTGACATCTGATCTCCAACGCGGGTGTTACCTATGATACTTCAATTTGACTTGCTGCGTAAAGATTTTCAAAGTAATTCATAATCTAAGTCCAGTTTATCTTAAACAGTACTTCACTACACCTATTTCTGGTCGTGTCACCAGACTAGCTAGCTTAGCTATGGACCAGCAGTGCAGGTTACAAATAGTGTTACTGTGTTTCCACTTGGGGTTTTTGTTTTTTAGCCACTGTGGCTTAAGGGTGTCTGATTATTTTAGCCACACCAAATTAACTTTAGCCACACATTTGGCGACAATTTTGTCTGACTGAATGACACTCGTGTGGTAAACATGCTTGGTTTTCAACAAATACCATTGAATTAAACCATCTATCATACAATGTTCAGCATTCTGCACAAGATAAAGAAATTTGTTTCTGCATTTTAGCAAAGTAAATGTTCAAAGAAAAAAAAAACAATAAATAGATTGTATTACTGTTTTAGCAAAATGCAGATGAAAAATAAAAGCACAAACATGTGGTGAAAATGGTTTAAAAAAATAAGAATTAAAAATGAAAATTACTTTCTGTTAAACAGATTATATTTAAGGCATTGTAAACACTGTATAAATTAACTGTAAACCTTTCTCTGTTCCCTTTTCATTTGTCATAAAAAAAATTTCTTTGTTGAAAAAAACTTTATACCAACATATGACCTCCTGTTGAAAATTCCGTGGTTGCACACGAGTAGATATAAATGACGTTCATATTTTTATTTTATTTTTTATTTTTTATTTTTATTGTATGATATATGTATTTATGGAACTAGGGGACTGAGGCCTTATATTTCTTAATAAATATTTCATTCATGTAAAATTCACGGCTTGCTTGGAGAAATGTGCGAAGTAACATCCATCCCGGTACACTTGTATCAACAACCATAATCTGGTATGCCCGCGAAAATCACGTGCATGGGTGGACGGTCATTTATGCATGAGTGGATTCGTCATCTTAGAAAGCAGTTTTGCGCAACAGCTTTTATTACGCAGGGTTTATACTCCATAGAAAGCACATAAATATTTAAAATGTTTCACTGGAGAAATAAGCAGCTCCCTGGCTAAGAACATGGCCTCTGCCGCGAATGTCTGACAGCTGTAACGCTTCTATAAACTGACATGAGATCTATAGTTGACATGTACGTCCCGTTGGGCAACATTAATGGCCCGCTTGTATGCACGGTAGCTCATCGGTAATATTCGGAAAGAGTGCCGTCTCAGCCTATGCAAATGAGCTGAAATGAACCAATGACAGGATGTGTTGTCAATTCGGGTACATGTGTACCCGTATTCGTTCTGACACTTGAACTGAGGCTCTGGCGTTTGCAGGAGTAAAACTGAACAATTAAATGAAAGTTTGACTGTCATTTAACAAAAAGTTTAACGCAAATTTGGTGGTAACATATGGTTATCATAGTTTTTTATGGGGGGAGGGTACTTATTTATAACGGCGGTAAAAAATTAGAGCATATATAAAGGCTACAATGGCGATGTCAAATTCTATGAGGGCGGTGCGCCTATGTACTTCTCATGTAAAAAAAAGATGTATGAATTATTATACTTTTCCAACAATGTTTAAGCCCTGTTTTGCTGCATAGATGTTCACCCACAGGAAGTGGATCCTGTAGCGAAGAAACTTTAGGGCATGTCCAAACCTTCCCCGCGTACCACATGGCCACAGCTGGCGACCTAGTTGCATATAATTATAGACCGCCTGGCCATTGGATTTTCATGTCCAGACATCGTTATGTATGGTTATTTTACTGTTTGTAAAAGTCAACAAAGGGCAGTTATAATCATGAATTTAACGTTTCCTCAGTTACTGTGTATAAAAAAGTATATGTCTTTCATGAGTCTTGAGTGTAATAAAGTTCTGTGTTCTGAGTTAAAAAGTCAGGATGACCTCAGACCCCTAGAAAGCTGGCCTGGTTTTGTCAGAAACATTGCCCCTGTGTATCTGTTTCATGGCTCGTAAAAGACAGGAACCGAGAAGCCATATTCCATCTTCACTTGTAGAGAAAATTCTTTAAATTAAATCGGCTGCATAGAAATACATCCTGATTGTTTTGCCTTTTACAATCTTTACGTTCTCACAACAAAATTGATTCTAGCTTGTGTACCGCACATGATTGCAGTCCAAAAAAAACCCCGCGATATTCCCTTTGATTCGAAACCGACATTGACAAGTTAACCAAGACAACAACACGCACACACTTAGTTATTTTCAAACACTTTATTTGAAGTGACTAAATATACAGCAAAATTTATTAGCCATTGGCGATCTGGCGAATGGCTAGCGGAAACACTGTTACATATGGAACCCACTCACAAAAACATTTTGGTACTATGCTGTGGAATTCTCTTCTGATAGACTATAAAAATTGAGAGTCCCTTTGATCATTCAAAATAAAGTTGTCGTTCTGTAAAGAGGCATCCTGCGGTTGTAAACTGTGTAATACTTAATATCACTTTGTAAAAATTGACATCCTTCTTTGGGCCGTATGCCATTTCCAATTTGTTTTGTCACTTCATGCCTTATTGTGATTTTTTTTTTTTCAATATGAATTGGTCACTGTAATTTATAAGGACTATATCAAATGTTATTCGCATTATATAACTTCATGCTTAATTTTGATCCTTAAAATTGATCAGACTTGTGATACTTATTTTAATGTAAGTTAATGTATTTTTATCATTATTTATAATATTTTAAATTATTTAATTTTAATTAATGTATGATAAGAGTGTGGTCGGTCATAATAGCCTATGGTTAATTTTGTCTTAAATGGTAAAAACCGACATAAAATAAAATATTTGTATTATATCAAATTGTCAGAATCATTCTCCTGTTATCACTCACATGTGCCTGCTTGTCATGAAAGAACTGATGTGCATGCGTATATACATTTATTAACAAGTTTTAAAAGCCAAAGCAACAAATATACAGTGCATTTTAATTTATAAATTGTTATGGTTATATTTAAAGTAAGAGTTATATCCCTATGCAATCAATCGATACCACCAATACAGCATGCAATGCATTTCGATTATCGTATCGACGTTGTGTATCTATTCGTATCGATATATTGATACTGCCCTAGTACCCAAATAGGTAACCACGGTTACATGCAGTGACCAAACGTCATGTCATTGGCTCATTTCAACTCATTTGCATAGCCCAATTGGCACCATCATCGGAATATTGCCAACAAGTGACTGTGCAAACAAGCGGACCATTAATGAGGCCTTACGGAAAATGCAAATTTTTGGGGCAAATTTGAACGATCTCAAATCAGTTCTCATACTGGTTATGGCTGTCAGACATTCGCATAGGAGGCAACATACATAGCTTGAAAGGAGCCGCTTATTTCTTTTTATAAATTGTAAATCCCTCATAATAAAATGTTTTTGCGAAGAACTACGTTCTCAGCTGATGAACCCGCTCATGTAGATGACCATCCACACACCGTTTTCACGGGTATATATCTGAAGATAGTTCTTAATGCAGATGTTCCATGATAGATGTCACATTGCACATTTCTCCAAATAAGTCATGAATTTTAAATGTTTCAGCAAAGGATGAAAGAGTCTTAAAGATTTCCGCTTTAAATATTTTAATAATTTAACACTTAACAAAAGTTTTGCAATACTAAAAAAAGTTTAACAGTGTATAGATAAGTTAATTTTATATCATCATTCACATCTGTCAGTGTGAAACCAGGTTTTAAGCTCAGCTGACTATAAGTCATCTGAGCTATAGTCGTGGTCCATTGTCCGTCTGTCTGTCTGTCTGTTGATCTGGCCGTCTGTCCGTCCGTAAGACTGGCACATTTCAACACCATTGGACCTAGGAATCTGAAATTCGCCATACAGTTAGATGTCCCCCAAATCTCTTACCATGCCAAAAATTGGTTGAATAGGACTTTGTTCCTTCGAGATATTAAGGAAAAACCAAAATTTTTTATTAGAAATCTATTTTCACCCTTCAGGACTGCCCAATATCAAAACCACTCATCTGGTTTTCTTCATATTAATCATAAATATTCCTCTATATAGTTCCTATGTACATGCCAGAAATTAAGTCTGTATTATTTAATTTAAAAAAGTTATGGGTCCAAACATAATGGACTTGGTATAAAAATCAGAAAAGATATTTGGTCACTTAAGGTAACAGGACTGGTCAAAATCCTAAAAATTGGTGTTTTTTTTCAATAAAAGGTATACGTAATTTTGAATACTGGGCGGATCTAATGCAGCTGAGCACATTTTGGGTCGCCGGTTGCATTTTGTGGAAAAGGGGGATTTCTATTCAGTAAACACCAAGGGTGTTTGTAAATTAACTCCAGCCCTGCCACAGGCCTGTCAATCACTCTGCCCCCAGCCCTCACCTGGGTCATTCAGCCAATCGCAAGGTGCAAGAGTTAAATTAATGCATGGGCCAAGTACCTCCGTGCAGGAGGTGGCAAGTACTGACGGTCGAAGTTTGTTTGCCCAATCTAATTAGCTGAGCATACAACTGATAAGCGTTGGGGAGCAACCCTAACTCTAGCTAGTTAGTGTGCAAACAAACCCGTCCTTGTGAATGATTGTTAGTGTCATTGGCCTTTCTGTCTTTTGTTGGGTATGTTACGCCGAAACACAAATTTTCATTTTACATCATGTTATTTCATCTATATCCTGAGCCTATCGACATATACGTAAAATTACTTTATAATAAGCTGCTTCATATCCCAGCCATAACGTCTATGATATTCATACTGTCAACACCACAACAAATAAAAATTACGCCAATACCAAACGAAACAACGAGGGGCCGACAACGCGAATCCCGAATGCCACTTAAAAAACTGCAGCAGTTGAATAATATCAAGAAGTCCCAGCGGGCTGAACCTACTTCCGTGATCAAACTTATGGCAAACGACGATGAATCGTCAGATGACGGCATCTCTACGTTTACGCATGAAGGAAAACCGAGCCGACACCTATCGACTTTGGCAGTGTAATCAACTAAATGCACTATTGTCAGCCGCTGTTGTACTTCCCTCCAATAAACAATAAGTCCAGATTTCACATATGACTTGTATGTGTATGCGAGATTTAAATATAAACCTTATTTATTTTACATGAATTGTACCATTATTGTAAACTATTTATAATAACTAATACGAGGCACTTTCCATGACACGGATGTTGGCGCTCGGTAGTCGGTAAATATATAATTTATTTTATACGGGATTTGTATGATCGTTATAAACTCGTCTCTATTGTCAACTCCCAAATACCTATAATGTATATAAACCGTGATAAGTAAATCAATCTTCGTTCTACTTGAATGGCCATAGATTCCGCTCCCCTTGTTCCTGTGTAAACACGTGGTTACCTATTTGGCCCGGCTTGCATGTGGTGTTTGACAAGTCGCTGGTTTGACAGGACAAACTTTTATCGTTTTAATACGTAAATGCAACATAGTCAATTAATCCATGTTAATATAGCATGGTTTGATAAGAACCACTGTCTTGACCAAATTCATGTGACTGTCAACATGTAGTTTTGGTTAATTACGTGTGTAGGACGAATGATCTTTACGAATATAGTTTTTGGCCATTTTCTCGAAACATCATTCCACCTGAAAACCTTATCTTTAGAGCGTTATTTCTCAGTAATCACTTGTCCGTATTGAACCATCTTTGAAATATATAATTGTTAATATGTCTTCTAAAAAGCATTTTTTTATTTAACGCCTATACTTAATTTGAAGGATTTTATTAAGGTAAAAGTAAAAAATGAAATGATTTGTGAAGATTTCAAAATTAAATACTCTGTAAAATCGTAATTTTTAAACTTAACTCACTAAACAAAAAAACGCCTGGGTATTATTATCTTAATTCTCGATTTATTTAAGAAGATTTTCTGTATCTGCTTTAGTTGTGCTGGAATAAATGATTTTTTGTTAAAAATTAAAATTAAATTAAAATTCTCACAGATTCATACCTGTTCCTCGGAAAAATAGTTTATTATCACCAAACTAAAGAGAATTTTCTTAGCTTTCAGAAAATGTATACTATAGGGGGTATTAAAGCATTAGATTGTTCCATGCAAAGGAAAAACTGAAACAAAGTCAGGTCAGGTGGGGGGGACCAGTTCTGCCGCCTTTAGACCAAAAGTGTTAAAGGTAGGAACTTTTTTTCAGTAATACAACTTTAATTGATCAAAATTTAATTGTATACCAAAATTTAGATCAAAATCTGTTAATTTTTTTTTAAATATTGGCAAAAATATAAAATTGGTTCTTTAAATTTTGCCCAAGTTTGACCATGGCAGGTTTTTTCCTGTAAGTACTGTGGATTTAATTTTTTTTAATGTTTTTGTTAGCCTTTTGTTTGTTAACACCAAAAATTTGAAACCAGTTGATCAAAAACTGTAAATTTTATTCAAGTTTTCAAGCACCATGTCGCATATTGTTTACATCAAGCTAGTGTTATGCAGTTTGCTAGAGCTCAGCTACCCAGCTTCAGCTCTAAGTTCCTTAAATTTGGCATACAGTCAGATATCTAAAAAATCCCCTAACATGCCAAGAATTTGATCACTAGGACTTAATTCCTTCAAAATATTTATGAAAAACTTCATTTTTCCATTAAAAACCCATTGTTAAACTGTAGACTGCCTAATATCAAAACTACTGATCTGACTTTGATCATATATAATATAAATATTTTTCTATACATTCGCTATGCACATGCTAGAAATTATGTCAGTACTGCGTAATTGTTTTCAGTTATGGGCCCAAACATAATGCACTTTTTAAAAAATGAAGAAATATATTTACTCCTTTAACAAGAGGATTGCTGAAGCTAGAGATTTTTTGTCAGGGATGTAACATTATTTAATCAAGATTCAATTGAATACCAAAAATTAGTTCTGAATTTTTCAAATTTTATAAGTTATTTGTATAAATATAAAATTAGTACCTTAAATTTTGCCCAACTTTGACCATGGCACGTTTGTTTCCTGAGAGCACTGTTGATATAATATTCATATCATGCACACATAAGGATTTCGTCTTTGTGGTTTAGAAAGCTGAAAGAAATTGGCCAAATATTGTAGCTTTTATTAATGTTTTTATGAGACCATGTCAGACCCAGGCTTAATTCAGCCCCTCTTTAGTCACCTGTATGTTGACCTTGTTGACCTTTCATCAGATTATGCATGCTTGAGCGAAGCATACACTGGGGCAGCCAGGCAGCTAATGCCCAGCCACAGTTGATCCAGGTGTCCAACCCAACTCATCTAGTAGTTGTTTTGAAAAACAACATAACAATAAACAGTAAATTAATAATGTTGTATTGGTTTTTATAACAAATTAAAAAAAAATTAATAGAAAAGGAATTTGTTAGTTGATGAGTAACAGAAAATTAACTTGCAGTTACTGATGATGTAAGAATCTTGTGTGAATGGATAGAATATCAATGTAAATGTTAAATTCCAAATAATGTTTTTTAAGTTAAATTTTAATGAGAAAAAAATAAATCATTTTATTCATTACTAATCATTAGGGATCATATGAAGGAAATTAATGATAGACAAAAATGCAGTTGATAATATTAATCTAGATTCCTACTGTGTCAAGTGTGTAGATTGATGTGAAACTAGTCCAAAGTGAATATATTACATTTATTTTTTTTTTAATATAAATAAATGCCATAAAACCAAGTACTTATGATCATTATTTAAATTTGTGAATTTTGTATATTCTGGATTCTCATTATCATTGTTTGGCTAAAACTGAATTAATACTAGACATGGTGTGAATGCTTTGCAAATGTATTTGAATACCAATATGAATATGTACTGCATTAAAAAATTTTATTGCATAAGAATGGGAATTCAGGTAAAAATGAAAGTATTTGAATACCAGTGCAGTTACTTTCAAAATGTATTCATGAATTCATTCATTAATATATATTATATAATATAATTTCAATAATCATTTCAGTTATATTTTATTTTAAAAAATCATATGATTTTCTTATAATTATTTTTTTATAAACATATTTGCACAATGTTACTTATTAAGTTTTAATAAATAGTTAAACTCTTTTATAATATGTGCTGCTTATAAGTTATATGGCCAAGTCAAAATCTGTGTGACAGTAGCACTCCATTTGTTAATAAATGAAATCAGTCCTCTTCCCTGTCTCCAAAGATACTATCAAAATCATACGTAAGCTAAAAACCAACAACTTATAATAAAGCTTATATTTAATACCACACAAAAACAGCATGTGCCTCTTTCCCAAATCATATTTTTTATCATATATTACAGCTGAGCGCCATGACCCATGGGTCCCTTGTTTTTCCAAGTGGAGGCCATATGTATACATGTAAAGAATTTTTTTTTCTTTAGATATTTCTCACTAATGAAAAGGGGACTGAAAAACGTTTACAATCTAATTTTATTGTCAGGGTGCCTAAAATATAGTCTGTAAAGAGACAGTCATTATCAATTTTAGTTCCTACATTCTCTGTTTTTGAGACCTTTAAAGATGCTGTCATCTGTTAACAGGGCACAATTTGTAACGACTACACCTAGAATCTTCTTTCTTGACATTCTGGGAGGCCCATGAAAAGTCTTCTTGAAAACCTAAAATTAGGTCTCTGTTACCAAAAACTTCTGAGCTTTGGGGCTTTGAAGTACCCCCCCCCCCCCCCAGAAAAATGGAAAATTTGATACAAAAGCTCAAGTATCTTTTCAACTAACGCATTGATCACCATGGTTCTTTGCATGGATATTGGTCATGGAATGTTTCATCAGTTACTGCAGACTGGTGGCACCACTAGTTTTTTTTCAATTTTTAGCTCAGCTGACTATAAGTCATCTGAGCTATAGTCGTGGTCCTTCGTCCGTCCAGCCGTTAACAGGGCACGTTTTAAAACCATTGGACCTATGAATCCAAAATTCTGCATGCCAATAGATGTCCCCATAATCTCCTACCATACCGAAAATTGGGTCATTAGGACTTCGTTCTTTCGAGATATTATGGAAAAACCTCCGTTTTCCATAAAAAAGCCATTGTTACACTTCAAAGCTGCCTAATATCAAAACCACTGATCTGTTTTTGATCATATTTAGTATTCATATTTTTCCATACATTTTCTGTGCACATACCAAAAAATAAGGTTAGTATTTGGTATTATTTTGAAGTTATGGGCCCAAATATAGTGCAGTTTCTTAAAATTCAGGAAATATACTTGCTCACTTAACATGAGAATTGCTGAAGCTGGAGACTTTTTTTCAGGGATATAACTATTTAATCAAGATTCAATTGTTTACCCAAAATTAGATCTGAATTTTGCAAATTTTTCAAGTTATTAGCATAAATAAAAAAATCAATACCTTAAATTTTGTCCAACTTGGACAAATGGCACGTTTTTTCCCTGTAAGCACTGTTGATTTAATTTTCACAGCATATATACATAAGGATTTAATCTTTTAAAATCTGAAATTTCAAAGGAATTGTTTGAAGAAATTAGCTTTTATTCAAGTTTTCATACACCATGTCAAGTGTTGTTTAAATCTGACCCACCTAGTAATAGTCTTCACTTCCATTATGTAACCCGCCCCAGGCAGCTTGCCTTGGCTTAGCTTGGCCACTACTAGCAGTCTTCCCTTCTGCCCTGCACTCCCACCCCCCAGCTGGTGCATAAACTAGATGAATGTTATATTTTCTGTATTTTATTTTATTTTTGGCTATGCTACATTTTATTGTATTGTACCACCAGGGTTACAATGATTAAAGTGCTCATTTAATTGTGTCCACAAAGTGATGTATTGCTATGAAAGTGTGGATGTTCATCAGAGTGCTCATTAAAGATTTTAATTTGTTTGACTTATAACTCATGGTTGTATCAGTTGTTACATGATACTGGCTAAATAATCAAAATTAATATTGCTGATCCTTTATTTCAGTTCATAAAATTAAACATTCCCAACTCCAGTTTGCTCCTGGTATAATATATTGGGTGTTTTGATTCTTGGATTAATTTTAACACATGTATTAGTTTCATAGTTGAGAATACTTTTTTTCCATTAAAAAAATATAAATATTTAAATTTTTCCTGTTAGCATTTCATCTGTTAAAATCTGAAATTTGAAACTAATTGATCAAAAACTGTAGATTCTATTCAAGTTTCCAGGTACCAAGTCTTCATTGTTTACATCAGGTCAGTATAAATGCAGTGTACTGGGCAGTTACATAACACCTTCAGATCTGACCTACTGCCACTGTGAGTGTCTAGGTCAGGCTGGGTCAGGCAGTAATTACCAGAGAGCCTCTCTTTCTCTCTCTCTCTGGCAGTCCAGCTCTCTCTCTCTCTCTCTCTCTGTCCTCTGCTTTTTCTCTTTCTCTCCATCTTTCTCTCTCTCTCTCACCCTTATTGCCTCCCTTCCTCCCTCCACCCCTTTCTGTTGACAGGTACTATAAACTAGATACATTAGCTATAAATGTTGATGCAATTTAGAAATGTTAATCAACTGAAATATTCACAGTCACATGTATGTTATACTGTAAATTTATTGTAACATTCGTGAACCTGAATAAAAATTATGTAACGAAAAAAAGGAATAAATGCAAATATTGTTAATTTTTTATTGGCTCAGTAGAATGGGGGGGAAAAAATGATTTGCTTTGTTTCTCCATCTTTTTGCCTGTTTTAAATATTTAATGTTCATGAATAAACTTTTTTTTTATAAGCACTTTTGAATTAAATTTCATATCCTGTATGTACATGCAAGGGTGCTGTAACTCTCACCATCCCCTTCTTCATCTCACTGAGGCTTTGCTCCTTTGCACTGTGAACAATAGTTCTATGGCTATAGCATAAAATTTAATAATTAAAGAAAATATCTACAGAGAGAAAGAGGCGTTGTAACTCTGATCATAACACAACACCCCCCCCCCCCCATAAAGTCATTGCACCTGTGGAGTGGGGACGTTATGGCAACTGTATACATATCATAAAATTGATAAAAAAGGTTTACCAAATAAATTGGATCTCATCAGACAAATGTGTAAACTGTTGAACTGTCAACAGCTTATCAAAAATGTAACCAATGGAAAGGCATGGTTAGATCTCAAATATTATTTGCAACATTTTCTTCAATCATATAAACCAACCATGGCCCAAATTACCTCTTCCTCTCAAACTTTATCTACATTTCATCATATTTTAATATTTGAACCTTCTAGATGGTTCAGTACTGTTGACCATTTGTTGATAGGTACCTATGTACATGCCAGAAATTATGTCAATATTGTGTAATATGTAGACGTGAGGGTCATCAAAATAATGTGCCTTGTCAAGACCGATCTTGTCAAGATACCATGTCATACAGTCACAAATTCATAATTCCCCTCATCAGCATAGTTAATCATAACCTTGTATCTGTCAAATTGAAATCTTGCAGTTTTCCATACACTATAGATCCTTCAACAAATAGCCTTATCATCATTATACCACTGCTTAATATACTGTCATTGCATTCATATTTGCTCAAATAAATTGTTTTTTTTTCGACCCCTCCCAAATAAATAAAAAATAAACCACTATATTTTACTCCATATAATCCATCAGTCAGATTATTGTATCGCCAGACATAGTCTGGAGATACTATGGTTAAGGCACGGTTGCGCCGCCGCAGAGATTTCTTTTGGACACAATAACTCAAAAAATATTTCAAGGATCTTTTTCAAACTTGACACATTTATAGATATAGGTGAGAGGATGAAGCCTATTTAAAATGGGGTCATGACCTCAACTAGGAGAGTGACCTTGACCTTGAATAGATCCATTTTTGGGGAAAATCACACAAATTCTTAAATATCTCAAGAAATCTTTCATGGATTTATCCAAAAATCAAGTTGGACAAAGATCTTGGATAGTGATGTCATGTACTGGAAACTGGTGGTGCCACCTAGTATCCTTTTCTTGTTTTTGTGCCGTTTAATACCCCCATCATTGCCACTTGACAGTACTTTTAGCATCACAAGTCAAAAACTGATTGACAGATTTCTTTAATATTATGCATGTACATAGGTATGGGTTATAGGATGATGTATATTAAAATTGGGGTCATGACATTTCCTTTGCGAGTGGCTTTGACCTTGAATATTACCATATATGGTGAAAATCACATAAAATCATGAATATCTTAAAAAGGGATGCATGGATTGGTCCAAAAATCAAGTTGACGGAAGATCTTGGATAGTTTTGTCTTTTGCACCTGTTGTCCTTTTTTTGTTTTTATGCGCCTTTGAATACCCCATCATTGCCACTTGACAGTATATACTGTGAGCATTATAAGTAAAACAGTAATGGACAGATTTCTTTCATGTTATGCATGTATATAGATATGGTTTATGGAATGAGGTTTATTTAATTTTAAATTTAATTTTAAAATTTAATTTAATTTAAATTATTTTTTTTTAAATTTAATTTTTTTTTCAAATGTTGGATATTTTGGAATGCAGTTTATTGATTTGGGGTCAAGACTGTGACTATGAGAGTGACTCTATATTATTCTCAAACAAGTTACTCCAAACATACATATACAACTCAATACATCATTAAATATATACTTCTATTTATACATAACCTTTAACATAACAATTGCCTTAACTTTAAATATTCCTATATTTTGTACAAATGTTTCTCACATTCATTGCTAAAATACAAATACATCACATTATATCAACAAAATACCACAAAACCTCATTTGTCTGGCGATACTATGGCACCAGCAGTGCCAAGAAATGTCTTGTTTCATATATCATTTACTCACATATTACATTATTTTCCTTTATAAAAGCCCAACATGACCATGATATTCATAAGCTTTTTCTACTCAATATAGTATAACAATGGTGATACATTTATAGTCCAATCATGATCAGCTGAGCGCCGTGACCCATGGGTCCCTTGTTTTTCTCTGTGTTTGAGACCATTTAAGATATGGTCATCTGTTTACAGGGCACAAATCGTAAGGACTGGACCTAGAATCTTCTCTCTTGATATGCAGGGAGGCCTGTTACCCTCCCTGAAATTAGGTCTCTGTTACCCATATTCTTCAAGCTATGGGGCTTGTAAGCACCCCCCAGAATAATTGAAAATTTGATACCAAAGCAAGGCACAATCATAATCATTGGACCTAGAATCTTCTAACTTAACATCCTGAGAGTTCCTCAAAATTTTCATCATAAACCTGAAATTAGGTCACTGTGTTACAGTCCATGTTTGAGCACCCCAGAAACAATGCAAAATACACACAAATTGCCAGATTCCTCAGGAACTGCTGGATGGATCAAATTTGGTGTGATAATGGGTCTTGATGAACTTGAGCTAATATGCATGAACTATGGTGCCACCTACATTATCTTAATTAGTTGCCTGTGCAAGGGCATATTGTCAACATGTCATTCCGCTAAGCTTTATGACCGATTGGGTCACTTCTTTCCTCCCTCTCTTGAGATATTATCTGTTCACAGGCTGAGTGGGTTTGGGGTTAGCAACCCCGAATTTAAATGAAATATATATGTTGACCAATTAAACCTGGGTTCCTCATCTAAGGGGGGGGGGGGGTTGCAACACCCAAGTTAAAATAAACATATTCATTTATACATCATTAGTTTAGCAATTGGCACTTCAATAGCTCAGGTCAAAATTTATCAGAACACCCAAAATCAGTAGCTCAGCAAGTTAGCTCAGACAGTTAGGATGTAGTGCTAGTAGAAAGCATGAGATAGCAGGTTCGAACCTAGGTAGTGCCATGCAATGTCTTCTTGAATTTTTTCATGTAGAAAACGGCAAGAGTAAGGAGTGAATCATAGTTAATAAAATGAAATAGAGAGCTAGATACAGAAATTTTTTCACATGAATCACCATCTCTCCCCAGTCTGTACCAAAAGGCATGGCCAAATTGAGCGAATGATTGTTTCGTTCGCATGGAGGTTATCCAAACTGTATTGAGGACAAACGGTTATTCGTTTTCCTCAATTTCCTGGACAAAAGCTATGGAAATTGATGAGGTTGATCAACATTTCTCACAGAAAAAGTATCCTGAATATATTCTTTCAACTATGTGTTCAGTTTAACCCAACTGTACCATTAGCATGCAGAAGACAGGGCTTAACCCCATATTTACAGTAACCAATTCACAGATGTCTGCTGGCTGTTCCATGATTTGCTTCATCCCTCTGGACTCCTCCGGTATTATATGGTATAGAGACCCCCATACAGGGGGTGCGTTCATGTGTTGGAAAAGCCAAAAGAACCTGTGTTGTTCTCGAATGCTGCACCTTTCACTGACGATCTTTGTGACAATGACAAATTCCCTCGCCTTAATTTCCTGCTAAAATCGGCATTTGCTTGAGTTGATATGCATTCCCATACAATATTCTTCAGATATATTTTGGCTTCACTGTTCATACACAGGGTAAGATCGTTTTAAATGCACTCCAAAGAAGTGACATCGAACAAATGATCTTTCAATGTTGTCGATGCAAAAATAGCCAAATATACAAGTTATTTTAACTTATATTTATAAACGTTTAGACATGAGTAGGGATTAGAATTGTTTATAATCTTGGAAAATTAGCAAAAATATCAAATATTGTATATGGATTATCAGTTTTTAGCTCAGCTGACTAAGTCAACTGAGGTATAGGAATGACGCTTTGTCCTTCATCCATCCGGGCATCTGGCCGTTGGTTAGCAGGGCACAAATCGTAACTGCTGGTCCTAGAAACTTCTAAGTTAATAACCCGGGAGGTCAATAAAAAATCTCCTTAGAAACTGAAATTTGGTTACTGTGACCTATATCCTCCGAGCTATGGGGCTTGTAAGTACCCCCCAGAATAATAAATAATTTGATACAAAACTCCAATATCTTGATAATTAATGCATGGATCGTCATGAATCTTGCCTTGGTTATTGACCATGACTAGTGTTGTCAGTTCTCGAATAGTGGTGGCACCACCTTTTTTGTCCCTTATTTTTAGCGAACCTGTGAGCTTATGCGATGGTGTGGTGTCGTCCAGCGTCTGGCGTCCGTCGTCTGTACGTTAGCCTATACTATCTTGAAAATGGCATGAGTTAACATCACAAAAGTTTATGCAAAAAATTAGTCTTTGAAAAAACTATCAGATTTTGCTTATTTTTTTGCTTATTGCATTTTTAGCAAACCTGTGAGCTTATGTGATGGCGCAGGGTCGTCCGTCCTCCATCCGCCATCCAGGGCTGGCTTTCCGCCGTCCATGGCTGTAAGTCAGAAACTGTCGGAGCTAGCAGCTCCAAATTACATGTAAGAATTCGTCACTTGTGAAACTTGGTGGCCTGGAGCTTATTATTGGGTGTCTGCATTAATTTAGATTTTATAGAGAAAAAGCCTAAAAACCTTTAAAAATCTTCTTTTCTGAAACTGTCCAGCCAAATTGTCAAATATTTCACAGAAATGATCTCTGGAACAATCTCTCTCAAGTTTGTTCGAATGGTTCCAGTTCTGAGATTTTTTGGCGAGTTACAGGAGGTTGAACTTAGTGATCTGTCCAAAAAAGCACACTAAAATTAAAATCTCAAAAACGGCTAGAGCTATAATGACCAAATTTTATACCAATGTTTGTCACATATGTCATATCTGATTTTGAGGTATTGGTGGCGCTACCTACATTGATGTGTTTTTTACAAGTGAAAATGTAATTTTAAACTCTTCTAGCTCATACACTGATTTATGATGAAACTGTTCAGTTGATTGGTTTAAACTTTACAAGAATTATTCTATGGTAGGGTTCTGCCAGTTTTACAAGAATAGATTGGGTAAATACAGTTTTAAAAAAGCATTGTAGCCAATTGAAAAAGGCTTTCTGTATTTGAAAACAGATTTGACTTCATGCAGCCTAGTCAAGAGGTCACTCAGTACAAACAGGTGGGGTCCAGACATCACCATGGCAACTGACCTGGCTCGGGGGGGGGGGGGGGGGGGGGGGGGGGGGGGGGGGGGTGTGTCTAGACAATGTGTCTAGACGTCTAGACACAGCGTCTAGATGTCTGGATACAATGTTTAGATGCGGAATTCCCAGATTATTGGAACTATATCTTTCAACTGTTTGAAAAAACTTGGGTTGCATTTTAAGCAAATCGGGTTTATCATCAGGTCACATGTGAACTGCTGCCCCTTCATTTTTGGTTGACATCTGACCTTTCCTTGCTGCCCAGTGTCCATTTGTGCGTCTGTTTCCACACATAAACCCACATATCTCTGAATCCGTTTGACCGATGAGGCTAAGAATTTTGCACAAATGTAGCCCTTTGATAGCTTTATAACATACACTAAAAATGGTGTCGCCACCTGCAACCATTTTTGCACAGCGTCCATCTGTTCATCTGCCTTAGGAAAAAATCGCTCATATCTCAGCAGTGGTTTGACTTATCCACCTGAAATTTTGCAGGTTTATACATCCTGGACAGCTTTCTCGATTTTATGACAGGTGGCGCCACCTACATTCATATTTACTCTGCAGACATCTAAGCTCATATCTCGGGAACCGTTTGACTGATAGGGCCAAAATTTTGCATGTGTCTAGATCTCACATAGCTCTTAATCATAGGCAAAACTGGTGATGCCACCTGCAACCACTTATGCACAGCATCCATCTGTTCATCTGCCTTGGGAAAAAATCGCTCATATCTCAGCAGTGGTTTGACTTATCCACCTGAAATTTTGCAGGTTTATACATCCTGGACAGCTTTCTCGATTTTATGACAGGTGGCGCCACCTACATTTACATTTACTCTGCAGACATTCAAGCTCATATCTCGGGAACCGTTTGACCGATTGGGCCTAAATTTTGCTTGTGTATAGATCTCACATATCTCTTCATCATAGGCAAAACTGGTGGTGCCACCTTCAACCATTTATGTACAGCATCCATCTGTTCATCTGCCTTGGGATAATATTACTCAAATCTCAGCAGTGGTTTGACTTATCCACCTGACATTTTGTAGGTTTATACATCCTGCACAGCTTTCTTGATTTTATGACAGGAGGCGCCACCTACATTCACATTTACTCTGCAGACATCCAAGCTCATATCTCGGGAACCGTTTGACCGATAGGGCCAAAATTTTGCATGTGTATAGATCTTACATAGCTCTTAATCATAGGCAAAACTGGTAGTGCCACCTGCAACCACTTATACACAGCGTCCATCTGTTCATCTTCCTTAGAATAAAATCACTCATATCTCAGCAGTGGTTTGACTTATCCACCTGAAATTTTGCAGGTTTATACATCCTGGACAGCTTTCTTGATTTTATGACAGGTGTTGCCACCTACATTCACATTTACTCTGCAGACATTCAAGCTCATATCTCAGGAACCGTTTGACAGATTAGGCCAAAATTTTGCATGTGTATAGATCTCACATAGCTCTTCATCATAGGCAAAACTGGTGGCGCCACCTGCAACCACTTATGCACAGCATCCATCTGTTCATCTGCCATTGGATAATATCACTCATATCTCAGCAGTGGTTTGACTTATCCACCTGAAATTTTGCAGGGTTATACATCCTGGACAGCTTTCTCGATTTATGACAGGTGGCGCCACCTACATTCACATTTACACTGCAGACATCCAAGCTCATATCTCGGGAACCATGGGACTGATGGGGCAAAAAGTTTGCAGATGTATAGATCTCACATAGCTCTTAATCACAGGCAAAACTGGTGGCGTCATCTGCAACCACTTATGCACAGCGTCCATCTGTTCATCTGCCTTTGGATAAAATCGCTCATATCTCAGCAGTGGTTTGACTTATCCACCTGAAATTTTGCAGGTTTATACATCATGGACAGCTTTCTCGATTTTATGACAGGTGGCGCCACCTACATTCACATTTACTCTGCAGACATCCAAGCTCATATCTCAGGAACCGTTTGACTGATTAGGCCAAAATTTTGCATGTGTATAGATCTCACATAGCTCTTCATCATACACAAAACTGGTAGTGCCACCTGCAACCATTTATGCACAGCGTCCATCTGTTCATCTGCCTTAGGATAAAATCACTCATATCTCAGCAGTGGTTTGACTTATCCACCTGAAATTTTGCAGGTATTTTACATCCTTGATAGCTTTCTCGATTTTATGACAGGTGTCGCCACCTACATTCACATTTACTCTACAGACATCCAAGCTAATATATCGGGAACCGTTTGACCGATTAGGCCTAAATTTTGCATGTGTATAGATCTCACATAGCTCTTGGCGCCACCTGCAACCATTTATACACAGCATCCATCTGTTGATCTGCCTTGTATCACTCATATCTCGGCAGTGGTTTGACTTATCCACCTGAAATTTTGCAGGTTTATACATCCTGGACAGCTTTCTTGATTTTATGACAGGTGGCACCACCTACATTCACGTTTAAGCTGCAGACATCCATGCTAATATGCAACACACCACGCTGTATTCCCCTTGCCACTTAATCCATGCCTCACTTCACCCGTCCCACTCAGATTTCTGCAGATACACAGTGGCTTGTCGACTACCCATATTCTGGTTTTAAAATGTCCTAGTCCGAAACTTGCAGGTCAGAAACTTCCATTTTGCTGAAATCATAATGACGTAGGTAGATATACAAGACTCAGGAGGATCAATATTAAATTTTAAAAATAAACCTCCATTCATACTCCTAAACTTTGCACAGGTTCGCATTAGGCCTGTAGGCCTTGTCTTATATTTTATAGGGAAAAAGCTAAAAAAGCTTTTAAAATCTTCTTCTCTGAAATTGTCCAGCCAAATTGTCAAATATTTCACAGAAATGATCCCTGGAACAATCTTTCTCAAGTTTGTTCGAATGGTTTCAGATTTTTGGCCGAGTTACAGGAGGTTGAACTTTGTTAACTGTGCAAAAAAGCTTATTAAAATTTAAATCTCAGAAACAGCTGGAGCTATCATCACCAAATTTTATGCCAATGTTGGTCACAAAGGTCATATCTGAAATTGAGGTATTGGTGGGGCCACCTGCATCAGTGCCTGTATCACACTGAGGGCTACAAAAAACTTCTTCTCTGAAACCATATGGCCAAAATGTTTAATATCACACAGAAATGATCCTAGGGTAGTGCTTTCTGAAGTTTGTTCAAATGGTCTCTTTTCAGTGACTTGGCTAAGTTATGGGAAGCTGAATTTATTCATATGGCATAACAGCACATTTTAGCTCAGTGGCTACAAAGATCTTCTTCTCAAAAACCACTGGGCCAAATTCTTTAATCTCACACATTAATTATCCTCAGATGTTGATAATTCAAGTTTGTTTAAATGGTTTTGGTTCAGTCTTTTTGGCTGAGTTATGGGAAGCTGAACTTAGCCAGTTTGCTGTATCTTCCTATATGAGTTATAAACCTGTGAAACGTTTTTTGACTGATGCCACTGAAGCCAGTTTGTTAAATATTTTACAAAAATAATCCCTACAATAATTCTTATAATAATTGTCATTGATGGTTCCACATGAATGATTTTTTGGCTGAATTATGGAGATTGAATTGAGTCATTTTACCATATTTGTTAGCTGTGTTATGCTGTAACATCTAGCCTGGCACCAGTTTATCAGCATCTATTACATCATGCCACTAGACATTTAGATTTAAGTTTATCTTTGGTTAATATTGACAAGAAAGTTTTTTTAAAAGCTTTTAAAAAAAATTAGAAATATGATTTAAGCAGGTCAAAGGTCAAGGTCACTGGACTCGCATCTTAAAAGATACTGAAAGATGCATTTGAAGCCAAACTTTCATCCCAGGTCTTCCATCTTGAATATATAGCTCACTTGCCAATAGTTGATGATCCATATCAATTTTGGGGTCACAAGGTCAAAGGTCAAGACCACAGGAGCTATATGTCAAAAAATTAGATTCTGGATGATAATTTCTGCTGTTATTGATGTATTTATTTCAAACTTGACTTATATATGTCCCATTGAAAAAGCAAGACTCCAAATGATTTTGGGGTCATGAGGTCAAAGGTTAACTTCACAGGACACATCTTTAAAAAGATTGTGGATGCATTTTCAGCCAAACATTTCATCTCAGACCTTTCATCTTGCACATATAGTTCATCTGCCAATAGAGGAAGACCCCTATCAATTTTGAGGTCACAAGGTCAAAGGTCAAAGGTAAAGGTCACAGGAGCCATCTGTCCAAAAATTAGTTCCCGAGATGATAATTCAAGCTTGGGATTAATATATGGAATTCAAACCTGACTTATATATGGCCCATCAATAAATCTAGACCTCTATTGATTTATATATAAAAGTGGATGATCAACATCAGTTTTGGGGTCTCAAGGTCAAAGGTCAAGGCCACAGGAGCCATCTATCAAAAAATTAGTTTCTAGATGATAATTCCTGCTTTTATTGATGTACCAAGTGTCAGTATATGCTGCTAAAAAGGGGGGCCTATTCTTAAAGGGGGGGGCATACTATGTCTGGGGATACTCTGGCACCTGCGGTGCCAAGAAATGTCTTTTTACATATATTCCTGATTTCTTTTTATAAAAAGTCAGCTGAATATCATTTTGTATTGGGAAAATAAATTAAAAAGTTATTTCAAGTAGGGACCACTTTTGTGTACAGATGGCAGCACTTGGTTTACCATTGGCAGGTTGCCAGTGCCTTGATGTTGGCCATTAGCCAAGATGATGTCAGCTCTATAAATAGTTTTGGCACAGTGCCAGGATTGGAAGAAGTGCTGCCAGGTATAGGTCAAGAGTTCACTCAGTGCAGTAGCTGCATTCTATTTATAGCTTTAGCAGACTGCTCACTGCATCCTTTTGGCACCATAGTTCAGCCTGGATCTATTTATTGCTTTGGCAGACTGCCAACTGTGTCAGATTATGGTTAATGGTTCACTCGGTGCAGCCAGGTACAGGTCAAATGTTCACTCAGTCTAGCCAGGTGCAGGTCAAGAGTTCACTCAGTGCAGGAGCTTGAGGCAGCAATTTGACACAGGTCACTCGGGGGCAACTGCCTTACTCACCTAAGCCTTGTCAGCAAAGTGCATCAAACTCCGGGGAAGTTTGATGTATTGGACTGATATTTTGATGGTTTTCTCATTTACAAGACAGGTGGTGCCACCTACATTGACTTTTGCAGTGTATGCTCCTGCATATTTCTACAGAGGAATTTGATACATAACCCCAAAATTGGGCATGTTTATACATATAGGGAAGCTTTATAGTGTACAAGACTGGTGGCGCCACCTACAATAATTTTTGCATAGTGTATGTCCCTGCTTATTTCACAGGAGGGGTTTGACATATCAGTCTGACATTGGGCATATTTATATATCTCTTTGTTGTATATAAGACTGGTGGTGCCAGCTACAATCATTGTATCCGCCAAAACAGAGTTTTGCGGATACTGTGTTTTCAGTCCGACGACGACGCTGCGGCCATCGCCGCATAGGTTTTCGGAGAACTCCTCCATAACCACTGGGCAGAATTTTTTAAAATTTGGAATTATGATCGGTCACATGTGAACTGCTGCCCCCTCATTAGCTCAGCTGACTATAAGTCATCTGAGCTATAGTCATGGTCCATTGTCCGTCGTCCGTCCGTCCATGTGTCTGTCCGTCTGTCCGTAAGAATGGCACGTTTCGAAACCATTGGACCTACGAATCTGAAATTCGGCATACAGTTTGATGTCCACAAAATATCCAACCATGCTGAAAATTGGGTCAATAGGACTTTGTTCCTTCGAGATAATAAGGAAAAACCTCAATTTTTTATTAGAAATCTATTTTCACACTTCAGGACTACCCAATATCAAAACCACTCATCTGGTTTCCTTTATATATACCATAAATATTCCTCTATATAGTTCCTATGTACATGCCAGAAATTAATTCAGTATTATTTAATTTAAAAAGTTATGGGCCCAAACATAATGGACTTTGTAAAAATATCAGGAAAAATATTTGGTCCTTAAGACCAAAAGTGGTAAAAGGTAGGGACTTTTTTCAGTAATACAACTTTAATTAATCAAAATTTAATTTTATACCAAAATTAGATCAAAATCTGTAAAAAATGTTTAAATATTGGCAAAATATAAAGTTGGTTCCTTAAATTTTGCCCAACTTTAGCCACGGCACGTTTTTTCCTGTAAGTACTGTGGATTTAATTTTCACAGCATGTACACATAAGGATTTAATCTGTTTAAATCTGAAATTTGAAAATAAAAGCTGAAAAATTAGGCTAGTTATTGAATTTGGAGGCTCTTGTTGTATTCCCTTACATTGTCAAGCAGTCCACTTTGGTGTCTGTAGGTCATTCAGTGCAGCTCTCTGGACTGAGTTGAGCTTGATCAGGCTGTCTGCAGTTAATACCATACTTCAGGGAGCCTTTTGCTCTGGCAACCCCCGCACCCCCCCCCCCCCCCCCCACCCCACCCCTATTCTGTTGACAGACCTGTACTATGAACTAGATGAATCTTAAAATTAAAATTTTTTGCAGCAACGAGCAGTAACAATGGTGTCCCCTCCCCCCATCCACCCCTTCAATACACAGGACAAACAAGATGAATCTTATAATTTTAATGTTAAATAAATTCTTTTCAATGAGACTTGGAAAATTTTGATTGTTTTAAAGAAAAAAAATTCAGGAATTTAATCCTAATATTCAAATGTGATAAAATTTAGGATCTAATGTAAGTGCTAACTGACAAGATTTATGAAGATATAAATACTTTGTAGCATTTCATTCATATCTCTTAAAGTTTGCAGGGCCTAGGTGTGAATAACACTGTTAACTTAGTATTAAAATTAGAAATATTGGTCAAACTTTGTTGGATTAATTTTTAACTCCTATGGCCATATATTTTACTTTTGAAAACTTAATTACCTTCACACATTATTTGTTTATGAAATGTTACTTTTATATAACACTTACCTTAGGCCCATTTGTTCCCTTGGTGCATCACTAAATGGTTAAGCTCATGTCCATTATTCTAATAATTAGTTTCATTTTAGCAGGGCCATTTTCTCATAGCTTTTCTGATGATAATATACATGAAAAACCAAGAGAAATAAAAATATTTTGCGGTTACTAATATTTTCCAAAATTCAGCTGAGCGATGTGACCCATGGGTCCCTTGATTTTGGTTGACCTCTGACCTTTCCTCTCTGCCCAGCGTCCATTTGTGTGTCTGTTTCCACATATAAACCCACTTATCTGGTGAACTGTTTGACTGATAAGTTTAAAGATTTTGCACAAATGTAGCCCTTGGAAAGCTTTATAACATACACTAAAAATGGTGGCGCCACCTGCAACCATTTTTGCACAGCGTCCATCTGTTCATCTGCCTTGGGATAAAAACACTCATATCTCTGCATTGGTTGGACTTATCCATCTGAAATTTTGCAGGTATATACATCCTTGACAGCTTTCTCAATTTTATGACAGGTGGAGCCACCTACATTCAAGTTTAAGCTGCAGACATCCAAGCTCATATCTCGGTAACCTTTCGACCAGTTGGGCTAAAACTTTGCATGTCTATAGATCTCCCATAGCTCTTTATCATACGCAAAACTGGTGATGCCACCTGCAACCACTTTTGCACAGCGTCAATCTGTTCATCTGCCTTGGGATAAATCACTCATATCTCGGCAGTGGTTTGACTTATCCACCTGATATTTTGCAGGTTTATACATCTTAGACAGCTTTCTCAATTTTATGACAGGTGGCGCCACCTACATTCAAATTTACACTGCATACATCCAAGCTTATATCTCAGGAACCATTGGACCGAATGGGCAAAAATTTTGCATGTTTATAGATCTCACAAAGTTCTTTATCATACGCAAAAGCAGTGGCGCCACCTGCAATCATTTTTCCACAGCCTCGGTCTGTTTCTTTGCCGTGGGATAACATCACTCATATCTCAGCAGTGGTTTGACATATCTGCCTAAAATTTTGCAGGTTTATACATCTTGGATAGCTTTCTGGATTTTGTGGCAGGTGAGGCCACCTAAATTTATGTATATGCTGCAGACTTTCAGGCTTATATCTCAGGACTGGTTTGACATATCCCCCTGAAATTATGCATATATATAGATCTCACATAGCTCTTAATCATACACAAAATTGGTGGTGCCACCTGCCACCATTTTTGCACAGCGTCTGTCTGTTTTTCTGCCTTGGGCTAAAATCACTCATATCTCAGTAGTGGTTTGACTTATCTGCCTAAATTTTGCATGTTTATACATCTTGGATAGCTTTCTGGATTTTTTGGCAGGTTGCACCACCTTCATTTATGTATACGCTGCAGACATTCAGGTTTATATCTCAGGACTGCTTTGACATATCCCCCTGAAATTTTGCGTGTGTATAGATGTCGCATAACTTTTAACCATACACAAAATTAGTGGTGCCACCTGCCACCATTTTTGAACAGCATCCATCTGTTTGTCTGCTGTGGGCTAAAATCACTCATATCTCAGTAGTGGTTTGACTTATCTGCCTAAAATTTTGCATGTTTATACATCTTGGAAGCTTTCTGGATTTTGTGGCAGGTGGTGCCACCTATATTTATGTATACGCTGCACACATTCAGGCTTATATATCAGGACTGGTTTGACATATCCCCCTGAAATTTTGCATGTGTATAAATCTCACATATCTCTTAATCATACACAAAATTGGTGGTGCCACCTGCCACCATTTTTGCACAGTGTCCATCTGTTTGTCTGCCCTGGGCTAAAATCACTCATATCTCATGGTTTGACTTATCTGCCAAAAATTTTGCATGTTTATACATCTTGGACAGCTTTCTGGATTTAGTGGTAGGTGGCGCAACCTACATACACATTTCGGCTGCAGACATCCAGGCTATTATGCAACACACTTCACTCTATTTCCCCTTGCCACTCAATCCATGCCTCACTTCACCTTTCCCACACTGATTTTGGAGGATACACATAGTTGTTGTTGACTACCCATATTCTAGTTTTTGTGTTGTTTGCACCCATGCCAGAATTGCAGCAGTGATGTTTTTTTTAATTGTTTCTTGTTCTAAGTATTTAGTACTTGCATTGTTCATATACATGTTACACATGTTCTTGAAAAGTAATGGTCCATCATTGAAGCATTATACCTGGTGTAATCTCATTGTACAGGTTCGCATTAGACCTGTAGGCCTTGTTCAACTTTTCACAAATTTGTAAGGCACAGGGGAGGCAGCTTTCATTTGTCCAATTTGATTGAACAAGTTGGTGCACATGTTTTCCAGTGATCATTTTAATTTTGAATAACACCAGCTGCTCTTTTATCAGTGTGCATAAGAGTTATAGAGATGCACAGGGTACTGATACATATTATGCAAGAAAACCCCACTACAGTAGAACGCCTGTATTACGGTCACCATCGGGACCGGATGAATGTGGCCTTAATACAGGAGTGGCCGTTATACAGGACTTGACCAGGAAGAGGGGGTTAAAATGTAACATAAAACCAAGTTCAAATCTTTATTACAATCGACAAAATAAACATATATACAGAGTATTAGTATAATTATTGTTATCAATAAACAGTGTTTGTTATTAAATTGCAAACAGATTGTATATCCATAATATTTGTACAATTTTGTTGAACCACTGCCACATGACATTGTTCAGTTGATCATTCCCTGTAGATACACACTGCCTTTATCTACTGGCATTAGCGTTTTCTTCATAGTGTTCCATGATCTCTCGTTTCCTCTTAAGTATGTTTTAAACCATAGATTTCTGCTAGCTGTCGACTTTTTCTCCCGCCACTCTTCCTGATCAGATCTGCCTTCTCTTTGAGAGCAAGTTCATGTCTTTTCTTGGTCACCATAATGGTCAAAGTGATTGGGACAGAATATACGTAACATTTTGTACATGTAATAATGTTTATTTTACCTTTATAATTATTCATATATGAGTAAATTGTGCGATGTGTGCCACACTGTTTTCATTTGATTTACGTGTTTACAAGGACATTAAAGAAAGTTTAAAGATCCACAGTTTGCCTAACTTTTTTTGATGACATAATCATAGGGATCGCTGGTTGTCATTCATTAATTTTATGACAAACACCCTGTTTAAGATCTGGCTTGCACGACTGATTCACAAACATAAACGCAGGTGGGAACACGTGCCTTACTATTGTGCATACTAACGGGGCTGTGTGGGGGTAGTACGAAGCTGGTTACTTATCAAACTACTTAGTCACGATCGAGTGGTTACCTTTATCCAGGCACTCAATTGTGGACAGCGGACAATTGTGTAATGATATTAAGGTCAGAAGTGGCGGCTCGATTTGTTGAGCCAATGTCATGGAGTCATTGCCCCTGACGGTAATTGAGGCGTTTCCCTGCCTGTCGGACCGAGAAACCTGGCCGTAATAGGGAATAGAGGAGTGACCGTAATTGACAACAAAATGATTATGAAATAAAACGGTCGAAAATTCGGGACCAGAAAATGTGACTGTTATAGACGTATTGAGGCGTAGCCGTTAGCAGGGGTTCTACTGTATATGCTTTCTTCAGGTGATTGAAGGAAATATATCTACCCTGTTGATGGTTTATTAAATAAACCATATAAAACCAAAGTTTTTTTATGCCCCCGCCACAAAGTGGCCGGGGCATATAGTTTTACCCATGTCTGTCATTCCGTCATTCCGAAATGAAACAGTTGTACAGACTATTTTCGCAATGCCTGCAGATATTGGCCTGATTTTTGGTGTGTGGGCAGATATAGACCAGTTACAGATTTAGTTCGCGTTTCGTCCCGGTTGACCTACTTTTGACCGTTTTACGGCTCCTAAACTTAGAAAATTTCATGAAAAAATAGAAATATTCATGACAGATACACATGTACGGACTTTTTTTCGCAATGCCTGCAGATATTGGCCTGATTTTTGGTGTGTGAGCAGATATAGACCAGTTACAGATCGAGTTCGCGTTTCGTCCTGGTTGACCTACTTTTGACTGTTTTACGGCTCCTAAACTTAGAAAATTTCATGAAAAATAGAAATATTCATGACAGATACACATGTACAGACTTTTTTTCGCAATGGCTGCAGATATTGGCCTGATTTTTGGTGTGTGAGCAGATATAGACCAGTTACAGATGGAGTTCGCGTTTCGTCCTGGTTGACCTACTTTTGACCGTTTTACGGCTCCTAAACTTAGAAAATTTCATGAAAAATAGAAATATTCATGACAGATACACATGTACGGACTTTTTTTCGCAATGCCTGCAGATATTGGCCTGATTTTTGGTGTGTAAGCAGATATAGACCAGTTACAGATGGAGTTCGCGTTTCGTCCTGGTTGACCTACTTTTGACCGTTTTACGGCTCCTAAACTTAGAAATTTTCATGAAAAATAGAAATATTCATGACAGATACACATGTACGGACTTTTTTTCGCAATGCCTGCAGATATTGGCCTGATTTTTGGTGTGTAAGCAGATATAGACCAGTTACAGATGGAGTTCGCGTTTCGTCCTGGTTGACCTACTTTTGACCGTTTTACGGCTCCTAAACTTAGAAATTTTCATGAAAAATAGAAATATTCATGACAGATACACATGTACAAACTTTTTTCGCAATGCCTGCAGATATTGGCCTAATTTTTGGTGTGTGGGCAGATATAGACCAGTTACAGATCGAGTTTGTGTTTTCGTCCCGGTTGACTTACTTTTGACCGTTTTACGGCTCCTGAACATAGAAAATTTCATGAAAAATATGAAATTTCATGACAAATACACATGTACAGACGTTTTTTCGCAATGCCTGCAGATATTGGCCTGAATTTTGGTGTGTCGGCAGATATTGACCAGTTACAGATGGAGTTTCACGTTTTGTCCCAGTTGACCTATTTTTGACCGTTTGACGGTGCTCTAACATAGAAAATTTCATAAAAAAGGTGCACATGTATGGACTTTTTTTCGCAGTGCCTGCAGATATGGGCCTGATTTTTGGTGTGTAGGCAGATAATGACCAGTTACAGATTGAGTTCTTGTTTGGTCTCAGTTGACCTACTTTTGACCATTTGACTGCTCATGAACATAGAAAGTTTCATGAAAAATATAAATTTTCATAACAAATGCATATGTACTGACTTTTTTTCCTCAGTGCCTGCAGATACCACCCTGATTTTTTTTGTGTGGGCAGATAATGACAGTTACAGATCGAGTTTGCGTTTCATCCCGGTTGACCTACTTTTGATTGTTTTACGGATCCTAAACATAGAAAATTTCATGAAAGACAGAAATTTTTATGGAAAATGCACATGTATGGACTTTTTTTCACAATGCCTGCATATTCTGGCATGATTTTTGGTGTGTTGCTTGATAATGACCCGTTACAGATAGAGTTTGCATTTTGCCCTTGTTGACCTACTTTTGACCATACGACACCTCCTGAACTTAAAAAATTTTCCAAATTTTACAAATGTTTCTAATTTGCCCAAGGCGGGGGCATTCGTGTCGTTCAGACACATCTAGTTTCAATTGAATCTTTATTTCCAACTTTAAGTAACTAGTTCACAATCACTGGTTTAAACACATATTCCTTTTTAGCCCTCAGCCCTTAGGCTGATGGGCTATTGTCGTCACCCAAGCGGTCCGTCCGTCCGGCGTCCGTTAACTTTTACCTTGTGAGCGGGATATCTTGAAAAGGATTCACCGTCAGAATTTTATTTCCTCGGTAAAGATGTATATCGACAAAATCTCGGTCAAGTTCGAAGATGGGTGACCTTGACCTATTTTTCTACATTTTAGAGCTGATTATAGAAAAACACTTAGATGCTTATTACTCAGGAACCATTTGATGGATTTTCACAAAACTTACTATGATTATTGGGACTGATAATCTGTACCTGCTACACAAGTTTGGTGGCGCCACCTACAATATCTGATTTTTAATGAATTTTTATCTGATTTTTCAACTTTGGGCTTGTGAGCAGGATATCTCTAAAAGGATTCACCATAGGAATTTTATTTTTTTGGTGAAAATGTATATTGACAAAATCTCGGTCAAGTTCGAAGATGAGTCCTTGACCTATTTTTCTATGTTTTAGAGCTGATTATAGAAAAAACATTTAGAAGCTTATTTCTCAGGAACCATTGGCTGGATTTTCACAATACTTACTTTGATCATAGGGAGTGATGGTCTGTAACTGCTGCACAAGTTTGGGGGCGCCACCTGCAATATCTGATTTTTGATGAATTTTTCTTGGATTTTTCAACTTTGGCCTTGTGAGCGGGATATCTCTAAAAGGATTCACAATAGGAATTTTATTTCTTTGGTGAAGATGTATATCGACAAAATCTCGGTCAAGTTCGAAGATGGGTGACCTTGACCTACTTTTCAAGGTCACAGAGCTGATAATAGAATAAAACTTAGAAGCTTATTTTTCAGGAAGCATTTGATGGATTGTTATGAATCATGGTACATACCTCTCCATTTTAAATTTATAACTGAGACATGTACAGAAATACATCCATGTGAGAACAGATATTTAGTACTTGATACTGTTACCACCTCTAAACACTGTTCTTTTGGATGAGGGCTTTTGTCAGCTTCTGCTGATATTCTAGTTGCAGTTCAGTAACTTGAATGTTCCGAGTCAATGTGATCTGAAATGGAATGAGTAACCTAAACAAAATGGGTTACCCAACTTCAAAATTGATAATCCACTCCTAAAGCCATTGTTATTGGTTTTTAATATAACACAGTTTTGTCAATTTTGGAACCAATTAAATGCCTATCTGGGCGTTGTTTGTATTGACTAATTATATTGCAAATGGCCACCCCAAAGCACACTTCCTATTAGTCTTCTGGTCCATTCGCAAATGGCCTTGCAAAAGGCAAACTGGACATATAATTCCTAGGCTTAGGAATTTTTTACATCAGAATTTCTGCATTTATTTAATGAACACATAAGGATTAAATCAATAAATGAACCCAAAAAATTTAAAAAGTGAGTAATCATGCATTCAAATTTGACCTTTGTCAACAATACAATTAATTGTTTGTAGTGCAGCTGATTTTCAGTCATGCTGTGCTATAGTCTGCAAGTCTGCTGGACTGCAGAGCAAAATAGCAGGTAACCCTACCTAAGCTGTTCCATATGACCAGTGCTCAACAAGAGAGGAGAGCTTTTTTCCCATGCATTCAGTAGAATCTGTAATATTAGGTACTCCAAGGGCTGCCACAGTGGGGACACGTGCTGACCAGCACTAATAAGAGTGATTTTGCATCATGTAATTTTACAGACAGAATGTGTGGTATTAAATTTAATTTTGTTTAAAAGCAATCACTAAGTCTTTACCATTACGTATGTCCATGTTTTATTTATATAACTCAAGTATTTTATGAATTTAATAGCAATTAAAAACAGGCTGTACCAGCCCTGCAACAGCTCTTCGGCCTGGTGGCAGAACACAGGTTCACAAAACATGATGTTTTTAGACAGCTGGCACATTTTCGCTGTTAAGAATTGCTCAAAAACAGTGACAGATGGCTAGATCTTTTTTTTAGCCACATTTTCGTATAAAAATTATGCCCGTCACTTCAACCAAAGTGGTTGTGAAACTCGACTAAATTTAAATTTTGGTTATAAAATGCCTCAAAAATTAGGAATCTGATCATTTTTATATGAAAAGAAACCTTATGTTGTCTATTTCTAATAAAAATATTGTATGAGTTAAAATAATTGACTGCAAAACTGCGCCAAGCCGATTTTAAAACCAATTCTACGCAACTAGGACGACTTGGGGGCAAGCAACATGGCGGACCCGCCAAGCACGGAAGGTCAACAAATGACACAAACACCAAAAGAAATTGATGTAACCTCTCAAATATACAAAGAATAGTGTGTATATTTGTTACTAAAGAACTTTATTATTCCCTTGTTTGGATCTTGTAGCCAGAATATTTATATCATTATGGGATCATTACTTGAGACTGAAGGCTATGATTGTACAACTTGTGCTACAGGCAAAGTGACAGAAGGAAACTAATATTTCTTGTCAAAGCCGCTTGGCGGACGATAATAGAGAAAATTTAATTGAAAACTCGTATTATAAACATATCTGATTTGCAAAGTAGAAAAAAAAATGTAAACTTTTCTTTTTTTAACGAACCTGTGAGCTTATGCGATGGTGCAGCATCATCTGTTGTGCGCTGTGCGTCGTCTGTACGTTAATCATAGCTATCTCAAAAATGGCAGGAGCTAGCATCACCAAAAGTTTTGCAAATAAACAGTCATCTGAACATACTGAACATTGGATCAAAATTAATTTTGTTCCTTTGAGATATTAAGGTAGCAGGACTGGTCAAAATCCTGAAAATTTGTGTTTTTTCAATAAAAGGTATACGTAATATTGAATACTGGGCGGATCTAATGCAGCTGAGCACATTTTGGGTCGCCGGTTGCATTTTGTGGAAAAGGGGGATTTCTATTCAGTAAACACCAAGATGTGTTGACAGGGTGTTTGTAAACTAACTCCAGCCCTGCCACAGGCCTGTCAATCACTCTGCCCCCAGCCCTCACCTTGGTCATTCAGCCAATCGCGAGGTGCAAGAGTTAAATTAATGCATGGGCAAAGTACCTCCGTGCAGGAGGTGGCAAGTACTGACGGTCGACGTTTGTGTGCCCAATCAAATTAGCTGAGTATACAACTGATAAGCGTTGGAGAGCAACCCTAACTCTAGCTAATTAGTGTGCAAACAAACCCGTCCTTGTGAATGATCTGTTAGTGTCATTGGCCTTACTGTCTTTTGTCGGGTATGTTACGCCGAAACACAAATTTTCACTTGACATCATGTTATTTCTGCTATATCCTGAGCCTATCGACATGTACGTAAAATTAATTTATAATAAGCTGCTTCATATCCCAACCATAACGTCTATGATATTCATACTGTCAACACCACAACAAATAAATATTACGCCAATAACCAAACGAAACTATGAGGGGCCAACAAAAACACAAATCCCCAGTGCCACTTAAAAAACTGCAGCAGTTGAATAATATCAAGAAGTCCCAGCGGGCCGAACCTACTTCTGTGATCAAACTTATGGCAAACGACGATGAATCATCAGATGACGGCATCTCTAGGTTTACACATGAAGGAAAACCGGAGGCCGACACCTATCGACTTTGGCAGTGTTATCAACTAAACGCGCTATTGTCAGCCGCTGTTGTACTTCCCTCCAATAAACAATAAGTCCAGATTTCACATATGACTTGTATGTGTATGCGAGATTAAAATATAAACTTTATATATTTTACATGGATTTTACAACTATTTATAAATACTAATACGAGGCACTTTCCATGACACAGATGTTGGCACTTGGTAGACGGTAAATATATAATTTATTTTATACGAGATTTGTATGATAGTTATAAACCGGTCTCTATTGTCAACTCCCAAATTCCTATAATGTATGTAAACCATGATAAGTAAATCAATCTTCGTTCTCCTTGAATGGCCATAGATTCCGCTCCCCTTGTTCATGTGTAAACACGCGGTTACCTATTAGGCCCGGCTACGCACCTGTTCAGCCGCAAGTCCCAGTTGTCAAGTGCTCAGCACACCTTGGCACTCGGCCAAAACTGTAAGCTCCGCCTACTTAAGTCCATGCACATGGTGTTTGACAAGTCGCTGGTGTGACAGGACAAACTTTTATCGTTTTAATACATTTTTAAAGCAACATAGTCAATTAATCCATGTTATTATAGCATGGTTTGATGAGAACCACCGTCTTGACCAAATTCATGTGACTGTCAACATGTAGTTGTGGTTAGTTACGTGTGTAGGACGAATGATCTCTACGAATATAGTTTTTGGCCATTTTCTCGAAACATCATTTCACCTGAAACCTTATCTTTAGAGCGTTATTTCTCAGTAATCACTTGTCCGAAACGTACCATCTTTGAAATATACGATTGTTAATATGTCTTCTTTTAGCGAACCTTGAGCTTATGCGATGGTGAGCCGGCGTTCGTCGTCTGTACGTTAACCCATACTATCTTGAAAACGGCAAGAGTTAGCATTACAAAATTTTATTAAATAAATTATTCATCTAAAAAACTCTATCGGATTTTGCTTATTTTTTTGGCTAACTGCATTTTCTTAGATTTTATAGGGAAAAAGCTAAAAAAGTTTTAAAAATTTTCTCCTCAGAAACTGTCCAGCCAAATTGTCCAATATTCCACAGAAATAGTCCCTTGAACAATCTTGCTAAATTTTGTTCAAATGGTTCCAGTTCGGAGATTTTTGGCCGAGATACAGGAGGTTGAACTTTTACTGAGCAAAAAAGCATATTAAAATTTAAATCTCAGAAATGGCTGTAGCTATCATCACCAAATTTTATGCCAATGTTGGTCACATAGGTCATATCTGAAATTGAGGTATTGGTGGCGCCACCTGCATCGGCCTTTTTGTTACAGGGTAATCAGTGCCTGTATCACACTGAGGGCTACAAAAAACTTCTTCTCTGAAACCATATGGCCAAAATGTTTAATATCGCACAGAAATGATCCTAGGGTAGTGCTATCTGAAGTTTGTTCAAATGGTCTCTTTTCAGTGACTTTTGACCAAGTTATGGGAAGCTGAATTTAGTCATATGCCATAACAGCCCATTTTAGCTCAGTGGCTACAAAGATCCTCTTCTCAAAAACCACTGGGCCAAATTCTTAAATCTCACACATTAATTATCCTCAGATGTTGATAATTCATGTTTGTTTAAATGGTTTTGTATCAGTGCGTTTTGGCTGAGTTACGGGAAGCTGAACTTAGCCAGTTTGCTGTATCTTCCTATATGAGTTATAAACCTGTGAAACTTTTTTCAACTGATGCCACTGAAGCCAGTTTGTTAAATATTTTACAAGAATAATTCCTACAATAATTCTTATAATAATTGTCATTAATAGTTCCACATGAATGATTTTTGACTGAATTATGGAGATTGAATTGAGTCATTTTACCAAAGATTTTAGCTGTGTGATGCTGTTAAGTCTAGCCTGGCACCAGTTTATCAGCATCTATTACATCATGCCACTAGACATTTAGATTTCAGGTTATCTTTGGTTAATTTTTTTAAAAGCTTTTAAAAAAATTTAGATTTATGATTTAAGTTATTGATCATGCCAGGCAATGTTTACAATCACAGGTATACATTAACCCATACTATTTCGAAAACAATTGGAGTAAGCCTCATGAAATTTAATGCTAAAAAATTAGCCATCTGAAAAAAATCTGCATTTTCTCAGATTTTATAGAGGAAAAGCTAAAAAACCTTTAAAAATCTTCTCCTCTGAAACAGTCAAGCCAATTTCTTCAAAATTTCACAGAAATAATCTTTTATACCATCTCAAGTTTGTTCAAATGGTTCAAGTTCGGTGAATTACAGGAAGTTGAACCTAGTCATCTGTCTGAAAAAGCATACTAAAATGACAATCTCAGAAATGGCTGGAGCTATCACAACCAAATTTTCTGCCATTGTTGTTCACATGAGCCATATATGAAATTCAGGTATTGGTGGCCCACCTGCATTGACCTTTTTTTGTACGGGGGTCATTGGTCATCTGTACATTAACCCATAATTTCTCAGAATAGCAGGAACTACCATCCCCAGATTTTATGAAATAATCTGTCACATATCAAATGTTGTTGGATTCAGCTTTTTTATGAAAGAACTGCATCTTTTATTATTCTAAATATTTTGATAAAAAGTTTATGAATATGTCAGCTTGAAAAGATGCATTTTAGCCAAAGTCTTTCAGTATGTGTAAACAGATTTGCTAACAGGCTAAGATTGTGTCTGTATATTTAAATAGGTTAAAAAAACTGCCAACTATTTCAGATTTGGCAATACATCAAGAGTTCATTCAGTGCAGGCAGATATAGGTCAAGAGTTCAGTCAGTGCAGCCAAGCACAAGGCATGTGATCCCCTCATGGGTGACATGTGAACGACTCATGGGCACCATGTGATCACCTCATGAGTGTCATGCCTCTCAGGGCTGCATGTGGAGCCAATCTATTTATAGCTTTGGCAGACTGCCAACTGTATCAGATCAGGCAACAGGTCAAGAGGTCACTCAGTGCAGCCAGGTACAGGTCAAAAGTTCACCCAGTCTAGCCAGGTGCAGGTCATGAGTTCACTCAGTGCAGTAGCCTGAGCCAGCAAATTTGTCACAGTTCACTCGGGGCAACTGCCTTTCTCACCTAAGCGTGGCCAGCCCCATGCATCAGACTTAAGGTAAGTTTGATGTATTGGCCTGATATTTTGACCTGTCTTTGTTTCTTTGATGGGTTTCCTCATTCACAAGACAGGTGTCACCACCTACAATGACTTTTGTGTGTGACTTTTGTGCCTGCTTATTTCTATAGAGGAATTTGATATATCATCCTGAAATTGGGCATATTTATACCTGTCGAATAGCTTTGTCTTATACAAGACTGGTGGTGCCACCTACAGTAATTTTTGCACAGTGTGTGTTTGCTTATTTCTCAGGAGGGGTTTGATATATCATTCTGTTGGGCATATGTATATATCTCTGATAGCTTCGTTGTATACAAGACTGGTGGTGCCAGCTACAATCATTTTTAGCTCAGCTGACTGAAAGTCAACTAAGGTATAGGAATGGCGCTTTGTCAGTCGTCCATACGGATGTCCGGCCGTCCGTTAGCAGGGCACAAATCGTAACAGCTGGTCCTAGAAACTTCTAAGTTATAATCCAGGGAGATCAATAAAAAAATATCCTTGGAAACTTGAAAATAGGTCACTGCGACCTATATCCTTTTGAGCTACTGGGCTTGAAAGTACCCCCCAGAATGGTAAGAAATTTGATACAAAACCTCCAATATCTTGATAATTAATGCATGGTTTGTCATGAATCTTGCCTTGAATATTGACCATGACTAGTTTTGTCAGTTCCTGAAATATGGTGGCACCACCTGTATTTTTTCTTTCTTAACGAATATTTTTCTGTTTATTTACTAAAAATAAACTGGTTTCAAACCTGATTTAATAATGACCAACCACATAAGTAAATTCTTTTTGATTACCAGGGTCCAGCGAACTAAGTTGAAGGTCACAGGAGCCACATCTTTAAAAAGATTGTGGATGCACTGTAAATCAAACTTTTCATCCTGAACTTTCCAATGTTCACACATGGATTACTTGCCCAAAGTGAGGAAGCCTGTAGAATTTGAGGTGATCTGGTCAGAGGTCAAGGTCACTTTTTAAAAGATTGTTACAATAATCCTAATGCTGCAAGTTCAAGAATATTTAGTTCTAAGATTTTTTGGTCACAAGAAGACCTGGGGTCAATTCAAATTTGTCAATTCAAATTCAATTTGAATTCAAGAACTTTCATGAAACTTCAATTCCAATTCAATTCAATTCAATGTGCTGGAGAAAATTTTTAATTCCAATTCAATTCAAATATTGTTTATTCAATTCAAATTCAATTCGCAATTCAAAAAGTTGCATTAATTTGAATAAATTTCATAAATGTGTAACGAGTGTTTACACAGTTACTTTTGCACTTGTACACAACTTACAGTTTTTTTTTTAAAAATTGGTTGAATTCACTCCAAAGCAAAATGAAATATCATTAATTACAAGTTTTACCATTTCATGTGGTAAGTCATAGCAGTGAGACAGGTTTTACTTGCTTTGTTAGTAATAATGAGTGGCCATTATTGTATACGCCAAAACTGAGTTTTGCGGATACTATGTTTTCAGCTGGCCCCCGCCGCCGCCGCCGCGTAGGTGTCCGGAGAACTCCTCCGTAACCGCTGGGCGGAATTTTCCGAAACCCGGGATTATGTTCGGGTCACATGTGAACTGCTGCGCCCCGATTTTGTTTTGACCTCTGACCTTTCCTTTGCGCTCTGCGTCCGTTTGTGCGTCTGTTTCCACACATAAACCCACATATCTCGGGAACCGTTTGACCGATCAGGAAAATTTTTTTGCACAAATGTAGCCCTCGGAGAGCTTTATAACATACACCAAAAATGGTGGCGCCACCTGCAACCATGTTTGCACAGTGTCCATCTGTTCGTCTGCCTTGGGTTAAAATCACTCATATCTCTGCAGTGACTTGACTAATTCACCTGAAATTGGGCATGCGTAAACATTCTGGATAGCTTTTCTGATTTTATGACAGGTGGCGCCACCTACATTCACGTTTACGCTGCAGACATCCAAGCTCATATCTCGGGAACCGTTTGACCGATCAGGAAAATTCTTTTGCACAAATGTAGCCCTTGGAGAGCTTTATAACATACACCAAAAATGGTGGCGCCACCTGCAACCATGTTTGCACAGTGTCCATCTGTTTGTCTGCCTTGGGTTAAAATCACTCATATCTCTGCAGTGACTTGACTAATTCACCTGAAATTGGGCATGCGTATACATCCTGGATATCGTGGCGCCACCTGCAGCCATGTTTGCACAGCTCCCATCTGTTTGTCTGCCATGGGATAAAATCACTCATATCTCGGCAGTGGTTTGACATATCTGCCTAAAATTTTGCAAGTTTATACATCCCCAACAGCTCTCTTGATTTTATGACAGGTGGCGCCACCTGCATTCTAGTTTATGCAGCAGATATCCAAGCTCATATCTTGGGAACCGTTTGACCGATTGGGCCAAAGTTTTGCATGTGTATAGAGCTTTCTGGATTTTTTGGTAGGTAGCGCAACCTACATACACAATTTGGCTGCAGACATCCATGCTAATATGCAACACTTCACCCGTTCCACTCTGATTTAGGCGGATACAAGTAGTCGCTTGTCGACTACCCGTATTCTAGTTACTTAGTGCAATTAATATATATACAAATAATGTATTTTGGGTGATGAAAAACATTCTCGTGATCATGGGGTGGATGGGGGAAGGGGGACAGACAAAGGCCCCCCCTAGACAAATACCCCCAAAAATAATGATAAAGAGGACAAAAGCCCTTCCCAGTTGTGCGTTGTCTTGATGTCTAGACACAATGTTTAAATGCAGAATTCCCAGATTATTGGAACTAAATCTTTCAACTGTTTGAAAAAACTTGGTTTGCATTTTAAGAGAATCAGGTTTATCATCAGGTCAAATGTGAACTGCTGCGCCCTCATTTTTAGCTCAGCTGACTATAAGTCATCTGAGCTATAGTCGTGGTCCATTGTCCGTCGTCCGTCCGTCTGTCCGTCCGTCCGTCCGTCCGTCCGTCCGTCCGTCCGTCCGTCCGTAGATGTGGCACGTTTTGAAACCGTAAGACCTAGGAATCCAAAATTCGGCATAATGTTAGATGTCCCCAAGATCTCCTACCAAGCCGAAAACTGGGTGTTTGCAACTTCGTTCCTTTGAGAAATTAAGGAAAAACCTCAAATTTTTATTAAAAACCTAATTTCACACTTCAGGACTGCCTATTATCAAAACCACTCATCTGTTTTACCTCATATTTACCATAAATATTCCTCTATATAGTTCCTATGTACATGCCAGAAATTATGTCTGTATTATTTAATTTAAAAAAGTTATGGGCCCAAACATAATGCATTTTGTAAAAAATCAGAAAAGATATTTGATCAATTAACACAAAAAATGTTAATGCTATGGACCTTTTTTCCAGTAATATAACTTTAATTAATCAAAATTAAATTGTATACCCAAAATTAGATGAAAATCTTTTAAATTTTTTAAAATATTAATAAAAATAAAAAATTGGTACCTTAAATTTTGCCCAACTTTGACCATGGCACGTTTTTTTCCTGTAAGTACTGTGGATTTAATTTTCACAGCATGTTTTTGTTAGCATTTCAACTGTTAACACCAAAAATTTGAAACCAGTTGATCAAAAACTGTAGATTTTAATCAAGTTTTCAAGCACCATGTAACATATTGTTTACATCAAGCTAGTGTTATGCAGTTGGCAAGAGCTCAGCTCCCCAGCTTCAGCTCTAAGTTCCTTAAATTCGGCATACAGTTAGATGTCTCCAAAATGCCCTACCATGCCAAGAATTTGGTCACTAGGACATTCGAGATATTAATGAAAAACTTCATTTTTGCCATTAAAAAACCCATTGTTACACTTCAAGACTGCCTAATATCAAAACCACTGATCTGACTTTAATCATAAATAATTTACATATTTTTCATTCTCTATGCACATGCCAGAATGATGTCAGTATTGTGTAATTGTTTTAAGTTATGGGCCCAAACATAATGCACTTTGTAAAAAATCAAGAAATATATTTACTCCCTTAACAAGAGCATTGCTGAAGCTAGAGATTTTTTTTTCAGGGATGTAACATTATTTAATCAAGATTCAATTAAATACCCAAAATTAGTTCTGATTTTTTCAAATTTTATTTAGTATAAATATAAAATTAGTACCTTAAATTTTGCCCAACTGTGACCATGGCACGTTTGTTTCCCGTGAGCACTGTTGATATAATTTTCATATCATGCACACATAAGCATTTCAGCTTTTTAGTTTAGAAAGCTGAAAGAAATTGGCCAAAAATTGTAGCTTTTATTAATGTTTTTTATGAGACCCTGTCAGACTTTGGCTCTCTCCAGCCCCTCTTGAGTCACCTGTATGTTGACCTTGTTGACCTTTCATCAAATTATGCACGCTTGAGGCGAGGCATACATGGAATCCAGGCAGCTTATGGCAAGCCACAGTTGATCCAGGTATCCAACCCAACTCATCTAGTAGTTTTAACCAAGAACATAACAAAAAACAATAAATTAATAAATTTTTATTGGTTTTTAATAACAAATTAAAGAAAAATAGAAAAGGAATTTGTTAGTTTATAATAACAGGAAATTAACTTGCAGTTACTGATGATATAAGAATCTTGTATCGATGGGTAGAATGTCACATATTCCAAATAACACCATGCAGTCACCTATGGCAATTTTCAGTTCAATTTTAATGATAAAGAAGTAAATCATATTATTCATTACTAATCATTAGGAATCATATGAAGGAAATTAGACAAAGATGCAGTTGATAATATTAATCTAGATTCCTGCTGTGTCTAGTGTGTACATTGATGTGAAATTAGTCCAAAATGAATTTTTTACAGTTATTTTTTAATATAAATAAAAGCCATAAAACCAGGTACTTACGATCATTATTTAAATGTGTGAATTTTGTATATTCTGGATTCTCAACATCATTGTTTGGTGAAAACTGAATAAATTCCAGACATGGGTCAAATACTTTGTAATTGTATTTAAATACGAATATGATTTTGTACTCCATTATAAAATTTCTTGCATAAAGAATGGGAATTCAGGTAAAAATGAAAATGTATGAATACTCGTGCAAATACTTTCAAAATGTATTCATGAATGCATTCATGAATATATTCTTTAATATTATTTTAATAATCATATCAGTTATATTTCATTTTAAAAAATCATATGATTCTCTTATTATTTTTAATAAAAATTATATTTGGGACAATATTTGTATTTTTTTTAATAAATAGTTAAACTCTTATATTATATGTTCTGCTTATAAGTTATATGGCCAAGTCAAAATCTGTGTGACAGTAGTACTCCATTTGTTAATAAAATAAATGAAATCAATCCTCTTCCCTGTCTCCAAAGGTACTATCAAAATCATACATAAGCTAAACAACAACAACTCATAATACAGCTTATATTTATTACCAGCATGTGCCTCATTTCTAAATAATATTTTTTTATCATATATAACAGCTGAGCGTCGTGACCCATAGGTCCCTTGTTTGTTGACCTGTGAACCTTTCCTCGCTGCCCAGCGTCCATTTGTGCGTCTGTTTCCACACATAAACCCGCATATCTCGGGAATCTTTTGACTGATCAGGCTAAAAAGTTTGCACAAATGTAGCCCTTTGATAGCTTTATAACATACACTTAAAATGGTGGTGCCACCTGCAACCATTTTTGCACAGCGTCCATCTGTTCGTCTGCCTTTGGATAATATCACTCATATCTCAGCAGTGGTTTGACTTATCCACCTGAAATTTTGCAGGTTCATACATCCTGCATGGACAGCTTTCTTGTTTTATGACAGGTTGCGCCACCTACATTCAGGTTTACTCTGCAGACATCCAAGCTCATATCTTGGGAACCGTTTGACCAATTGGGCCAAAATTTTGCATGTGTATAGATCTCAAATAGCTCTTCATCATAGGCAAAACTAGTGGCGCCAACAGCAACCATTAATGCACAGTGTCCATCTTTTCATCTGCCTTGGGATAAAATCACTCGTATCTCAGCAGTGGTTTGACTTATCCACCTGAAATTTTGCAGGTTTATACATCCTGGACAATTTTCTCAATTTTATTACAGGTGGCACCACCTACATTCACATTTACACTGCAGACATCCATGCTAATATGCAACACACCTCACTCTATTCGCCTTGCCACTTAATCCATGCCTCACTTCACCCATCCCACTCTGATTTCTGCGGATACACATTGTAGCTTGTTGCCTACCAATATTCTAGTTTTAAAATGTCCTAGTGTGAAACTTGCAAGTCAGAAATGTCCAAATTGCTGAAATCATAATGACTAAGGTAGATATGCAGGACTTAAAAGGATCAATATTAAATTTTAAAAATAAACCTCCATTCATACTCCCAAACTTTTCACAGGTTCGCATTAGGCCTGTAGGCCTCATTTTTAATACATGTTTGACTACACTTAAAATTCTGTGCATTTTATTCATCTAATGAAATGTCCATGTTAAATGTCAATAAGACACTAAAGGGGCCTATTCTCATACACATCATGTTAAATATACTTGAAATATAGCGTGTTCTCCTTGTAATAGTATGGTATCTGCCAATATTCATTCTTAACAGTATGTTTAATCCTGTACATGAGTGGGAATAAGCTACTTGTTTGTGTATTGTTGTCCCAATGCAAGATCAGACCTCTGGTCATGCCTTCTTGTTATGGTAAACAACTAAACATACACACTTGGAAATACACATTGTTTACTTACATGCAGAACTATTGCAATATATTAAATTTGAATTTGAGATCGTAAGTTTATTTGAAAAGATGTTTTGCTGGGCAATTTTTTGGTTTTTGTACTACATCCCATGGGGGGGGGGGGGGGGGGGGGGGGGCTGTTCATTGTTATATTCCCTATCAATAGCAAGGTGTACAAACTTTGTGCTTTTATGAGCACTCATGTGCCATATAATTTTACTGATTTTAGGTAGTCTATCTGATGTACTTTGCTATCTCATGGCTGTTACTTGTTCTGGCCAGTAGAGATGCCCTATGTAATCAGAACCACTGGTCACCACCTAGTTTACAGCTGGTCCAAACACACCAGGTCAGCAGAGCAGCTCCAGGCATACTGGGTACTCTAACAATAGGCACATCCTAGAAAGTCACTGGACCAGAACAAGTCAGCTCAGTATCAACTAATCATATGCTTTATGGCACAGCAGGAAATGGGAAGTAATAGAAGGTAATACATATTACTCTTATTCTGTTATCTTTACTATTACAGCTCTGTTTTATATCTATTAAATATTATATTACTGTTACTTTGAAAATCTGAAAAAATTCTGTTACTATATATCATATTATTATCCCATCTTTGGTGTGCTAAATTTGTTGATACAAACAATTCAGGAACACTGAATAAGAAGCATTGAAGCTGTCATCATGTTCCTTGTGTCATTTGTGAGAGGCATTTTTGTTTGATTTTAACCAAATACTGCATGGTTGATCTTCACACTAACCTTGAAGTACTTTCAATGAGCGACACTTAGAAAAATAAGAGAACTGGAACATTTGTTCATCAATTCAGATCAATTCAGTGGAGCCTGTAAACTTCAATTCCAATTCATTTCATTTTCACTTTTTTCATTTCAATTCCAATTCATTCAATTTTCCCTTCAATTCCAATTCAATTCCAATTCAATTCAAAATTGACCCCAGGTCTGGTCACAAGGTCATTGGTTAAGGTCACAGGACTGTCATTCTGAAAAATTTCTTTGAAAATATCTTTATTCAGCTGAGCATTGAGACCCATGGGTCCCTAGTTGTGTTGTGTGCACCCATGCCAGAATTTCAGCAGTGATGTTTGTGTAATTGTTTCTTATTCAAATATTTAGTTCCTGCATTGTTCATATACATGAGAAGTAATGGTCCAGCATTGAAGCAATGATTATACCTGGTGTATTTCCCAATGTACAGGTTCGCATTAGGCCTGTAGGCCTTGTTTTAGATTTTAACCTTCAAGGTCAACTTCAGCTGAGCACAGTGACCCATGGGTCCCTTGTTCCTATAAGCACTGTTGAAATAACTTCCATATGTTGTATGTGTATGGATTTAAGCTATTAAAGTCTGAAATTGGAAAGTAACTTATATATTCAGTTGTGTAACTTGTGTAATATTGCAGGTGTAAAACTTTAATCCCATCATTCCTTCCCCCCCCCCCAACACACACACACACACCTCCACCACCAAGTCCTTGCATCAGTGGACTAGATATATTTCAACTGTATACATTTTATAAAATAAAAATCATATATTTAGTAATATTTATTTAAAAAAAAATATGTAAAATATGTTAACTACTGAACTGTCAACAGTTAATCAACGAGTTAACCAATGATCATGTTAATAATATACATCTTATGGTCACAAACTGCTCACATGCTTCAATTTTAACATTAGGAAATGCATGGTTTGGTCACAAAATATTATTTGCAACAATTTCTTACTCATCAATACAAACCAATCATGTCAACCATTCATGTTCTATATTACCTTTTTTTTTACAGTTTATCTCCATTTGATATTAGAACTTTTAGATTTTTACCTTCAAGGTCAACTTCAGCTGAGGACAGTGACCCATGGGTTCCTTGTTTGAGGATTCATGGGAAATTTGTTTAGGTGCTAAATCTTAGGAAAATATCCTTTTGCTAGCCAATAGTTATGGGCTTGGGGAAATCCTGATATTACACACATCAGGTAAGGTGAGAAAATAAAGTTGACTGTTAGTACTGCTAAAACTTTTTCTGTGAGAATTGCTCATCCCTTCCATTTTCTCGATAAGATCACAAAAAAAATCCATGAGGGGCTCTTATTATGGCAGAGGTGCCTATAACAATATGGTACCACAGTTTTTAGCTCAGCTGACTATAAGTCATCTGAGCTATAGTCGTGGTCCTTTGTCCGTCGTCCGGCCGTTAACACGGCACGTTTTTAAACCGTTGGACCTACGAATCCAAAATTATGCATACCATTAGCTGTCCCCAAAATCTCCTACCATATGGAAAATTGGGTCATTAGAACTTCGTTCCTTCGAGATATTAAGGAAAAACTCCGTTTTCCATAAAAAAGCAATTGTTACACTTCAAGTCTGCCTAATATCAAAACCACTGATCTGTTTTTGATCATATTTCGTATTCATATTCTTCCATACATTTTCTGTGCACATACCAAAAATTAGGTCAGTATTGGGTATTATTTTGAAGTTATAGGCCCAAATATAATGCAATTTTTTAAAAATCAGGAAATATATTTGCTCACTTAACATGAGAATTGCTGAAGCTGAAGACTTTTTTTCAGGAATATAACTTTATTTAATCAAGATTCAATTGTTTGCCCAAAATTAGATCTGAATTTTGCAAATTTTTCAAGTTATTAGCATAAATAAAAAATAAATACCTTAAATTTTGTCCAACTTTGGCAGTGGCACGTTTTTTCCCTGTAAGCACTGTTGATTTAATTTTCACAGCATATATACATAAGGATTTAATCTCTTAAAATCTGAAATTTCAAAGAAATTGTTTGAAAAGAATTGCTTTAATTCAAGTTTTCATACACCATGTCAAGTTTTGTTTATATCTGGTCCACCTAGTAGTACAGCCTTCACTTGCATTATGTAACCCACCCCAGGCAGCTTACCTTGACCCAGCTTGGCCACTACTAGCAGGCTTCTCCTCTGCCCTGCACTCAACCCCCCCCCCCCCCCCCCCAGCTGGTGCATAAACTAGATGAATGTTATAATTTTCTGTATTTTATTTTATTCTTGGACATGCTACATTTTAGATTTTGTATTGTTTCACCAGGGTTACAATGATTAAAGTGCACATTTAATTGTGTCCACAAAGTGATGTATTGCTATGAAAGTATGGATGTTCATTAGATAAGTAATGCTTTACTTCAGAAGAGTAAAACTTCACCAGGTGTGAAATTGACTATTAATTCCAGTTATTGTATCCGCCAAAACAGAGTTTTGCGGATACTATGTTTTCAGCTGCACGCCGCCACCGCGTAGGTGTCCGGAGAACTCCTCCCTAACTGCTGGGCGGAATTTTACGAAACCCGGGATTATGTTCGGGTCATATGTGAACTGCTGCGCCCCGATTTTGTTTTGACCTCTGACCTTTCCTCTGCGCTCTGCGTCCATTTGTGCGTCTGTTTCCACACATAAACCCACATATCTCGGGAACCGTTTGACCGATCAGGAAAATTTTTTTACACAAATGTAGCCCTTGGAGAGCTTTATAACATACACAAAAAATGGTGGCGCCACCTGCAACAATGTTTGCACAGTGTCCATCTGTTCATCTGCCTTGGGTTAAAATCACTCATATCTCTGCAGTGACTAGAATAATTCACCTGAAATTCGGCATGCGTAAACATCCTGGATAGCTTTTCTGATTTTATGACAGGTGGCGCCACCTACATTCACGTTTACACTGCAGACATCCAAGCTCATATCTCGGGAACCGTTTGACCGATCAGGAAAATTTTTTTGCACAAATGTAGCCCTTGGAGAGCTTTATAACATACACAAAAAATGGTGGCGCCACCTGCAACCATGTTTGCCCAGTGTCCATCTGTTCGTCTGCCTTGGGTTAAAATCACTCATATCTCTGCAGTGACTTGACTAATTCACCTGAAATTCGGCATGCGTACACATCCTGGATAGCTTTTCTGATTTTATGACAGGTGGCGCCACCTACATTCACGTTTACGCTGCAGACATCCAAGCTCATATCTCGGTAACCGTTTGACTGATCAGGAAAATTTTTTTGCACAAATGTAGCCCTTGGAGAGCTTTATAACATACACAAAAAATGGTGGCACCACCTGCAACCATGTTTGCACAGTGTCCATCTGTTTGTCTGCCTTGGGTTAAAATCACTCATATCTCTGCAGTGACTTGACTAATTCACCTGAAATTCGGCATGCGTACACATCCTGGATAGCTTTTCTGATTTTATGACAGGTGGCGCCACCTACATTCATGTTTACGCCGCAGACATCCAAGCTCATATCTCAGGAACCGTTTGACCGATCAGGAAAATTTTTTTGCACAAATGTAGCCCTTGGAGAGCTTTATAACATACACAAAAAATGGTGGCGCCACCTGCAACCATGTTTGCACAGTGTCCATCTGTTCGTCTGCCTTGGGTTAAAATCACTCATATCTCTGCAGTGACTAGACTAATTCACCTGAAATTCGGCATGTGTAAACATCCTGGATAGCTTTTCTGATTTTATGACAGGTGGCGCCACCTACATTCACGTTTACACTGCAGACATCCAAGCTCATATCTCGGGAACCGTTTGACCAATTGGGCCAAAATTTTGCATGTGTATAGATCTCACATAGCTCTTCATCATACGCAAAACTGGTGGCGCCACCTGCAACCATGTTTGCCCAGTGTCCATCTGTTCGTCTGCCTTGGGTTAAAATCACTCATATCTCTGCAGTGACTAGACTAATTCACCTAAAATTCGGCATGTGTAAACATCCTGGATAGCTTTTCTGATTTTATGACAGGTGGCGCCACCTACATTCACGTTTACGCTGCAGACATCCAAGCTCATATCTCGGGAACCGTTTGACCGATCAGGAAAATTTTTTTGCACAAATGTAGCCCTTGGAGAGCTTTATAACATACACAAACAATGGTGGCGCCACCTGCAACCATGTTTGCCCAGTGTCCATCTGTTCGTCTGCCTTGGGTTAAAATCACTCATATCTCTGCAGTGACTTGACTAATTCACCTGAAATTCGGCATGCGTACACATCCTGGATAGCTTTTCTGATTTTATGACAGGTGGCGCCACCTACATTCACGTTTACGCTGCAGACATCCAAGCTCATATCTCGGTAACCGTTTGACTGATCAGGAAAATTTTTTTGCACAAATGTAGCCCTTGGAGAGCTTTATAACATACACAAAAAATGGTGGCACCACCTGCAACCATGTTTGCAAAGTGTCCATCTGTTTGTCTGCCTTGGGTTAAAATCACTCATATCTCTGCAGTGACTTGACTAATTCACCTGAAATTCGGCATGCGTACACATCCTGGATAGCTTTTCTGATTTTATGACAGGTGGCGCCACCTACATTCACGTTTACGACGCAGACATCCAAGCTCATATCTCAGGAACCGTTTGACCGATCAGGAAAATTTTTTTGCACAAATGTAGCCCTTGGAGAGCTTTATAACATACACAAAAAATGGTGGCGCCACCTGCAACCATGTTTGCACAGTGTCCATCTGTTCGTCTGCCTTGGGTTAAAATCACTCATATCTCTGCAGTGACTAGACTAATTCACCTGAAATTCGGCATATGTAAACATCCTGGATAGCTTCTCTGATTTTATGACAGGTGGCGCCACCTACATTCACGTTTACACTGCAGACATCCAAGCTCATATCTCGGGAACCGTTTGACCAATTGGGCCAAAATTTTGCATGTGTATAGATCTCACATAGCTCTTCATCATACGCAAAACTGGTGGCGCCACCTGCAGCCATTTTTGCACAGCTCCTGTCTGTTTGTCTGCCATGGGATAAAATCACTCATATCTCGGCAGTGGTTTGACATATCTGCCTAAAATTTTCAGGTTTATACATCCCCGACAGCTCTCTTGATTTTATGACAGGTGGCGCCACCTGCATTCTAGTTTATGCAGCAGACATCCAAGCTCATATCTTGGGAACCGTTTGACCAATTTGGCCAAAGTTTTGCATGTGTATAGTTCTCACATAGCTCTTTATCATACGCAAAACTGGTGGCGTCACCTGCAACCATTTTTGCTCAGAGTCCATCTGTTTGTCTGCCACGGGCTAAAATCACTCATATACATGTAGTGGTTTGACTTATCTGCCTTAAATTTTGCATATGTATACAACTTGGACGGCTTTCTGGATTTTGTGGTATGGGGGGCAACCTACATACACAATTTGGCTGCAGACATCCATGCTAATATGCAACAATCAATTTTCCCTTGCCACTCAATCCATGCCTCACTTCACCCGTTCCACTCTGATTTAGGCGGATACAAGTAGTCGCTTGTCGACTACCCGTATTCTAGTTAATTATAGCTGAGATTGTAATTAGCATAATGATATTGTTTGTCCCTCATTCAACCAACAGTGTGTATACTTTATTTGAAAAGATGTTTTTATTTTATCAAATTTACTGAATCTTTTATTTTATTTTGGTGAATAAAATTAAGCTTGTCCTGAAAACTCCAATGTGCAAAACTTTTTAATAGGAATTCAAGGAATAATTTTGTAGATGCCATGTTGTGACATTATTTTCTTTTACATTCAGTTTAAACATTTGATTTAAAAATAATAAAATATATGTGTATGCATAATATGACCCAATGTGAGCTACAATCTGGATATATAATGATTGCAACTTAGAATTCTAATATTTTAACTTATATTTTCACTTTTATATTATAAATTTATAACACTTGTAAATAAAAAAAATGAATCAGATAAAAACTATTAATGAAAAAAGTGGATATGCTAAAAAAATAGGCTTATATATAAAGTTAAATGCATTATTCCTTTGAAAGTGAAATGAAGGTATTAGTCCATTCTGTCCACTTGCCTGTCCATCTGTAAATTTTTCATATGCATCACAGTATCTCAAAACTTTTACTGTTTTTGATCATGACTGTCTTGTCAGAGTATTAGTTTGCTATCATATATTGAGAACTTTACTATAACCAAGTAGGAGGGCCCTTTCCTCTTAGCTTCTCATATGCTTATATAAATATAAAACATTATAATATTATTCATATTTTGCATTATAATATTTTTCATATTTTGCAATTGCAAAAATTTCAAACTTTTGTCGTGACCCATGGGTCCTTTGTTTATATTCTGGATTCTCAACATCATTGTTTGGCTAAAACTGAATAAGTACCAGACATGATGCAAATACTTTGCAAATGTATATGAATACGAATATGAATATGTACTCCATTATAAAATTTCTTGCATAAGAATGGGAATTCAGGTAAAAATGAAAGTATTTGAATACCAGTGCAAATACTTTCAAAATGTATTCATAAATGCATATATTCTATAATATTATTTTAATAATTAGTTCAGATCTATTTTTATTAAAAAAATCATATGATTCTCTTATTATTTTTAATAAAAATTATATTGGCACAATATTTGTTATTAAATTTTAATAAATAGTTAAACTCTTTTATTATATGTGCTGCTTACAAGTTATATGGCCAAGTCAAAATCTGTGTGACAATAGCACTCCATTTGTTAATAAAATAAATGAAATCAATCCTCTTCCCTGTCTCCAAAAATACTATCAAAATCATACCTAAGCTAAACACCAACAACTCATAATAAAGCTTATATTTATAACCACACAAAACCAGCATATGCCTCTTTCCCAAATCATATTTTTTATCATATATAACAGCTGAGCGCCGTGACCCAAGGGTCCCTTGTTAACTACCTCTCTCCTTTTTTTTCAGATACTACTGTGATTATTGTGACACATACCTAACACATGACTCGGTAAGTTCACTCTATATCATATATAAAAACATCAGCTTCTGAAGTCCAAAGTAGACATGGTTTTATGAACCAAATAGTGTTGCACTGATTTATCATATACGCATTACTCTTTTATTTATTAGTTCCCCACTGTAGAAGGAAGAACTACCAAAATGGTCCGCATACATCTGTCCTTTAGACTGGCACATTTGGACACCATTATACCTGCGAATCTGAAATTTAATATACTGTTAGATGTCCCCAAGTTCTCTTACCACAACAGAGACTTGGTCCCTGTAATATCATACCTTTGAGAAATTCAGGAAAAAATTTCCATCCCAAAACTATTGACACTAAAGTAGGTATTACAGACCCCCTGCGAATAAGGTGGCTCAGCATATTCAAGACTGCTTTTTGTGTTTTCAGAAAACCTGCAAGCTTATGTGATGGTGCGTTGTCTGTTATCTGACATATGTCATCTGTACGCTAGTATCACCAAATATTTTGCAAAATTTGATTACAGGTCAAATGTTGTGGAATGATGTTTTTGTTGCACCATTAAGACTTTCATTTTACAACCAAAATAAAAGAATAAACCTTTAAAAATCTGTTTCTCCAAAACCTTTCAGCCAAATTGTTAGCGATTCTGTGGGCTGTAATGCATGGGTCCTTTGATAAAATCTGTTTGATAAAATATCTTACACAATAAAGCAATTTCCTGTACCTGATAAAACAGTTTAGTTGGTTTATCTTTTAAATTGTGAGGGTAAGATTTTGGTAGAATACTTGGTCCACTGTATTAACAAGTGAAAAAGTTACTTTTACGCCATAAGAAAAAGCACAGCCCATCTACACTCTGACAGTGTTTATGATGTTGTTCAATATCTACCACTAAGTATTTACCGTGCTCATATCTGAGGTGACATATAATTTACTGATGTACCTGTGTCAGTGTGAATAAGTTCATATCATGTATGTTTCATATCATTATAATTATAAATAAACTACTGATAAAACCTGCAAAAAAATTCAAACAATCAATTGTGCTATAAGATGTACTCTATCAACATGTTCAGATGCGGACACAAACATGCATACACATTTTATAATAAATATAATTTATATGTATAAATATACAAGCAAGTTCCTTGTAATATTAAAAAAAAAATTCCCAAATATTTCTAAACAGTCTTCTCCAGTATCATCCTTCGTGACCTCTGTACAGTGTTTCCATATTGTCTGCCCTGCCATGGGCCCTGGATCAAGCCTGCCCGTGGCTTGTTGAAATACCTTCGGGCCGGCAGTTCTAGAGCATATCAGGCCCAATTGGCTTGTGAGAATTTGGTTGGCAAAATACCTAGTCTATTTTTATCATTTCCTGCTGTGTTCTTCATCCGCTTCATTCACTGCCTTTTTGGGAATGTTCCAAATTTTTTTTTTATTTTCCCTGATTATATAGTAGTTAATGCGTCGCCTTTTAAGGAGAGCAATTTCTGGGACCCCCAGCGTGGTGAAATGCAGCTGTACAAAACAGTACGATATGCATATATTTGGTGCAAGACAAAAGCTTGCGGCATTCGGTCAGTTCTCATGTGAGTGACCTTCATTGAACGATGTGGTCACAAGTTTCCCAGAAAACTAACCCCTGTTGACACTTGACCCACACACCCGTTGGCTGACATTACATAGACGTCATTTGACCCAAGTGCCCATTGGTTGACCTCAACTTTATTTGAATAGATGTCATCTGATGAAACTGTCTAACCATTATGTGTTTGCACAGACAAAAAAGTTCCTGCTTCAGTGGACTGAACATGATAGCTTTTACCAATATGAATCAAAAGCAAAATTATTTATAATATTTTAGCATAGCAAATTATTCACATTCATTAATCGTGTCATAGGCTGTGTACTTTTGTTGTACAAGTCTTTACCGTTTCGAACATGTAAATCCCAACCATGCAGGTCTAAGCAAATACGGGCGATGTCAATCTTTAACATTACAAGTCCGTCAAATTCCTGATTACGGTTTTCATTGACAGTTTTCTGAAAAGTAAAATAAAATACATAATGTACTCTCTTGCCCTCTATCCTGTTATCTGGTCCCCTTTCCCGTGTACATGTATTTCGTCCTTGTCGCAGGTGATGAAACGCTCACATAGGCATACATGCCTGTGGTACCAAGTCATTGGGGAAAAGTCCCACCCATTTGCCAGCTAAAAAACGTATTTATGTTTCGAATTATATTAGGAAAGTTATCAGTTATATTATAAAAAAATGAAAAAAAAACAGCCCATATGAATAACCTATCAAATGAACTTGTCATATTTCTATAAAGCACATAAAGTGACGCAGAGTAATAGGATGTAGCATCATGCAGTCACACCATGTTTTTTAAAGCCAATTTATTAATAAATGATTTTCCCTAACTGTCATTCACAGCATAAATATAATTTTTTTTATATATTTTTTTGTGGAAAATGCAAATATTTATAAAAGAAATGCGATAAAAATGTTGTATTCAGTGTATCCCATGCAGAGTCACGTGTGTCTTTAGGTATCTAAGTTGACTTGCGTATTAATTTATGCATCTCTGTATATTAATTATAATAATTGTACATACAGCAGATGCATGACGTTTTCATTTGATCCCCACGACAAGGAATAGAATCGCAAATTTTGTCTTTATTTCATTAAGTTTTATTTTTTTATTGGGTCAGTATGAACTGTGCTGAAAATAAGGCCTTTTAATATTCCACCCTTCAACAACAGGTGGACACAAGGGAATGGAACAAATTATGCACTATAGTAGTCAAAAGAACTAAAAATACATGAAACAGACTATTGAAAAACAATTTTATTTTTGCTCATCCATTTTTACTCTTTACTAATCAGTTTTCAAAAATAAATTCGAGCCTGGAGTCACCGTCTTTCCATCCAGTCAGGTGGTTCCATACAAGTCATTTTATTAGTGTCAATCTTCTATGTTTGTAACCTATCACAATGTGATTTTTTGATATAGTATATATATATTCTATATAGTATGCATCCTTACATATACACATTTTTAGTTTATATTGAGATCACATAAAGATTATTTACCTAACAAATTGTTGGACCTGTAACATTTGAACCGGGCCCGCAACTTTGGGACAATACAGGCCCGGCTGGCCTGTACCATCCAATGCTTAGTCGCGAACACTGATTATACCTGGTGTATTTCCCAATGCACAGGTTCGCATAAGGCCTTTAGGCCTTGTTAAATTTTTAGCTCAGCTGACTATAAGTCATCTGAGCTATAGTCGTGGTCCATTGTCTGTCGTCCGTCCGTCCGTCTGTCTGTCCGTACGTCCGTCCGTCCGTCTGGATGTCCGTCCGTAACTTTAACTTTAATTAATCAAAATTAAATTGTATACCCAAAATTAGATGAAAATCTTTTAAATTTTCTAAAATATTAATAAAAATAAAAAATTGGTACCTTTAATTTTGCCCAACTTTGACCATGGCACGTTTTTTCCCTGTAGGTACTGTGGATTTAATTTTCACAGCATGTTTTTGTTAGCATTTCAACTGTTAACACCAAAAATTTGAAACCAGTTGATCAAATACTGTAGATTTTAATAAGTTTTCAAGCACCATGTAACATATTGTTTACATCAAGCTAGTGTTATGCAGTTTGCAAGAGCTCAGCTCCCCAGCTTCAGCTCTTAGTTCCTTAAATTCGGCATACAGTTAGATGTCTCCAAAATCCCCTACCATGCCAAGAATATGGTCACTAGGACTTAATACCTTCGAGATATTAATGAAAAACTTCATTTTTCCATTAAAAACCCATTGTTACACTTCAAGACTGCCTAATACCAAAACCACTGATCTGACTTTAATCATAAATAATATACATATTTTTCATTCTCTATGCACATGCCAGAATGATGTCAGTATTGCGTAATTGTTTTAAGTTATGGGCCCAAACATAATGCACTTTGTAAAAAATCAAGAAATATATTTACTCCCTTAACAAGGGCATTGCTGAAACTAGAGATTTTTTTGTCAGGGATGTAACATTATTTAATCCAGATTCAATTGAATACCCAAAATTAGTTCTGAATTTTTCAAATTTTATAAGTTATTAGTATAAATATAAAATTAGTACCTTAAATTTTGCCCAACTGTGACCATGGCACGTTTGTGTCCTGTGAGCACTGTTGATATAATTTTCATATCATGCACACATTAGGATTTCAGCTTTTTAGTTTAGAAAGCTGAAAGAAATTGGCCAAAAATTGAAGCTTTTATTAATTTTTTTTATGAGACCCTGTCAGACTTTGGCTCTCTCCAGCCCCTCTTGAGTCACCTGTATGTTGACCTTGTTGACCTTTCATCAAATTATGCACGCTTGAGGCGAGGCATACAGGAATCCAGGCAGCTTATGGCCAGCCACAGTTGATCCAGGTGTCCAACCCAACTCATCAGTAGTTTTAACCAACAACATAACAATAAACAATAAATTAATAAATTTTTATTGGTTTTTAATAACAAATTAAAGAAAAATAGAAAAGGAATTTGTTTGTTTATAATAACAGGAAATTAACTTGCAGTTACTGATGATATAAGAATCTTGTATCGATGGGTAGAATGTCACATATTCCAAATAACACCATGCAGTCACCTATGGCATTTTTCAGTTCAATTTTAATGATAAAGAAGTAAATCATATTATTCATTACTAATCATTAGGGATCATATGAAGGAAATTAATGATAGACAAAGATGCAGTTGATAATATTAATCTAGATTCCTACTGTGTCTAGTGTGTACATTGATGTGAAATTAGTCCAAAATGAATTTTTTACAGTTATTTTTTAATATAAATAAAAGCCATAAAATCAGGTACTTATGATCATTATTTAAATGTGTGAATTTTGTATATTCTGGATTCTCAACATCATTGGTTGGTGAAACTGAATAAATACCAGACATGGTGCAAATACTTTGTAATTGTATTTAAATACGAATATGATTATGTACTCCATAATAAAATTTCTTGCATAAAGAATAGGAATTCAGGTAAAAATGAAAGTATATGAATACTCGTGCAAATACTTTCATAATGTATTCATGAATGCATTCATGAATATATTCTTTAATATTATTTTAATAATCATATCAGTTATATTTCATTTTAAAAAATCATATGATTCTCTTATTATTTTTTATAAAAATTATATTTGGGACAATATTTGTAATTTTTTTTTAATAAATAGTTAAACTCTTATATTATATGTTCTGCTTATAAGTTATATGGCCAAGTCAAAATCTGTGTGACAATAGTACTCCATTTGTTAATAAAATAAATGAAATCAATCCTCTTCCCTGTCTCCAAAGGTACTATCAAAATCATACATAAGCTAAACAACAACAACTCATAATACAGCTTATATTTATTACCACACAAAACCAGCATTTGCCTCATTTCTAAATAATATTTTTTTATCATATATAACAGCTGAGCGTCGTGACCCATAGGTCCCTTGTTTTAAATATTGGCAAAAATATAAAATTGGTACCTTAAATTTTGCCATACTTTGGCCATGGCACGTTTTTTTCCTGTAAGTACTGTGGATTTAATTTTCACACCATGTATACATAAGGATTTAATCTGTTAAAATCTGAAATTTGAAAATAAAAGCTGCAAAATTAGGCTAGTTATTGAATTTTTTTTGGAGGCTCTTGTTGTATTCCCTTACATTGTCAAGCTGTCCACTTTGATGACTGTAGGTCATTCAGTGCACATCTCTATGCTCCCCAGGCTTTTGACATTATTTTAGATGTCCCCAAAATCTCCTACCATACCGAAAATTGGGTCATTAGGACTTTGTTCCTTCAAGATATTAAGGAAAAAAAACTCCGTTTTCCATAAAAAAAAGCCATTGTTACACTTCAAGGCTGCCTAATATCAAAACCACTGATCTGTTTTTGATCGTATTTAGTATTCACATTCTTTTATACATTTTCTATTAACATACCAAAAATTAGGTCAGTATTGGGTATTATTTTGAAGTTATGGGCCAAAACATAATGCAATTTTTTAAAAAATCAGGAAATATATTTACTCACCTAACATGAGAATTGCTGAACCTAGAGACATTTTTTCAGGAATATAACTTTATTTAATCAAGATTCAATTGTTTACCCAAAATTAGATCTGATTTTTGCAAATTTTTCAAGTTATTAGCATAAATAAAAAATCAATACCTTAAATTTTTTCCAACTTTGGCACTGTTGATTTAATTTTCACAGCATATATGCATATGGATTTAATCTTTTAAAGTCTGAACTTTCAAAAGAAATTGATAGGATTGAATAGATTTTATTCATGTTTTCATACACCATGTCAAGTGTTGTTTACATCTAGCCCACCTAGTAGTACAGCCTTCACTTGCATTATGTAACCCACCCCAGGCAGCTTACCTTGGCCCAGCTTGGCCACTACTAGCAGGCTTCCCCTCTGCCCTGCACTCATCCCCCCTCCAGCTGGTGCATAAACTAGATGAATGTTATTATTTTATTTTATTCTTGGACATGCTACATTTTAGATTTTGTATTGAACCACCAGGGTTACAATGATTAAAGTGTACATTTAATTGTGTCCACAAAGTGGTGTATTGCTGTGAAAGTGTGGATGTTCATGAGATAAGTAATTCCTTACTTCAGAAGAGTAAAAACTTCACCAGGTGTGAAATTGACTATTAATTCCAGTAATTAATTAAAACTGGGATAGTAATTAGCACAATGATATTGTTTGTCCCTCATTCAACCAACAGTGTGTATACTTTATTTGAAAAGATGTTTTATTTTATCAAATTTACTTTTATTTTATTTTGGTGAATAAAATTAAGCATGTCCTGAAAACTCCAATGTGCAAAACTTTTTAATAGTGATTCAAGGAATATTCTTGTAGATGCCATGTTGTGGCATTATTTTCTTTTAAAATTAGTTTAAACATTTATGATTTAAAAATAATAAAATATATGTGTATGCATAATATGACCCAATGTTTTTTACTCTGTATATATAATGATTGCAACTTTTGCAACAATTCTAATATTTTTACTTATATTTTCAGGTTTTTTAATTCAAAATTTTTTAAACCTGTAAATAAAAAAATGATTCAGATAAAAACTTCTTAATGGAAAAAGTGGATCTGCTTAAAAAAATAGGATTATATATAAACTTAAATGCATTATTCTCTTGAAAGTGAAATAAAGGTATTAGTCCATTCTGTCCACTTGCCTGTCCATCTGTAAATTTTCGTATGCAACACAGTATCTCAAAACTTTTACTGTTTTTCTTCATGACAGTCTTGTCAGAGTATTAGTTTGCAATCATATATTTAGAACTTTACTATAACCAAGTAGTAGGGCCCCTTTCCTCTTAGCTTTTCATATTCTTATATAAATGAAAAACATTACAATAGAATATTTCTACATCCACCTTCGTGCTGCCCTCACTTTTCCCTTCTCCGAACCCCATCCCAAAGTCAGCCTCAGTAAGCAAGAACAAGATGAATCAGATATATTCATACTTTCATATTTTGTATAACTATTCGTCCATAGGTACCTATGTACATGCCAGAAATTATGTCAATATTGTGTAATATGTAGACATAGTGGGCATCACAATAATGTACCTTGTCAAGACTAAAGAGATATTGTGTCATACAGTCACAAATTCATAAATCACTTCATCAGCATAGTTAATCATAACATCATATCTGTCAAATTGAATGCTTGCAGACTACCATACACTTTAGATCCTTCAACAAATAGCCTTATCATCATTCTACTACTGCTTATTACTGCTGTCATTGCATTCATATTTGCTCAAATATATCACAATTTTCAACCCCTCCTAAATAAATAAAAAATAAACCACTTTATTTGACTCTATTAATCCATCAGTCAGGTAATTTCATTTATCATTTACTCACATATTACATAACATTCCTTTATAATAGCCCAACATGTATATGTATATTCATAAGCTTTATCGACTCGATATAGTATCTCAGTGGAGAAACATTTATAGTCCAATCATGATCAGCTGAGCGCCGTGACCCATGGGTCCCTTGTTATTTCAGGCTATGCTACATTTTAGATTTTGTATTGTACCACCAGGGTTACAATGATTAAAGTGTACATTTAATTGTGTCCACAAAGTGGTGTATTGCTATGAAAGTGTGGATGTTCATGAGATAAGTAATTCCTTACTTCAGAGGAGTAAAAACTTCACCATGTGTGAAATTGACTATTAATTCCAGTAATAAATTAAAACTGGGATAGTAATTAACACAATGATATTGTTTGTCCTTCATTCAACCAACAGTGTGTATACTTTATTTGAAAAGATGTTTTATTTTATCAAATTTACTGAATCTTTTATTTTATTTTGGTGAATAAAATTAAGCATGTACTGAAAACTCCAGTGTGCAAAACTTTTTAATAGTGATTCAAGGGATATTCTTGTAGATGCCATGTTGTGGCATTATGTTCTTTTAAATTCAGTTTAAACATTTATGATTTAAAATAATAAAATATATGTGTATGCATAATATGACCCAATATGAGCTACACTCTGGATATATAATGATTGCAACTTTTGCAACAATTCTAATATTTTAACTTATAGTTTCAGTTTTCTACTCTGTATATATAATGATTGCAGCTTTTGCAACAATTCTAATATTTTAACTTATATTTTCAGGTTTTTTTATTAAAAATTTATAAAACCTGTAAATAAAAAAAATGATTCAGATAAAAACTTCTTAATGGAAAAAGTGGATATGCTTAAAAAAATAGGCTTAAATATAAACTTAAATGCATTATCCCTTGAAAGTGAAATAAAGGTATTAGTCCATTCTGTCCACTTGCCTGTCCATCTGTAAATTTTCATATGCATTACAGTATCTCAAAACTTTTACTGTTTTTCTTCATGACAGTCTTGTCAGAGTATTAGTTTGCAATCATATATTTAGAACTTTACTATAACCAAGTAGGAGGGCCCCTTTCCTCTTAGCTTTTCATATTCTTATATAAATGAAAAACATTGCAATAGAATATTTCTACATCCACCTTCGTGCTGCCCTCACTTTTCCCTTCTCCGAACCCCATCCCAAAGTCAGCCTCAGTAAGCAAGAACAAGATGAATCAGATATATTCATACTTTCATATTTTGTATAACTATTCGTCCATAGGTACCTATGTACATGCCAGAAATTATGTCAATATTGTGTAATATGTAGACATAGTGGGCATCACAATAATGTACCTTGTCAAGACTAAAGAGATATTGTGTCATACAGTCACAAATTCATAAATCACTTCATCAGCATAGTTAATCATAACATCATATCTGTCAAATTGAAAGCTTGCATTTGCTGTTTTTTACTTCATGACAGTCTTGTCAGAGTATTAGTTTGCAATCATATATTTAGAACTTTACTATAACCAAGTAGGAGGGCCCCTTTCCTCTTAGCTTTTCATATTCTTATATAAATGAAAAACATTACAAAAGAATATTTCTACATCCACCTTTGTGCTGCCCTCACTTTTCCCATCTCTGAACCCCATCCCAAAGTCAGCCTCAGTAAGCAAGAACAAGATGAAACAGATATATTCATACTTTAATATTTTGTATAACTATTCGTCCATAGGTACCTATGTACATGCCAGAAATTATGTCAATATTGTGTAATATGTAGACATAGTGGGCATCACAATAATGTACCTTGTCAAGACTAAAGAGTTATTGTGTCATACAGTCACAAATTCATAAATCACTTCATCAGCATAGTTAATCATAACATCATATCTGTCAAATTGAAAGCTTGCATTTACTGTTTTTCTTCATGACAGTCTTGTCAGAGTATTAGTTTGCAATCATATATTAAGAACTTTACTATAACCAAGTAGGAGGGCCCCTTTCCTCTTAGCGTTTCATATTCTTATATAAATGAAAAACATTACAATAGAATATTTCTACATCCACCTTCGTGCTGCCCTCACTTTTCCCTTCTCCGAACCCCATCCCAAAGTCAGCCTCAGTAAGCAAGAACAAGATGAATCAGATATATTCATACTTTCATATTTTGTATAACTATTCGTCCATAGGTACCTATGTACATGCCAGAAATTATGTCAATATTGTGTAATATGTAGACATAATGGGCATCACAATAATGTACCTTGTCAAGACTAAAGAGATATTGTGTCATACAGTCACAAATTCATAAATCACTTCATCAGCATAGTTAATCATAACATCATATCTGTCAAATTGAATGCTTGCAGACTACCATACACTTTAGATCCTTCAACAAATAGCCTTATCATCATTCTACTACTGCTTATTACTGCTGTCATTGCATTCATATTTGCTCAAATATATCACAATTTTCAACTCCTCCTAAATAAATAAAAAGTAAACCACTATATTTGACTCTATTAATCCATCAGTCAGGTTATTTCATTTATCATTTACTCACATGTTACATTACATTCCTTTATAATAGCCCAACATGTCCATGATATTCATAAGCTTTATCGACACAATATAGTATCACAGTGGAGAAACATTTATAGTCCAATAATGATCAGCTAAGCGCCGTGACCCATGGGTCCCTTGTTTTTACTATAAAATGACAACAGTCATGTAAGTTTCTCAGCTGTAATTGCATCTAGTGTCCCAAAACCTACCCTCTTTACACAGCGCTTTAACTATAGGCCTACTATCGTAAGCGCCAGAGGGGAGCACTGTATTTTTGTCCAATCAGGTGAGACCTTGTGCTGGAAGACACAGCCAAGCAAGGAATACACAGAGCCAATTATGTTCATTTCGTTTTATTTGGCAGCTCATCGCCCCAGTAACATCTAAACAGGCCACAGGCTCAGAGAGAATTGCCCCAGATGTGGTTTGCTTAGGGCCTTGGGCACATAGGATGCCCCGCCGGTGAGCTGTAATTCAAACGAAACGTAACAACAAAGGCTGCGTGCACACCTCGCTGGCTGGTTTTAGTTCTGCAGACAACAGATACATAGCTACACTGACACAGTCATAATGTCATAATCGAATCGGTCGATGATGCGAGAAAGCAGAGGGAGCAATTAAAATTTGTCCGTAAACTCATCAAGCGGCGCTTGAAGTGCAGCTATGGGCGGAGCCAGGATGCCTGTCGAGTGTTTGTTTATTGGCATCTGGTTGGCTGCTTGTCACATCATATACACGTTTTTTTCAGCGGACAACAAACAGCCATCTGGTGTCTAAATAAATCATAAACGGTCAAAGCTGGCAGCGTGAATATCAGTTGCTTCTTTAGAAGCGCAAGATTTCTGCTGCCTCGGGAGCGTACCCAAAACCTGGTGTGTTTATTGATCACAAATGGATGCTATATAGTTATATGTCTGTCTGTCCGTCCATCAGTCCGTCCGTCCACTCAAAATTTGTTTCCTGATAACTCCAGGTTGTATTGACACATGGATTTCAAACTTGACTTAAATATGGCCCACCACTAAGCAAGAACCTATATGATTTTTGGGTCATGAGGTCAAAGGTATATGTCACAGGACTCACTTTTAAAAAAGATTATGGCTGCATTTTATGCCAAGCTTTTCATCCCTAACTTTCCATTTTGCACATTTAGCTGACTTGCAAGTATGGGGAGAGCATAAATGAATTTGGGGTAACATGGTCAAAGGTCAAGGTCACAGGGGCCAACTGTTCACAAATTAATTTCCAGATGATAACTCCAGTTAAGATTGACACATTTGTTTCAAACTTAACTTATATATGACTCACCACTAAAGTAAGAACCGTGTGGATTTGGGGTGCAACGGTCAAAAGGTCATGGTCAAAGGACTCATTTCTTTAAAAACAATGCATATGCATTTGAAGCCAAACTTTTCATCCCAAACCTTCGATATTCAAGATATTGCTAACCTGCCAATAGGGGAAGATTCTGTTCAGTTTTGGGGCCATGAGGTCAGATCATGGTCACGGCACCACTTATTTAGAAAGATTGTGGATGCATTTTAAGCCAAACTTTTCATCCAAAACCTTCCATCTTGCACATATAGCTGAGCTGCCAATAGGGGAAGAAACTGATTAATTTGGGGGTTACAAGGTCAAAGGTCATCATCACAGGGGCCCATCTGTCCACATATTTGTTTCTGGATGATAACTCCAGTTGGGATTGACATATTGGTTTCAATTTTGAATTATATATGACCCACCAATAATGTAAGAACCCTTTTGATTTTGGGATCATAAGGCCAAAGGTCAAGGTCACAGGACCCAAACCTTTGAAAAGATTGTTGATGTATTTTTAGCAAAACATTTGGTCCCAAACATTCTATTTTCGAGATGTTGCTCACCTGCCAATAATGGAAGTAACATATAGATTTTGGGGTCACAAGGTCATGGGGGCCATCAATTCACATATTAGTTTCCAGATGATAACTACAGTTTGGTTTGAAATATTGGTTGACTTATATATGGCCCACTACTAAAGTAAGAACTGTTGATTCTGGGGTCATGAGATCAAAGGTCAAGGTCACAGGACCCACTACTTTAGAAGGATTGTGGATGCATTTTAAGCCAAACTTTTCATCTCAATCCTTCCATCATCAAGAAGTGGTGCACTTGCCGACTGGGGAAGTTTCCTTTTGATTTTGAGGTCATAAGGTCAAAGGTTAAGGTCACAGGACCCATCCATTCACAAATTAGTTTATGGAAGATAACTCCAGTTTGGTTAGACAGGTTGGCTACAAACTGATCACAGGACCAATATTTGGAAAACCTTATAAACATATATCCTTATCGACAAATGCAGCTGAGCGTCGAGACCCATGGGTCCCTAGTTTCAAATTTATATACATTTTCATGAGACCTTCAAAGATGTGGTTGTCTGTTAACAGGGCAAAAATTGTAACCATTGCACCTAGAATCTTCCAACTTGACATCCAGGGAGGTCCATGAAAAATCTCCTTGGAAACCTGAAATTAGGTCTCTATTACCCATATCCTCTGAGCTATGCTTAAGTTGAATGGGGATACCACCTACAAAATTTTGCATTGATTAAATTCCTTTTCGGAATGTTTTCCTAGTGAGCTGAGCGTCATGACCCCTGGGTCACTTGTTAAAAATAGTTGAACTTTCATATCATTTTGCTAGTGCTACTCTTGGGTATAGGTAACCTGTATTTATTGAAAAACAGTATACTCCTTTGTGAAAAGCATGATAATTAACATGACTTATAGTGGACATTTTTTTTTCAAGGAAAAAAATACTTCTGCTGCAATGTAGATAAAGTTTTTAGGCGAAGTCATAACCTGTGTGACAATAGCACTCCTTTTCCAAATGTAAATAATATAGATGACATCAGCCCTCTTCCCTCTCCAAGGTTTCTATCCAAATCTTTACATAACTTGAGTTAAACGCCATCATCCTCATAAATCAGCTTATATTACCACACAAAACCAACATTTTTCTAACCCTTCTTCCATATCATATTTTATGATCATAAATAGCAGCTGAGCACCGTAACCCATTGGTCCTTTGTTTTGACTAAATAATAAAGCTCCCCCACTTTGAAACCTGCTCCCCCCCCCCCCACTTTTTGCAACCAGGTGGGGGATTTCCCCCACTTGGCCAAGATGCTGGATCATACCCTGAATGACAGAGACCAGCATTTAAGATAAACGTATCTTTACTGTGTTAACCCTATCTAAAACACAAAAGTATCTACTCTAACTGTTAAAAACAAGATCTGTTGGAAATCTTGGAGTGCCCACATGATACACTGACGTCATTACCCAGACTACCAGTTCTTCTGTGCTGGACTGATGCACCCCAGTCCTCACTCTCTACACCTCTCGTCTCTGACGAACCTCAATCTCCCACAGGCTACATTTGAGTGCTCTCTCTTGGCCTCCTTGATGAACCCTGCATCAACTGTGCAGTTTTGCCGTGCTGGTGTGCGTCTCACCAGTCTTCCATCTCCTGGGATGTCTGCTAGTCCGTCAGCTGGACATGAAGTTCACCCACTCTGCGCCCTGCACTTCTAGCCTCACGCTGTGGTCTCACCTGGGGGAAGAAGCTATCAGAAAGAATTAAACAGAAATGCTCCATACGGTTACTTTGAATACCACGACACCGCCTATTGCCTAGAAAGGTTCCTATACAGGGAACGTTAAGTTATACCCCTGGGCTTATGCTCGTTATACCCACATAGAAGTAAAACATTCAAATTACTTTTTACCAGTGCTGCACATGCCAACCGAAATAACTGAAATGTCTGTGAAGCCCTGTCAGTGGGTGGCATTATTTACAATACTAATTATACACCACATAATGACATGAAAACCCTGTTTTTCCATCAATTACAATTTGTGCCTGGGGGCACGTGATGGATGGGATGACAGCTCCAACTTAAACTGTCCACTAAACATTTAAGCTGCCCTTCTGCTTTACAAATGTAATACAATACATTACTATTAAAATTATAATGCCTCTCAACACTGCTGTGCACTGGGGATTACAAATACTTTTACTCCATGAAACATTGAGCTAACAATTTTAAAATGAAGTCTTTAACAAAACCTCCTATAAAAAGTCTACTTTAAGTTTTTACAATCTGTATTCATACCGTGAGATAAAAGTAAGGACCTAGAAATGCATTTACAAGAAAGTGGCAAGTGAAATGAACTTACAGGTCTTCAACCCTAACCTTTCAATAACTATCTAAGATCTGCTGCTTTGCTGGACCTCCCTCCTGGGTGGTTGCTGTGGGTCAAGTGTGACAAACCACAGCCTAAAGCCCTTTTATTACCCGACTCCAATGAAAGGTACCGACTATTCATAAGGTGCATTAATAACAATTATTTAACAATAGGCAAAGTGCTCGGTAGCCCTATGAATATTCATTTACTTTGACATGCTAGTAAAGCCATTAAAATTGGCTGAGGTTTATTAAAAATAACATTAAAATTTTCATATTCAATATATTCAGCAATTATCCCTTGCTTTCCCACTAACAGGAAGGTGGGGTACAACATGCAATATATATCGTATAGGTCATACTTAAAGTAAAAGTAGTTGAGTAAAAGTAAACAGTTTACACCTCGACAAATAAACTGTTATAAAACAATAAACTTTAAAATTTTAACATTAACAAGTAGAACACAGAGTGCTTGAGTCGGCGGCGAAGGGGGTGGTGGTGGGTTTTTTTTTTCCAAATAGTACGTTGCTGGTTGTCTTTTTACCTGACAGATGGATTCACTGGTAGTCGTTTCTCTTGGTACTAGTGGTAGATGGTTGCCGAGAGCTAGTTGACAAGTGATCTTGTCCCAGCGCGGGCATGTCTTCTCCAACAATGACCTGGACTGCTATTGGCCGGTACTTACTTCCGGTTTGCAGTGCATTATGGTCGCCCAAATCTTTCTTAATATAATATTTAATGGAGTTTTTAGTCAAGTTAGAATAGTGATGGGGATGTGTGTAACATATGATATATTTACTAACTGTGACCCTTCTTGTCAAAGTGAGGTCCTCTGTAATCATTATTCAAAATCTAGCGACTTTGAACTTCCGCCCTCTTGTAAGCAGTGCCGCCATATTGGATATTTGCCCTCTCCTAGTTACTTCCGCGTCTTCATGAACTGGTTATAGTGCAGATAAAATTAAACTACTTGTTTCAAATGATTCTGCTTATTTAGCAAGGTCTTTACGCTGCCGGCTATGGATTTCCATACGTTAAGAGTACCAGATTTCCCAGAACACAGTGTTACCTTAATTAACGCCCAGCGCCCCGCGCGCCGTACTAATAGTAATAGCGATGTCCGCCCTCCAAGTATTCTCACTATTTGTTGGGACAGTTTTTAACTCTGATTTTGGTTATCATTACCTTCTTTTCAACCAGGCAGGTCTTGAGCTTTAAATATTTGTGTATATACTAGTATTTCCCCCCCCCCCCCCCCAGTATTGTTTCCTTTTATTGGCGCCCAACACACAAAACACATGGTGTGGCGAGCATAAAATTATTATCTGCTTGGGGCAGAGTTATTGTATTTACCCACACATTGTGTCCCTATCACCTCGGAACTGATGACCTATGAACCTACAGACCCGAGGTACAAAAGCGCTTGGTCTGAGTGTGCCGACTTCCAATGAGGGCTCCCTCAACCAGCATGCACCCATGTGTATTAATGGGTTATTGTATCCCTAGACAAAGTCGGGGGATACTATGTTTTCATACCGGTCCCGCCCCCGCCGCCGCATATGAATCTTGTTGGCGCGATAACCCAAAAAATATTTCACGGAACTTTACCAAACTTGGTATATGTATAGATATGGGTAAGAGGATGACGCCTATTTAAAATGAGGTCATGACCTTTACTAGGAGAGTGTCCTTGACCTTGAATAGGTCCAATTTTTGGGAAAATCACACAAATTCTTTAATATCTCAAGAAATCTTGCATGGATTTATCCCAAAATCAAGTCGATGGAAGATCATGGATAGGGTTGTCATGTTCCAGAAACTGGTGGCGCCACCTATTATTCTTTACTTGTTTTCTTGCCGTTAATACCCCCAAAATTGCCACCTTACAGTACTGTGAGCATTATAAGTCAAAAACTAATGGACAGATTTCTTTTATATTATGCATATACATAGGTATGGGTTATTGGATGATGTTTATTTAAATTGGGGTCATGACCTTTCTTATAATAGTGGCCTTGACCTTGAATATTGCCATATATGGTGAAAATCACACACCTCTTGTGATATCTCCAGAGTTGATAGCCATATGGATTTCAAACATGACTAATGTATGGCCCACCACTAAAGTAAGAACCCTATAGGTTCTAGGGTCATGAGGTCAAAGGTCAAGGTCAATGGACTGGCATTTTAAAAGATACTGTGGATGCATTTTAAGCCAAACTTTCATCCTGGGTCTTTCATCTTGAATATATAGCTCACTTGCCAATAGTGGATGATCCATATAAATTTTGGGGTCACTAGGTCAAAGGTCAAGGCCACAGGAGCTATCTGTCCAAAAATTAGTTTCTGGATGATAATTCCTGCTTTTATTGATGTATGGATTTCAAACTTGACTTGTATATGTCCCATTGGAAAAGCAAGACCCAAATTGATTTTGGGGTCAAAGGTCAAGGTCACAGGAAACATCTTAAAAAAGATTGTGGATGCATTTTCAGCCAAACATTTCATCTCAGATCTTTCATCTTGCACATATAGTTCACCTGCCAAGAGAGGAAGAACCCTATCAATTTTGAGGTCACAAGGTCAAAGGTGAAGGTCACAGGAGCCATCTGTCCAAAAATTAGCTTCTGGATGATAATTCCTACTTTTATTGATGTATGGATTTCAAACTTGACTTGTATTTGACCCATTGGAAAAGCAAGACCCGAATTGATTTTGGGGTCATGAGGTCAAAGGTCAAGGTCACAGGACTCATCTTTAAAAAGTTGTGGATGCATTTTTAGCCAAACATTTCATCTAGGATCTTTCATCTTGCACGTATAGTTTACCTGCCAAGAGTGGAAGACCCCTATCAATTTTAAGGTCAAAGGTGAAGGTCACAGGAGCCGTCTGTCCAAAAATTAGTTTCTGGATGATAATTCCTGCTTTTATTGATGTATGGATTTCAAACTTGACTTGTTTATGTCCCATTGGAAAAGCAAGACCCAGATTGATTTTGGGGTCATGAGGTTAAAGGTCAAGGTCACAGTACAGATCAAGGTCACAGGACCAACATCTTCAACAAGATTGTGGTAGTTAGATGGAAGAAACAATAAATATGCCAAGTGTCAGTATATGCTGCTAAAAATGGGGGTCTATTTTTAAAGGGGGGGGGGGGCTACTATGTCTGGGGATACTCTGGCACCTGCGGTGCCAAGAAATGTCTAGTTTTGTGTGGCATCACAATATATTTATATAGCATACACATCTGTGACTTCAGTCACCGCAATAAAATCTGTCACTTCAGCTGTTTATATGTATTTAATGATGATCTAAAACTCTACATTTTAATATTTTACCAGCCTTCAGTGAGAAAAACACACTGTAATGGAAGGAAACACAAAGAGAATGTGAGAATATTCTACCAGAAATGGCTGGAGGAACAAGTACAGAAGCTTGTTGATGACACAAGTAAGTGCATCAGATTTCACATTCAGGCTTTTGTTTTAACCTGCCCAGGGGTTAGGCTGGGTTTTAGGTTTTTGTGCTCATTACTAAGTGACATAGTGAGATCTTTAGCGAACCTGTGAGCTTATGTGATGATGTGGCATTGTCCGTCGTATGTAAGTTAACCCATAATATCTCAAAAAGGGCTGGAGCTAGCATCACTAAATTTTTATGCAAAAAATTAGTCATCTTTAAAAATCAATCAGATTTTGCTTATTTTTTAGCTAACTAAATGTCCAGTATTTCACAGAAATGATTCCTGGAACAATCTCTCTCAAGTTTGTTTCAATTGTGCAAGTTTGGTGATTTTTAGCCGAGTTACAGGAAGTTTAACTAAGTTTATTCTGTCCAAAAAGCATACTAAAATTACAATCTCAGAAACAGCTGGAGCTATCATCACCAAATTTCATGCAAATGTTGTTCACATAAGTTGTATTTGAAATTTAGGTATTGGTGGCACCACCTGCATTGACCGTTTCTTGGCAGGGGTCATCAGTCATCAGTACATTAATCCATAATTTCTCAAGAATAGTACGAGCTGACATCCCCAAATTTTATGCAAAAATCTGTCACATATCAAACGTTGTAGGTTTAATGTTTTGTGGCGCTACCTGCATTAACTTACATTTTATGGGGGAAAAGCTAAACAACCTTTGAAAATCTTCTTCTCAAAAATCATTTAGCCAAATGGTTCAATATTTCACAGACATGATCCCAGAGACCAGCTCTCTCAAGTTTGTTCAAATGGTTTTGGTTTGATGAATTTTGGCAGAGTTACAGGAAATGATATTAGTCATTTGGCAAGTAAGCATACTAACATAACAATCTCAGAAACAATGAAGCTAGGATCAAAAAAATTTGTGCAAATGTTGCTCACGTGACTCATATTTGAAATTCCAGTTTTTGTGGTGCCACCTACATCGACCTGTTTCTTTTACGGTCAGAAACCTTGTAATTTTAGCCACTTACAGCTTTAAAATGTTTTATGATGAAACTGTCAAGCTGAATGGTTTAATTTTTCACAAGAATATACTAGGATAGGGTTTTTTAGCGAACCTGTGAGCTTATGCGATAACACAGCGTTGTCCGTCCGTCGTCAGCTGTCCGCTGTCCAGGGCTGGCTTTCCACCGTCCATGGGTGTAAGTCAGAAACCGTCGGAGCTAGCAGCTCCAAATTACATGTAAGAATTCGTCAGGTGTGAAACTTGGTGCCCTGGAGCTTATTATTGGGTATCTGCATTAATTTAGATTTTATAGAGAAAAAGCTTAAAAACGTTTAAAAATCTTCTTCTCTGAAACTGTCCAGCCAAATTGTCAAATATTTCACAGAAATGATCCCTGGAACAATCTCTCTCAAGTTTGTTCAAATGGTTCCATTTTAGAGATTTTTGGCAGAGTTACAGGAGGTTGAACTTTGTCATCTGTCCAAAAAAGCACACTAAAATTAAAATCTCAGAAATGGCTAGAACTTTAATGACCAAATTTTATACCAATGTTTGTCACATATGTCATATCTGATTTTGAGGTATTGGTGGCGCCACCTACATAGATGTGTTTTTTACAAGCGAAAATGTAATTTTAACTCTTCTAGCTTATACACTGATTTATGATGAAACTGTTCTGCTGATTGGTTTAAACTTTACAAGAATTATTCTATGGTAGGGTTCTGCCAGTTTTATAAGAATAGATTGGGTAAATACAGTTTTAAAAAAGCATTGTAGCCAATTGAAAAAGGCTTTCTGTATTTGAAAACAGATTTGACTTCATGCAGCCAAGTCAAGAGGTCACTCAGTACAAACAGGTGTGGTCCAGACATCACCATGGCAACTGACCTGGCTCTGGGGGGTGTCTAGACAATGTGTCTAGACGTCTAGACACAGCGTCTAGACGTCTGGACACAATGTTTAGATGCAGAATTCCCAGATTATTTGAACTATATCTTTCAACTGTTTGGAAAAACTTGGTTTGCATTTTAAGCGAATCTGGTTTGTCATCAGGTCACATGTGAACTGCTGCGCCTAAATTTTGGTTGACCTCTGACCTTTCCTTGCTGCCCAGTGTCCATTTGTGCCTCAGTTTCCACACATAAACCCACATATCTTGGGAACCGTTTGACCGATCAGGCTAAAAATTTTGCACAAATGTAGCCCTTTGATAGCTTTATAACATACACTAAAAATGCTGGCGCCACCTGCAACCATTTTTGCACAGTGTCCATCTGTTCATCTGCCTTCGGATAATATTACTCATATCTCAGCAGTGGTTTGACTTATCCACCTGAAATTTTGCAGGTTTATACATCCTGGACAGCTTTCTTGATTTTATGACAGGAGGCGCCACCTACATTCACATTTACCCTGTCAACATCCAAGCTCATATCTGGGGAACCGTTTGACCGATTGGGCCAAAATTTTGCATGTGTATAGATCTTACATAGCTCTTCTACATAGGCAAAACTGGTGGTGCCACCTGGAAACACTTATGCACAGCTTCCATCTGTTCATCTGCCTTGGGATAAAATCACTCATATCTCAGCAGTTTTTGACTTATCCGCCTGAAATTTTGCAGTTTTATACATCCTGGACAGGTTTCTCGATTTTATGACAAGTGTCGCCACCTACATTCACATTTACTCTGCAGACATCCAAGCTCATATCTCAGGAACCGTTTGACCGATAATGCCAAAATTTTGCATATGTATATATCTCACATAGCTCTTCATCATAGGCAAAACTGGTGGTGCCACCTGCAACCATTTATGCACAGCATCCATCTGTTCATCTGCCTTAGGATAAAATCACTCATATCTCAGCAGTGGTTTGACATTTCCACTTGAAATTTTGCAGGTATTTTACATCCTGGACAGCTTTCTCAATTTTATGACAGGAGGCGCCACCTACATTCACGTTTACTCTGCTGACATCCAAGCTCATATTTTGGGAACCATTTGACTGATTGGGCAAAAAGTTTGCATGTGTATAGATCTCACATAGCTCTTCATCATAGGCAAAACTGGTGTTGCCATCTGCAACCACTTATGCACAGCGTCCATCTGTTCATCTGCCTTGGGAAAAAATCGCTCATATCTCAGCAGTGGTTTGACTTATCCACCTGAAATTTTGCAGGTATTTTACATCCTTGACAGCTTTCTTGATTTTATGACAGGTGGCGCCACCTACATTTACATTTACTCTGCAGACATCCAAGCTCATATCACGGGAACCGTTTGACCGATTAGGCCAAAATTTTGCATGTGTATAGATCTCACATAGCTCTTCATTATAGGCAAAACTGGTGGCGCCACCTGCAACTACTATGCACAGCATCCATCTATTGATCTGCCTTTGGATTAAATCACTCATATCTCGGCAGTGGTTTGACTTATCCACCTGAAATTTTGCAGGTTTATACATCCTGGACAATTTTCTCGATTTTATGACATTCACGTTTAAGCTGCAGACATTCATGCTAATATGCAACACACCACACTATTCCCCTTGCCACTTAATCCATGCCTCACTTCACCTGTCCCACACTGATTTCTGTGGATACACATAGTGGCTTGTCGACTACCCATATTCTGGTTTTAAAATGTCCTAGTCTGAAACTTGCAGGTCAGAAACGTCCATTTTGCTGAAATCATAATGACTAAGGTAGATATGCAGGACTTAGGAGGATCAGTATTAAATTTTAAAAATAAACCTCCATTCATACTCCTAAACTTTGCACAGGTTCGCATTAGGCCTGTAGGCCTTGTTTAATTGTATAAGGTCATGTTGGGTTCATTGATTTTTGGTAGAGTCATAGAAAGGTTAAGTTGGTCTTGTTTCCATTAGTAAGCCTATTTCAAATTGAGGGCTGCAATAGTCTCCTTCTGCAAAACTGTTGTTTCAATTTATGTAACATTGCAAAAAAATGATTCTTAGGTGGCCTTCGTTCAAGTTAACTTAAATGATTTTTGGCACAATTATTAGACCTTTAAAAATGAAAGGACTGCATCTTTCATTATTCTAATCATTTTTATAAAAAATCTAATGAATGCATCAGCTTAAAAAAAAGCATTTTAGCCAAAGTCTTTCAGTATGTGTAAACAGATTAACCAACAGGCCAAGATTGTGTCTGTATAGATCTATAAATAGCTTGGCAGACTGCCAAATATTTCAGATTTGGCAACAGGCCAAAGGTCAATCTGGGTCTATGTAAAGCTTTCTGTGTTTCCACTTGGGTTTTTTTTAGCCACTGTGGCTAAAGGGTTTTTGATTTTTTTTAGTCACATCAAATCTATTATAGCCACACATTTGGCAACAATTTTTGTCTGACTGAATGACACTTGTCTGGTTAATATGCTTGGTTATCATCAAATGGCATTGAATTAAACCATCTATCATACAATGTTCAGCATTCTGCACAAGATAACAAAATTTGATTCAGCATTTTATCCAAGTAAATGTTCAAAGAAAATAAACAAAAAAATAGATTGTTTTACTGTTTTAACAAAATGCAGATAAAAAATGAAAAAAAAAACAAACACCTGGTGAAAATGGTTAAAAGAAATAAGAATTAAAAATGAAAATTACTGTCTTTTAAACAGATTATATTTTAGGCATTGTAAACACTGTATAAATTAAGTGTAAACCTTTCTCTCTTCCCTTTGCATTTGTCATAAAAAAAATTACTTGGTTTAAAAAAAACTTAAACAAACATATGAACTCCTGTTGAACATTCCTTAGTTGCACACTGGATGATGTAAATGATGTTCTTATTTTTATCTTATTTTGATAGTATGAGATATGTTTTCATGGAACTATGGGCCTGAGGCCTAACATTTCTGAATAAATATTTCATTCATGTAAATGATGTTTTAAGATTATAATGGACTTAACTAGAAAGTGTGTATGTGTGGATTACAATTCAAATTCTAAACCATTTATGTTATATTATTCAAATATCTAAAGCAGAAGTCCTTTATTTAGACTTATTCATCCATTGCTGATACGTTTAAAATTCACGGCTTGCTTGGGGAATTGTGCTATGTGACATCGATCCCAGTACACGTACACTTGTATCAAGAACCATGTTTCGGTATGCCCGCGAAATCCACGTGGGTGCATGGACAGTGGATTCATCAGCTGAGAACGCAGTTTTGTGCAACAGCTTTTATTACTGTAATAGGCAGGGTTTCTATTCTACAGAAAGTGCATTGTCATTAAAAATGTTTTACTGGAGAAATAAGCAGCTCCCTGGCTATGAACATGGCCTCTGCTGCAAATGTCTGACAGCCGTGACCCTTCTTAGAACTGATATGAGATCTTTAGTTCAACATTGTCCTGCGCCTGATAATTTGCATTATCAGTAAGGCTTCATTAATGGCCCACTTATCTGCACTGTAGCTCTTCCGCAATATTCTGAAGAAGTGCCGTCTCAGTCTATGCAAATGAGTTGATATGAACCAACGATAGGACGTGTTATCAGTTCACGTACATGTGTACTTACATTTGGTTTGTCATTTGAATGGACGCTCAGTGTGGATTACAATTCAAATTCTAAACCATTTATGTTATGTTATTCAAATATCTAAAGCAGAAGTCCTTTATTTAGTGTACTTATATTTGGTCTGTCACTTGAATGGATGCTCAGGCGTTGGCAGGAGTAAAAACAACTGATTAAATGAAAGTTTGACGGTCAATTAACAAAAATTTTAACGCATATTTGGAGTTGACACATGGTGATCATAAATTTGGGGGGGGGGGGAACTTATTTAAAATTGTGGTAAATAATGAGAGCATCGGTTACAAAGGTTCTCAAGTTCTGTACTGGCCGTGCATATGTACTTCTCATTTCAAAGAAACATGTATGGATTCTTATACTTTTCAAACAATGTTTAAGTCTAGTTTTGCTGCATAGATGGCCATGAATCTGGCAGCCAAGAAACTTTAGAGCATGTGCAAACTTTCCCCAGGATACCTCATGGCAACAGCTTGGGACCTAGTTACATATAATTATATGTTGCCTGGCCATTGGATTTTCATGTCCAGACATCTTTAAATAGTCAGGATGACCTCCAACCTCTAGAAAGCTGGCCTGGTTTTGTCAGAAACATCGCTCACTTAAGACAGGTACTGAGAAACTATATCACATCCTTACTAGTAGAGAAAATCGTTTTAATTAAATCGGCTGCATAGAAATACTTTGATATTGTTGCCTGTTACAATCTTTACGTTCTCACAACAAAATTAGTTCTAGCATGCGTACCGCACATGAATGATCGCAGTAAAAGAAAAAATGCAATATTCACTTTGATTTGACATCGACATTGATGAGTTAACCAAGACAACAACACACACAGGCTTAGTTTTTTTTTAAACACTTTATTTGAAGTGACTAAGTATATAGCAAAATCAACCATGAAATAAAACATTTGATGTGTGACGGAAGGACATTATTTTACGTTCAGCCTTTCACTGAGCAGTTATCAGATATTGTTGTAGAAGGAAAAATCACTTTCGCCATCGTGGCTTATGCTGGTGAGCAAATTTTCGCCACACACAATTTTTATTAGCCTTTGGCGACATGGCAAATGGCTAGCGGAAACACAGAGCTTTGGCAGACTGACAACTGTAGCAGATTAGGCAACAGGTAAAGAATTCACTCAGCCAGGTGTAGGTCAAGAGTTCACTCAGTGCAGTGGCTGCATTCTATTTATAGCTTTGGCAGACTGCCCACTGCATCAGATTTGGCACAGATCTATTTATAGCTTTGGCTGACTGCTAGCTATTTTTGATGCAATTTTCCTTTATTTTGAGACTGCCAAATTATATTGATACTTTCAGATTTGTAACTGTTGTTTAATCTGTGTCCTGAAACCTTATTTTGTTTATTAGGGCCCCGCCTGAATAAGCAGATGCCCCATATTTAACACTCTGTCCATCTCTTTCTGTTTGTCTTTCTTTATGTCCATTGAATTTTTTTCCTGATGATAACTCCAGATTGGATTGACATATGGTTTTCAAACTTGACTTATATATGGCAAACCTGTAACGCAAGAACTGTATAAATTTTCGGGTCATGAGGTCAAAGGTCGTGGTCACAGGACCCACATATTTAGGAAGATTGTGGATGCATTTTAAGCCAAACTTTTCATCCCAAACCTTTGATTTTGCACATAGCTGACCTGCAAATAAGGGACGATTCTGATTGATTTTGGTGTTGGATTAAGTGCAAATCCTATGCATACACTATAATAATTAAGGCTTAGTATCGGTCTGCCTCTTCTGATACAATACGTATTGCAATACAGATAATTTGATTCTGATATGTATTGACAATACACTCCATTTTTCTTTGTATATTATTTCTTAATAAAAGCTCAGTATCTTTTTTATATGTATTTATATTATTTAAATATATACAGCATTTTTATAACATAGTACAATATTGCCTGGGTGATGTCATTTGCCTGTGAAGAAGGCAACTTTGCCTGTCTGGCTATTGTTGTCAATGATGAACAAGTTTTCTCAAATATCATGGCCAAATTAGGTGTACTTGAGGTGGAACTTGTAGGTGAAGCCTCTCGGGTTGACACTTGGCGATTTTGAAGCACCTATGAGATGTATTTTATGATGTCTTATCAAATGTGTTAATATTTGTAGTTCCTCTGGAACTTGTCACTACTGCTTTGCAAATGTTGCATTTTGCTTCCTTAACATTTATTTGTGTAAAATGCAGCCATACTCTTGACTTCTCTACCTTAAGCATTTTCCTCTCTTTGCTGGGCAAGCCACATGTCAGAGGGCCTGTTGGCATCAAGACTAATCTCAGTGGGGGTGGACAGGGGACCATTTCGAAGGAAAAACCAATCTGTTATTTGATAAATGGCATAAAATTATCGACATGAAGGCAAAAACATTTCCAATGGCCTCATTTATTGAACACTATTGAATAGTCAATTAAAATCTCGATCTTCTTTTAGCCCTTTGCACCCATCCTCCCATCTCATACACAAACACTGTTGTATTGCATTTGGTGGGGAAGATCATAGGCTTAATTTTGTATGTCATATAATTACACAGTTTTGTATATTTCTGGGAATATGAATACCATTAGTCACTTTCCTCTGATGTCGAACGCAGGATTTCCGAGTAACCTATGACCAGTGAGAAATTGCTGCGTTCATAAACAAGTGGAGAGAAATGAAATATCATGAAGCAAAATACGTGCCCTGCTTAGGTTACAGAAATGAAAAATATATATATATTATTTAATAGTAGCAATATGTGATGTAAGTTTCAATTTCATTAATAAAGAGGAACGTCAGTAACATTCTCTGATTATCGCTTATATGGGCCGGCTTGTCTGACATGCAAGGGTATGTGCATTTCATAACCAGTCTTAAAAGCCAAAGTAACAAATATACAGTAGATTAAGCTTTATTTATCCCCATAGTTATATTTAATGATAGAGTTATATCCCTATTCATTAGCAATCAGTGTTTTACATCAATACGACCAATACAGCATGCAACGCATTTTGGTTATCGTATCGACGTTGTGTATCAATATATATGAATATAATTACAATACAGGTTAAAATTTAAGTATTTTTGAAAATAAATGCCACTAATGCTGGCTGTGCTGTCTCCCCAAAATGCTGTGATGTTATTGAATATAAATCCTGACAAAAGCCAACTTACCAGCTGTGCTCTTTCCCCAGAAGGTTGTATTTTAAAAATTCAAACAGGGGCAATCTCATGCTGTCCTTGCTGTCTGACCAGAATGCTGTTTTTGTATGAATTCTCCAAAGGATTTTGTCAAAATCTTACATAACTTGAGTTAAACACTATTTAACACTATATAAAACTGATATATATAAAAAATTTTTTGCATTTGCTAAAATTTTTCAAAATTCAGCTGAGCTATGTGGCCCATGGGTGCCTTGTTTACTTTATTGCATCATTAATGGTTTCGGGGCACAAGTTTCATATATTACACAGTGCTGACGCAGTGTATACCTAATTGGCTTGTTTTAACTTGCTTGGCGCATTTAGTTCATGCTCATTTTAAAGTGGAAAATTTTAATTTTTTACAGATTTTTTTTTTCAGATGATAAATTTTATGTAAGATTATGCTTCAGCTCATTTTTTTATCCTAAAACTTTCAGGGTTTCGTAAGTTCCCTGTGGATTTATTTACATGCATATAACAGTCACTTACTTGAAAAACTGAATCTTTTACAAATACATGTATATGATCATGAGAGGCTCCTGTATCTTATATGCAGTCCATAAAAGTGCTGAGTCAACACAACAACTAGGATTTTACACAAATATTCTCAGAATCAATTTCAACTGAGCATCGTGACCCACAGGTCCCTAATTAATAGGTTAATGAGTCCCTTTTTTAGTCTATCAGACTGATGCTCTCCTGTTCAGCATTACATGTTCACATGTATAGAGAATTAAGAAGAAGAAAACTATATATGCAGGACATAATGCAGTAGCATTTGCATTTGAATTTTCCAGTACAGCAATATAAAAAGAATGTCAGATATTTTCTGTATGCAAAGATTTTATAAATTAGGCAAGTTAAGCTTGTTTTAAGCTGAATCATGTTAACTGTTAACACAAGCACACACTCAAGAGGAAACCTGAATGTTTACTAAGGAAACAGTTAAATTTTACAACCTTTAGGCCACTAGGTAAATTTTACAAACTTGTATGCTTGATGCTGACCAGATAATTAATCAGCCTTTATAATACTGCTGGGTTTCTGTTATAGCTGCTGCATTCAAGGCTGGCAAGATCCAGAACAATCCATTCCAGCAGGGTCAGGGCTCCGGAGCCAGCAGTGGGGGTGGGGCCATGGTTCCACCCCCTCCCAGTCTGCAGGGGAACACAAGTAGGTTGCCATACCAAATGATACACAGATTATTAGCTCAGCTGACTGTAAGTCATCTGAGCTATAGTGATCACTGTCTGTCTGTCTGTCCATCTGTCCATTAACCAGGCACAAATCATAACCGCTGGACCTAGTATCTTGTAACTTGACATTCTGAGAGGTCAATGAAATATCTATTTTACGAAACCAGAAATTAGGTCTCTGTTACCCATATCCTTTGGGGGCCCCAAAGTACCCCCATGAATAGTCAAAAATGTCATACAAAAACTTCATTGTCTCATTAACTACATCACTGATGGTCATGATTTTTGGTATACATATTGATCATGAGATGTCCCATCAGTTCCTGCAGAAGACTGGTTGCAGCACCTGTATTTTTTCAGATTTTTACAATTTTTTAGCTCAGCTGACTGTAAGTCATCTGAGCTATAGCAATCACTCTTTGTCCGTCGTCCGTCTGTCTGTCGTGCCGTCCGTCTGTCTGTCCTCCGTCTGTCCCTTAACCTGGCACAAATCGTAACCTCTTGACCTAGAATCTTGTAACTTCACATTCTGAGAGGTCCATGAAAAATCTCCACAAAAACCAGAAATTAGGTCTCTGTTACCCATATCCTTCGAGCAATGGGGCCCCAAAGTACCCCCCAGAATATTCAAAAATTTCATACAAAAACTTCAATATCTCATCAACTACATCACTGATGGTCATGATTTTTTGAATACATATTGATCATGAGATGTTCCATCAGTTCCTGCAGACTGGTGGCGCCACCTATATTTTTCGATTTTTTACGAATTTTTTCTCTATTTTTGAGACCTTTAAAAATGTGTACATTTGTTAACAGGACACAAATCGTAAAGACTGGACCTAGAATCTTAATTCTTGACACACTGAGAGACCTATGAAAAGTCTCCATGGAAACCAGAAATTAGGTCTCTGTTACCCATATCCTTTGAGCTATGGGACCCCAAAGTACCCCCCCCCCCCCCAGAATAGTAAAAAATTTCATACAAAAACTTCAATATCTCATTGACTACATCACTGATGGTCATTAATTTTTGTATACATATTGAACATGAGATGTTTCATCAGTTTCTGCAGACTGGTGGCGCCACCTGTATTTTTCGATTTTTTACGAATTGTTTTCTCTATTTTGGAGACCTTTAAGGATGTAGTTATCTGTCAACAGGGTACAAATTGTAACAACAGGACATAGAATCTTCATTCTTGTCATGCAAGGAGGCCCATGAAAAGTGTCTGAGGAAACCTGAAATTTGGTCTCTGTTACCCATATCCTTAAAAATATAGGACTCCGAAGTATGCCTCAGAATAATGGAAAATTTGATGGAAAAGCTGAAGTATCTGAACAACTAATGCAGAGATCAGCATGATTCTTTGCATGCATATTGACCATTAAGTGTTTTTATTACCGTAATGTCTGCTTGAATTCGTACACGAAAAAATAATTATTTTTCTCAGTGTGTGAATTATTATATGTAAAATATGAAAAATTAGAATATTGCAGGAGAGAAGATCATTTGACACCTGAGAACCAGCGATTGGCGATAATAGAGGATGTACGGCAACTCTCATGTTAATTATTATTTAACACTTGTTCGGGAACATATGTGAGCGCTGCTGGTGACGAAAAAGATATCCAATATATCCCGTAACTGGCATTTTATAAACCGGTGTTTTTTATATATAATATACAGGGTTTTAGCCACGCCAGTCGGGGTAACCGGGACGGCCTGTACTGCCGGCTGGAACCAACTGAACATTCGTAACCCACAGACCGGCACAAAAGATCATAAGATCATCAAAAATCCAGCTACCGGCAATAGAACTTCAGTAATTTATTACCCAAAACTGTTAAATTTGTATCTCATTAGTATGTTAATAAATTTATTTTATCACAGCTGTGGTGCAAACAAAATTGACAGGAGTCACTGATCACCTTACTTGAATATTACACATCAAATAAATGATTGGTAAACAAACAAGCAAAGTGTTTCACGGTTTGGACATGAAAGGAAAACATCATTAGCCAGGGGTCTCTCACGGCCTACAGCGGTGCGTAGCATCATCAGTGATAAGGAAATGGGCTATTGTTTTGTAATACTCCATTGCAACGTTTAATTTATCTACAAACGTTATTTGTTTGGATTGCAGAATACGCCCTAAAAAATGGTAATGGTGATTTTCTTAGGGCATTAATCAAATTTATTCGGGGTGCCACCTGGCGGCAAGTGAACTTATTACAGCCGTGAATATGTAATCTCACCAGATTTATTTATATATTTCAATAAATTAAATATTTACTTTACCCATTTGGTAATTTCAGTAGAAAGAAATAAATGAAAAAAAATATATGTTTATCAAATTTTTAAACTGGGACGGAGGATTAACATAAAAGGGGGGAAAAAACTGATAGATTTGAACCAGGGGCACATAGTTCACACTGTAACTGTTCATGCGCCTCTAACCAATTGGCCACTGTAACAAACAGTGTATGTGGGAGTTTTTATTTGGGAAATTATAATAAGATTTTATACAGCAGGAAAAAAATAAATTATTTCACGGACATTACCAGGATTTATCAAATAAAAACTCTTGAAGACAGCGGTATATCCTTTGTAGCTGTGGTTCAAAGCACTCTGACGATCTCCATTTAACCTTTGATGTCTTGTAGCACCAGGTCATGCCTGTGATCAGTGGTCTGTTCGAGGTTTGTCCAAAGTGGATTACTAGTATATGATCATCAGCTAATGTGATATTTTCCCACTTACAAATCCTTCTTATTCTATTATTAAGTAAACAAAATATTATCGATTAAAACACTTTTTTTAACTCGAGTTCTATTGTTGAAATCACATTCATGCTGTAACAAGTCTGAAGCAAAGATGGCCCATCAGTATCAGTTACAGTTTTTCCTGTTTACATACATGAAGTCGCAAATCAGATAAAATTGTTCCGATAAATTATCATGTTACTGCCACGCACTAAGACATAAAGATGTGTTGTTATCAGGTGAACAACGTAGACATTGGTTCATCTCCGCATGCAAAGCCGTTTTAATCATAGCTACAATTTCTGTTTGTACGGACCGCCGGTGGTCACCGGCAATAGCTAATATCGGCACAGTATGTTGGTGTACGAATTCATATATGTAATATAGAAAGATATGATTCAGGAAATTTATAGTGTGCGAACTAATGAAGGATACGAACTGATGTAGACATTACGGTAGTTTCTGCAGACTGGTGGAACCACCTGTATTTTTTTTTTTAAAGTTTATGCATTTTTTCTCTATTTTTGAGATATATAAATACAGTCATAATCTTGGCCTGTTGGTTAATCTGTTTGATGCTTCAGTTGAATGGGTATATACTACCATTCAGATGATAAAATTTCCATTGGCGAATCTCTTCCCAGTCAGCTGAGTGTCATGACCCATGGGTCACTTGTTTTTCTCTATTTTTGAGACCTTTAAGGATGTAGTTATCTGTCAACAGGGTACAAATCGTAACGACTTGAACTATAATCTTCATTCTGGACACACAGAGAGACCCATGAAAAGTCTCCATGGAAACCTGAAATGAGGTCTCTGTTACCCATATCCTTTGAGCTATGACACTCCAAAGTACAGCTCAGAATAATGAAAAATTTGATACAAAAGCTGAAGTATCTGAACAACCAATGCAGAGATCACCATAATTGTTTGCATGGATATTGATCATGGAGTGTTTCATCAGTCTCTGCAGACTGATGGCACCACCTGTATTTGTTCGGGTTTTTTTTTTTTACGAATTTTTTCTTCTATTTTTTAGACCTTTAAAGATATGAACATCTGTTAACAGGGCACAAATCATAACAACTGGACCTAGAATATTCATTCTTGACACACAGGGAGACCCATGAAAAGTCTCTATGGAAACCTGAAATTAGGTCTCTGTTACCCATATCCTTTAAGCTGTATGGCTCCAAAATACCCCCCCCCCCCCCCCCCCCCCAGAATAATGAAAAATTTGATACAAAAACTGCAGTATCTCAATAACTACAACACTGATGGTCATGATTTTTGGCAAACATTGATCATGAGGTGTTCCATCAGATTCAGCAGACTGATGGTGTCACCTATATTTTATTCAATTTTCGAATTTTTTTCTCTATTTTTGAGACCTTTACGGATGCTGCCATCTGTTAATGTGGCACAAATTGTAACAACTGGACCTAGAATCTTTATTCTTGTCATGCAAGGAGGCCCATCAAAAGTGTCTGTTACCCATATCCTTCAAGCTATAGGACTCTAAAGTATGCCTCAGAATAATAGAAAATTTGATACAAAAGCTGAAGTATCTGAACAACTAATGCAGAAATCACCATGATTCTTTGCATGGATATTGACCATTAAGTGTTTTATTAGTTTCTCCAGACTGGTGGAGCCACCTTAATTTTTTTTAAAGTTTACACATTTTTTCCCTATTTTTGAGATATATAAATACAGACACAATCTTTGCTTGTTGGTTAATCTATTTGATGCTTCAGTTGAATGGGTATATACTACCATTCAGATGATAAAATTTCCTTTTGCAAAACTCTTCCCAGTCAGCTGAGCGTCATAACGCATGGGTCACTTGTTGTTACCGAAAGTTACTAAATGGCTATTTTTAATTCTGTGGAAAAAATTGGTATGCCAAAATCAAATCAAATCATTGTTTTTGTACTAAAATACAGAAGGACATATTTTAATACAATATATTTTGTGGTCACATATCATCTGTTTCAATATCATTTAGCTTATATATATTGTGCATGCATATATCTGTATACTGACACCTCATTATCTGGTCAGGATTTTACTTGTTAATCCTGAAACAAAGTTTTGCCGATACTATGTTTTTTAGCTCAGCTGACTTTCAGTCAAGCTGAGCTATAGCGATCACTCTTTGTCCGTCGTCTGTCTGTCCGTCCGTTAACCTGGCACAAATCGTAACCGCTGGACTTAGAATCTTGTAACTTTACATTCTGAGAGGTCAATGAAAAATCTCCTTGGAAACCAGAAATTAGGTCTCTGTTACCCATATCCTTCGAGCTATGGGGACCCAAAGTACCCCCCAGAAAAGTAAAAAATTTCATACAAAAAACTTCAATATCTCATTAACTACTTGACTGATGGTCATGATATTTGGCATACATATTGATCATGAGATGTTCAATCAGTTTCTGAGGACTGGTGGCGCCACCTGTATTTTTCGATTTTTTACAAATTTTTTTCTCTATTTTTGATACCTTTAAAAATGTGAACATCTGTTAACAAGGCACAAATCGTAACGACTGGACCTAGAATCTTCATTATCGACACACTGAGAGACCTATGAAAAGTCTCCATGGAAACCAGAAATTAGGTCTCTGTTACCCATATCCTTCGAGCTATGGGGCCCCAAAGTACCCCCCAGAAAAGTAAAAAATTTCATGCAAAAACTTCAATATCTCATTAAATACTTGACTGATGGTCATGATTTTTGGCATACATATTGATCATGAGATGTTCCATCACTTCCTGCAGACTGGTGGCGCCACCTATATCGTTCAATTTTTACTAATTTTTTTCTCTATTTTTGAGACCTTTCAAAATGTGAACATCTGTTAACAAGGCACAAATCGTAAAGACTGGACCTAGAATCTTAATTCTTGACACACTGAGAGGTCCATGAAAAATATCCTTGGAAACCAGAAATTAGGTCTCTGTTACCCATATTCTTTGAGCTATCGGGCCCCAAAGTACCCCCAAGAAAAGTAAAAAATTTCATACAAAAACTTCAATATCTCATTAACTACTTGACTGATGGTCATGATTTGTGGCATAACTATTGATCATGAGATGTGTCATCACTTCCTGCACACTGGTGGCGCCACCTGTATGGTTGGATTTTTTTATGAATTTTTTTCTCTATTTTTGAGACCTTTCAAAATGTGAACATCTGTTAACAAGGCAAAAATCGTAAAGACTGGACCTAGAAACTTAATTCTTGACACACTGAAAGGTCCATGAAAAATCTCCTTGGAAACCAGAAATAAGGTCTCTGTTACCCATATCCTTCGAGCTATGGGGCCCCAAAGTACCCCCCCAGAGTAGTCAAAAATTTCATACAAAAATTTCAATATCTCAATAACTACATCACTGATGGTCATGATTTTCCGCATACATATTGATCATGAGATGTTCCATCAGTTCCTGCAGACTGGTGGCGCCACCTATATTGTTTGATTTTTTTACGATTTCTTCCTCTATTTTTGAGACCTTTAAGGATGCTGTCATCTGTTAACGTAGCATAAATCGTAACGACTGCACCTAGAATCTTCATTCTTGACACACTGAGAGACCTATGAAAAGTCTCCATGGAAACCTGAAATTAGGTCTCTGTTACCCATATCCATCGAGATATGGGGCCCCAAAGTACCCCCCAGAGTAGTAAAAAATTCATACAAAAACTTCAATATCTCAATAACTACATCACTGATGGTCATGATTTTTGGCATACGTATTGATCAAGGGGTGTTTCATCAGTTCTTGCAGACTGGTGGCACAACCTGTCTTTGTTCTGGTTTTTTTTTATGATTTTTTCCTCTATTTTTGAGACCTTTAAGGATGCTGTCATCTGTTAGCGTGGCACAAATCGTAACGACTGGACCTAGAATCTTCATTCTCAATACACTGAGAGACCTATGAAAAGTCTCCATGGAAACCAGAAATTAGGTCTCTGTTACCCATATCCTTCGAGCTATGGGGCCCCAAAGTACCCCCCAGAGTAGTCAAAAATTTCATACAAAATCTTCAATATCTCAATAACTACAACACTGATGGGCATGATTTTCGGCATACATATTGATCATGAGATGTTCCATCAGTTTCTGCAGACTGGGTGCGCCACCTCTATTTTTTTCAAATTTTTACGAATTCTTTTTCTCTTTTTTTGAGACCTTTAAAGATGTGGTTATCTGTCAACAGGGTACAAATTGCAACAACTGGACCTAGAAACTTCATTCTTGTCATGCAAGGAGGCCCATGAAGAGTGCCTGTGGAAACTTGAAATTAGGTCTCTGTTACCCATATCCTTCAAGCTATAGTATCTGAACAACTTATGCGGAGATCACCATGATTCTTTGCATGGATATTGACCATTAAGTGTTTTTATTAGTTTCTGCAGATTGGTGGAGCCACCTGTATTTTTGTATCCTCCGAAACGAAGTTTTGCAGATACTATGTTTTTGACCGGGTTCCTCCACCGCCGCCACGTTTGTTTCCAGAGAGCTCCTCTGAGAAAAATGGACCGATTTTTCCGAAACTTACACCAATTATCTAGTCACATGTGAACTAGTGCCTCACCAATTTGTGTTGACCTCTGACCTTTCCCCTCTATCCAGCGTCCATTTGTGCGTCTGTTCCCACACATAAACCCTCATATCTCGGGAACCGATTGACCAATCAGGAAATAAAATTTATACAAATGTAGCCCTTGGATTGCTTTATAACATACACAAAAATGGTGGCGCCACCTGTAACCATGTTTGCACAGTGTCCATCTGTTCATCTGCCTTGGGTTAAAATCACTCATATCTCTGCAGTGAATTGACTAATTCACCTGAAATTCGGCATGCATATACATCCAGGATAGCTTTTTGATTTTATGATAGATGGCACCACCTACATTCACGTTCAAGCTGATCACATCCAAGCTCATATCTCAGGAATCGTTTGACCGATTGGGCCAAAATTTTGCATGTGTATAGATATCACATAGCTCTTTATCATAGGCAAAACTGTTTTTCACAGCGTCTGTTTTCTGCGTGGGATAATGTCACTCATATCTTGGCAGTGGTTTGACATATCTGCCTAAAATTTTGCAGTTTTATACATCCTGGATAGCTTTCTTGATTTTATGACAGGTGGCGCCACCTTCTTTCTAGTTTACGCTGCAGACATCCGAGCTCATATTTCAGGAACCGTTTGAACGATTGGGCCAAAATTTTGCATGTGTATAGATCTCACATAGGTCTTTATCATACACAAAACTGGAGGGGCCACCTGCAACCATTTTGCACAGCGTCTGTCTGTTTGTCTGCCGTTGGCTAAAATCACTCATATACATGTAGTGGTTTGACTTTTCTGCCTAAAATTTTGCATATGTATACAACTTGGACAGCTTTCTGGATTTGTGGTAGGTGGCACAACCTACATACACATTTAGGCTGCAGACATCCATGCTAATATGCAACATACCTCACTCTATTTCCCCTTGCCACTCAATCCATGCCTCACTTCAACCGTTTCACTCTGATTTTTGCGGATACACGTGGTCACTTGTCGGCTACCTGTATTCTAGTTTTTAAAGTTTACACATTTTTTCTCTATTTTTGAGATATATAAATAAAGACTAAATCTTGGCCTGTTGGTTAATCTGTTTGATGCTTCAGTTGAATGGGTATATACTACCATTCTGATGATAAAATTTCCTGTAGCTAATCTCTTCCCTGTCAGCTGAGCGACATGACCCATAGGTCACTTGTTACTGGGTTCCACTGCCGCTGCTTCCACCGCATTAGCCCATATTTCAGGAGTGGCGCCACCAACAATCATTTTTGTGTCCATACATGCGTTTGCCATCAGTTTGTTTTAATGATTGGTTCAATGTATTGGGCTGAAATTGTGCATGTCCATATATCTTAGATATCTTCATTCTGTATTCAAGACTGGTGGTGCTATCTGCAATCGTTTTTGTGTGGCATCCACCTGTATGTGTGCATTAGATGAAAATTGCTCATATTTCAGGAGTGGTTCAATATATTTGTCCGAAATTTGGCATGTACATCCATCTTGGAGAGTTTTCTCAAAGACAAGACAGGTGGCACCACCTACCTTACAGTTATTATAGTATCAATTAATGCCCTTTTCTCAGGAGTGTTTTGCTGTATTGGCCTGAAACTGTGTATGCCCATAAATCTTGGATACCATTCTCTCATATTCAAGACTGGTGGTGCAATCTGCAATCGTTTTCGTGTGGCGTCCATCTGTACGTTTGCTTAAGGTGAAAATTTCTCAGATCTCAGGAGTGGTTCAATGTATTAGACAGGGCCAAACAGTGAACAATTTGATAATCGTCACTACCAAACTTTTCTCAATTGATCCTTGAGTGATTTTTAGCTCAGCTGACCATAAGTCATCTGAGCTATAGTTGTGGTCTATTGTCCGTCGTCCGTCCGTCTGTCTGTCTGTCCGTCCAACCTTCCGGATGTCCGTCCGTAAGACTGGCACGTTTCGACACCATTGGACCTACGAATCTGAAATTTGGCATACTGTTAGATGTCCCAAAAATCTCCTTCCATGCCAAAAATTGGGTCAATAGGACTACGTTCCTTCGAGATATTAAGAAAAAACCTCAATTTTTTAATATAAATTTATTTTCACACTTCAGGACTGCCTAATATCAAAACCACTCATCTGGTTTTCTTCATATTTACCATAATTATTCCTCCATATAGTTCCTATGTACATTCTAGAAATTAAATCAGTATTATTAAATTTAAAAAAGTTATGGGTCCAAACATAATGGACTTTGTAAAAAAATCAGGAAAGATATTTGGTCATTTAAGACCAAAAGTGTTAAAGGTGGGGACTTTTTTTCAGTAATACAACTTTAATTAATCAAAATTAAATTGTATACCAAAAATTAGATCAAAATCTTTAAATTTTTTTAAATATTGGCAAAAATGTAAAATTGGTACCTTAAATTTTGTCCAGCTTTGGCCACGGTATGTTTTTTTTGTATTAAGTACTGTGGATTTAATTTTCATAGCATGTACACATAAGGATTTAATCTGTTAAAATCTGAAATTTGAAAATAAAAGCTGGTAAAATTAGGCTAGTTATTGAGTTTTTTTGGAGGCTCTTGTTGTAGTCCCTTACATTATCAAGCAGTCCACTTTGGTGACTGTAGGTCATTCAGTGCATATCTCTATGCTCACCAGGCTGTTGGCATAATGTTAGATGTCCCAAAGATCTCCTACCAAGCTGAAAACTGGGTCTATGCAACTTTGTTCCTTTGAGAAATTAAGGAAAAACCTCAATTTTTTATTGGAAATTTATTTTCACACTTCAGGACTGCCTAATATCAAAACCACTCATCTGGTTTTCTTCATATTTACCATAAATATTCCTCTATATAGTTCCTATGTACATGCCAGAAATTGAGTCAGTATTATTTAATTTAAAAAAGTTATGGGTCCAAACATAATGGACTTTGTAAAAAAAATCAGGAAAGATATTTGGTCATTTAAGACCAAAAGTGTTAAAGGTATGGACTTTTTTTCAGTATACAACTTTAATTTATCAAAATTAAATTGTATACCAAAAATTAGATGATAATCTTTAAATTTTTTTAAATATTGGCAAAAATATAAAATTGGTACCTTAAATTTTGCCCAACTTTGGCCATGGCAGGTTTCTTTTGTTGTAAGTTCTGTAGATTTAATTTTCATAGCATGTACACATAAGGATTTAATCTGTTAAAATCTGAAATTTAAAAAAAAAAGCTGAAAAAAAAAATAGGCTAGTTATTGAGTTTTTTTTAGGCTCTTGTTGTATTCCCTAACATTATCAAGCAGTCCACTTTGGTGACTGTAGGTCATTCAGTGCATATCTCTATGCTCCCCAGGCTGTTGGCATAATGTTAGATGTCCCAAAGATCTCCTACCAAGCTGAAAACTGGGTCTTTGCAACTTTGTTCCTTTGAGAAATTAAGGAAAAACCTCAATTTTTTTATTAAAAACATATTTTCACACTTCAGGACTGCCCAATATCATAACCACTTATCTGTTTTTCCCCATATTTACTATAAATATTCCTCTATATAGTTCCTATATACATGCCAGAAATAAGGTCTGTATTATATAATTTAAAAAAAGTTATGGGCTTAAACATAATGCATTTTGTAAAAAATCAGAAAAGATATTTGATCGCTTAACACAAAACATGTTAAAGCTAAGGACTTTTTTCCAGTAATATAACTTTAATTAATCAAAATTAAATTGTATACCAAAAATTAGATCAAAATCTTTAAAAACACTGTAAAATATTAGCAAAAATAAAAATTGGTACCTTAAATTTTGCCCAACTTTGGCCACGGCACGTTTTTTTTTCTGTAAGTACTGTGGATTTAATTTTCACAGCATATGCACATAAGGATTTAATCTTTTAAAATCTGAAATTATAAAATAAAAGCTGCAAAATTAGGCTAGTAATTGAATTTATTTTTGAGGCTCTTGTTGTATTCCCTTACATTGTCAAGCAGTCCACTCTGGTGACTGTAGGTCATTCTGATCAGGCTGTCTGCAGTTAATACCATACCACAGGGAGCCTTTTTCTCTGGCAACCCCAGAGACAGACCTGTTGACAGACCTGTACTATGAACTAGATGAATCTTAAAATTAACATTTTTTCAGCAACAAGCAATGTGATAAAATATTAGGATCTAATGTAAGTGCTAACTGACAAGATTTAAGAAGATATAAATACTTGTAGCATTTCATTCATATCTCTTAAAGTTGGCAGGGCCTAGGTGTGAATAACACTGTTAACTTAGTATTAAAATTAGGAATATTGGTCAAACTTTGTAGGATTAATTTTTAATTCATATGGCCATATATTTAACTTTAAAAAACTTAATTACCTTCACACATTATTTGTTCATGAAATGTTACTTTTATATAACACTTACCGTAGGCCTATTTGTTCCCTTGAAGCATCACTAAATGGTTAAGCTCATGTCCAATATTCTATAATTTACAGAGTTTCATTTTAGTAGGGCCATTTTCTCATAGCTTTTCTAATGATAACATACATGAAAAACCAAAAGAAATAAAAATATTTTGCAGTTACTAATATTTTCCAAAATTCAGCTGAGCGATGTGACCCATGGGTCTCTTGTTCCCAAAGAATAAACGTTTGCATGGGACATTTTTGTATTGTGCATATTTAATGAGAAAATTTGCTTATTGGAGTGAATTAGCAAAAAATAATATATTATTCATAAACATATTCAAATTTTGGCTGTCAATAGGCAGAGTAAAGTAAAATGGATTCAAAATATTCAATTTGTATCAAATATAACATTACTTTATATGAAATTTTCCATGCAGTAACTTGCAGAAAAGTTAGGCAAGTTAGGCAAATTCTTAAATTTATTGTTTAAATATGCATTCTTGTTTGTAAGAACAGCCTAACAAAGAAAATACTGATTCTTTTATTAACTTAGCCTTAATATGTACGCTGTTCATCAATTTATGAGATAATTGATACATTCAACTTATTTTATTAACTAATTTGCATATTTGTATCCCTAGACAAAGTCAGGATACTATGGTTTCATGACGTTCTTGCAGCCGCCGCCACAGAAAAATCTTGTGTATTGGATAACTAAAAAAATATTTCACTGATCCTTTTCAAACTTTACATTTGTATAGATATAGGTAAGAGGTCAAAGCCTATTTAAAATGGGGTCATGACCTTTGCTAGGAGAGTGACCTTGACCTTGAATAGGTCCATTTTTGCTGAAAATAACACAAATTTTTCAATATCTCTAAAAGTGTGCATGAAATGGTCCAAAAATCAAGGTGACCATAGATCTTGTGATATGCAAGAAACTGGTTGCGCCACCTATTATCCTTTTCTTGTGTTTAAGCCTTTTAATACCCCCATAATTGCCACTTGATAGTACTGTGAACATTATAAGTCAAAAACTAATTGACTGATTTCTTTCATATTATGAACATGTAGGGAGATTTAGGTCTATTTAAATTTGGGTCATGACCTTTACCATGAGAGTGGCCTTGACCTTTAATATTTCCATATTTGGTGAGAATCACACACCTCTTATGCTATCTTCAGTGTTGATAGCCGTATGGGTTTTAAACATGACTTATGCATGGCCCACCACTAAAGTAAGAACCCTATAGGTTCTAGGGTCAAAGGTTAAGGTCACTATACTCACATCTTCAAAGATATTGATCTTGAACATATAGCTCCCTTGCCAATAGTGGATGATCCTTATCAGTTTTGGGGTCAAAAGGTCAAGGCCACAGGAGCTATCTCAAAAAATTAATTTCCCGATGAAAATTCCAGCTTTTTTAGTGAACCTGTGAGCTTATGCAATGGTGCAGCGTCGTGCTGTGTCTGTACGTTACCAATAGCTATCTCAAAAAGGCAGAAGCTAGCATCACCAAATGTTTTGCAAATAATCAGTCATCTGAAAAACTGTATCGGATTTTGTTTATTTTTTTTCTAACTGCATTTTCTTAGATTTTATAGGGAAAATGCTAAAAAAGTTTAAAAATCTTCTTCTCTGAAACTGTCCAGCCAAATTGTCCAATATTCCATAGAAATGATCCCTGAAACAATCTCTCTCAAGTTTGTTCGAATGGTTCCAGTTTGGAGATTTTTGGCCGAGTTACAGAAGGTTGAACTTAGTCATCTGTCCAAAAAGGCACACTAAAATTAAAATCTCAGAAATGGCTCTAGATTTAAAATCTCAGAAATGGCTAGAGCTATCATCACCAAATTTTATACCAATGTTTGGCATATATGTCATAATTTTAAACTCTTCCAGTTTATACCCTGATTTATGATTAAACTGTTAAGCTGATTGGTTTAAACTTTACAAGGATTATTCTATGGTAGGGTTCTGCCAGTTTTATAAGAATAGATTGGGTAAATACAGCTTTAAAAAAGCATTGTAGCCAATTGAAAAAGGATTTCTGTGTTTGAAAACAGATTTGACCCCATGCTGAGTTTCAGCAGCCAAGTCAAGGGGTCACTCAGTACAAACAGGTGGGGTCCAGACATCACCATGGTTACTGACCTGGCTCTGGTGGGTGTCTAGACAATGTGTCTAGACATCTAGACAAAGCGTCTAGACGTCTAGACACAATGTATAGATGTAGAATTCCCAGATTTTTGGAACTATATCTTTCAGAAAAAACTTGGTTTGCATTTTAAGCGAATAGGGTTTATCATCAGGTCACATGTGAACTGCTGCACCCTCATTTTTAGCTCAGCTGACTATAAGTCATCTGAGCTATAGTCTTGGTCCATTGTCCATCGTCCGTCCGTCCATCCGTCCATAGATGTGGCATGTTTTGAAACCGTAAGACCTAGGAATCCAAAATTCAGCATAATGTTAGATGTCCCAAGATCTCCTACCAAGCCGAAAACTGGGTCTTTGCAACTTTGTTCCTTTGAGAAATTAAGGAAAAACCTCAATTTTTTATTAAAAACCTATTTTCACACTTCAGGACTGCCTAATATCAAAGCCACTCATCTGTTTTTCCTCATATATACCATAAATATTCCTCTATATGGTTCCTATGTACATGCCAGAAATTATGTCTGTATTATACAATTTAAAAAAGTTATTGGCCCAAACATAATGCATTTTGTAAAAAATCAGGAAAGATATTTGATCACTTAACACAAAACATGTTAAAGCTGTGGATTTTTTTCCAGTAATATAACTTTAATTAATCAAAATTAAATTGTACACCCAAAATTAGATCAAAATCTTTTAAATTTTTAAAATATTAACAAAAATAAAAAATTGGTACCTTAAATTTTGCCCAACTTTGGCTATGGCACGTTTTTTTTTTCTGTAAGTACTGTGGATTTAATTTTCACAGCATGTTTTTGTTAGCAGTTTGTCTGTTAAAACCAAAAATTTGAAACCAGTTGATCAAAAACTGTAGATTTTATTAAGTTTTCAAGCACCATGTAACATATTGTTTACGTCAAGCTAGTGTTATGCAGTTTGCAAGAGCTCAGCTCCCCAGCTTCAGCTCTCAGTTCCAAAAATTTGGCATACAGTTCGATGTCTCCAAAATCCTCTACCATGCCAAGGATTTGGTCACTAGGACTTAATACCTTCGAGACATTAATCAAAAAGTTCATTTTTCCATTTAAAACCCATTGTTACACTGCAAGACTGCCTAATATCAAAACCACTGATCTGACTTTAATCATATTAAATATTCATATTTTTCTATACTTTCTCTATGCACTTGCCAGAAATGATGTCAGTATTACGTAATTGTTTAAAGTTATGGGCCCAAACATAATGCACTTTGTAAAAAATCAAGAAATATATTTACTCCCTTAACTAGGGGATTGCTGAAGCTAGAGATTTTTTTTCAGGTATGTAACATTATTTAATCAAGATTCAATTGCATATCCAAAATTAGTTCTGAATTTTTCAAATTTTATAAGTTATTAGTATAAATATAAAATTAGTTCCTTAAATTTTGCCCAACTTTGACCATGGCATGTGTTTCCTGTGAGCACTGTTGATATAATTTTCCTATCATGCACACATAAGGATTTCAGCTTTTTAGTTTAGAAAGCTGAAAGAAATTGGCCAAAAATTGTAGCTTTTATTAATGTTTTTATGAGACCATGTCAGACCTTGCCCCTCTTGAGCCACCTGTATGTTGACCTTGTTGAACTTTCAGCAAATTATGCATGCTTGAGGTGAATCATACACTTGGGCAGCCAGGCAGCTTATGGCCAGCCACAGTTGATCCAGGTGTCCAACCTAACTCATCTAGTAGTTTTAACCAATAACATAACAATAAACAATAAATTTTTATTGGTTTTTAATAACAAATTAAAGAAAAATAGATAAGGAATTTGTTAGTTTATAATAACAGGAAATTAACTTGCAGTTACTGAAGATATAAGAATCTTGAATCGATGGATAGAATGTCACATATTCCAAGAAACACCATGCAGTCACCTATGGTATTTTTCAGTTCAGTTTTAATGATAAAAAAGTAAATCATATTATTCATTACTAATCAGGGATGACATGAAAGAAATTAATGATAGACAAAAATGCAGTTGATAATATTAATCTAGATTTCTACTGTGTCTAGTGTGTACATTGATGTGAAATTAGTCCAAAATGAATATAAAGCCATAAAACCAGGTACTTATGATCATTATTGTATCGCCAGACATAGTCTGGAGATACTATGGTTTAGGCACGGTTGCGCCGCCGCCGCCGCAGAGATTTCTTTTGGACACAATAACTCAAAAAATATTTCAAGGATCTTTTTCAAACTTGACACATTTATAGATATAGGTGAGAGGACTAGGAGAGTGACCTTGACCTTGAATAGATCCATTTTTGGGGAAAATCACACAAATTCTTAAATATCTCAAGAAATCTTTCATGGATTTATCAAAAAATCAAGTTGGACAAAGATCTTGGATAGTGATGTCATGTACCGGAAACTGGTGGTGCCACCTAGTTTCCTTTTCTTGTTTTTGTGCCGTTTAATACCCCCATCATTGCCACTTGACTGTACTTTTAGCATCACAAGTCAAAAACTGATTGACAGATTTCTTTAATATTTTGCATGTACATAGGTATGGGTTATGGGATGATGTATATTAAAATTTGGGTCATGACCTTTCCTTTGAGAGTGGCTTTGACCTTGAATATTACCATATATGGTGAAAATCACATAAAATCATGAATATCTTAAAAAGGGATGCATGGATTGGTCCAAAAATCAAGTTGACGGAAGATCTTGGATAGTTTTGTCTTTTGCAGAAGATAGGTGGCGCCACCTGTTGTCCTTTTTTTGTTTTTTGCGCCTTTGAATACCCCATCATTGCAACTTGACAGTATATACTGTGAGCATTATAAGTCAAACAGTAATGGACAGATTTCTTTCATGTTATGCATGTATATAGATATGGTTTATGGAATGAGGTATATTTAATTTTAAATTTAATTTTAAAATTTAATTTAATTTAAATTATTTTTTTTTTAATTTTTTTTTTTTTTCAAATGTTGGATATTTTGGAATGCAGTTTATTAATTTGGGGCCATGACCGTGACTATGAGAGTGACTCTATATTATTCTCAAACAAGTTACTCCAAACATACATATACAACTCAATACATCATTAAATATATACTTCTATTTATACATAACCTTTTACATAACAATTGCCTTCTCTTTAAATATTCCTATATTTTTTACAAATGTTTCTTACATTCATTGCTAAAATACAAATACATCACATTATATCAACAAAATACCACAAAACCTCATTTGACTGGCGATACTATGGCACCAGTGGTGCCAAGAAATGTCTAGTTTAAATGTGTGAATTTTGTATATGCTGGATTCTCAACATCAATGTTTGGTGAAAACTGAATAAATACCAGACATGGTGCAAATACTTTGCAAATGTATTTAAATACGAATATGAATATGTACTCCATTATAAAATTTCTTGCATAAAGAATGAGAATTCAGGTAAAAATGAAAGTATATGAATACCAGTGCAAATAATTTCAAAATGTATTCATGAATGCGTTCATGAATATATTCTTTAATATTATTTTAATAATCATTTAAGTTATATTTCATTTTTAAAAAATCATACGATTCTCTTATTATTTTTAATAAAAATTATATTTGGGAAAATATTTGTATTTTTTTTTTAAATAGTTAAACTCTTATATTATATGTTCTGCTTTAAAGTTATTAGGCCAAGTCAAAATCTGTGTGACAGTAGTCCTCCATTTGTTAGTAAAATGAATAAAATCAATCCTCTTCCCTGTCTTTCAAAGGTACTATCAAAATCATACACAAGCTAAACAACAACAGCTCATAATACAGCTTATATTTATGACCACACAAAACCAGCATGTGCCTTATCTCTAAATCATATTTTTTTTATCATATATAACAGCTGAGCATCGTGACCCATAGGTCCCTTGTTTGTTGACCTCTGACCTTTCCTTGCTGCCCAGTGTCCATTTGTGCATCTGTTACCACACATAAACCCACATATCTTGGGAACTGTTTGACCGATCAGGCTAAACATTTTACACAAATGTAGCCCTTTGATAGCTTTATAACATACACTAAAATGGTGGCACCATCTGCAACCATTTTTGCACAGAGTCCATCTGTTCATCTGCCTTGGGATAATATCACTCATATCTTACTAGTGGTTTGACTTTTCCACCTAAAATTTTGCAGGTTTATACATCCCGGACAGCTTTCGCAATTTATGACAGGTGTTGCCACCTACATTCAGAACTACTCTGCAGACATCCAAGCTCATATCTCGGGAACCATTCGACCGATAGGGCCAAAATTTTGCATGTGTATAGATCTCACATAGCTCTTCATCATTGGCAAAACTTGTGGCGCCACCTGCAACCATTTATGCACAGCATCCATCTGTTCATCTGCCTTGGGATAAAATCACTCATATCTCAGCAGTGGTTTGATTTATCCACCTGAATTTTGCAGGTTTATACATCCTGGACAGCTCTCTTGATTTTATGACAGGTGGCGCTACATACATTCAGGTTTACTCTGCAGACATCCAAGCTCATATATCAGAAACCGTTTGACTGATTGGGGCAAAATTTTGCATGTGTATAGATCACACATAACTTTTCATCATAGGCAAAACTGGTTGCGCCACCTGCAACCATTTATGCACAGCATCCATCTGTTCATCTGCCTTGGGATAAAATCACTCATATCTCACTAGTGGTTTGACTTTTCCACCTAAAATTTTGCAGGTTTATACATCCCAGACAGCTTTCACAATTTATGACAGGTGTTGCCACCTACATTCAGAACTACTCTGCAGACATCCAAGCTCATATCTCGGGGAACCGTTCGACCGATAGGGCCAAAATTTTGCATGTGTATAGATCTCACATAGCTCTTCATCATAGGCAAAACTTGTGGCGCCACCTGCAACCATTTATGCACAGCGTCCATCTGATCATCTGCCATGGGATAAAATCACTCATATCTCAGCAGTGGTTTGACTTATCCACCTGAAATTTTGCAGGTTTTACATCCTGGACAGCTCTCTTGATTTTATGACAGGTGGTGCCACCTACATTCACGTTTACTCTGCAGACATCCAAGCTCATATCTGGGGAACCGTTTGACTGATTGGGCCAAAATTATGCATGTGTATAGATCTCACATAGCTCTTCATCATAGGCAAAACTTGTGGCGCCACCTGCAACCATTTATGCAAAGTGTCCATCTGTTCATCTGCCTTGGGTTAAAATCACTCATATCTCAGCAGTGGTTTGATTTATCCACCTGAAATTTTGCAGGTTTATGCATCCTGGACAGCTTTCTCGATTTTATGACAGGTGGTACCACCTACATTCACGTTTACTCTGCAGATATCCAAGCTCATATATCGGAAACCGTTTGACTGATTGGGGCAAAATTTTGCATGTGTATAGATCACACATAACTTTTCATCATAGGCAAAACTGGTTGCGCCACCTGCAACCATTTATGCACAGCATCCATCTGTTCATCTGCCTTGGGATAAAATCACTCATATCTCACTAGTGGTTTGACTTTTCCACCTAAAATTTTGCAGGTTTATACATCCCGGACAGCTTTCACAATTTATGACAGGTGTTGCCACCTACATTCAGAACTACTCTGCAGACATCCAAGCTCATATCTCGGGGAACCGTTCGACCGATAGGGCCAAAATTTTGCATGTGTATAGATCTCACATAGCTCTTCATCATAGGCAAAACTTGTGGCGCCACCTGCAACCATTTATGCACAGCGTCCATCTGTTAATCTGCCTTGGGATAAAATCACTCATATCTCAGCAGTGGTTTGATTTATCCACCTGAATTTTGCAGGTTTATACATCCTGGACAGTTCTCTTGATTTTATGACAGGTGGCGCTACATACATTCAGGTTTACTCTGCAGACATCCAAGCTCATATCTGGGGAACCGTTTGACTTGATTGGGCCAAAATTATGCATGTGTATAGATCTCACATAGCTCTTCATCATAGGCAAAACTTGTGGCACCACCTGCAACCATTTATGCACAGCGTCCATCTGTTCATCTGCCTTGGGATAAAATCACTCATATCTCACAAGTGGTTTGACTTTTCCACCTAAAATTTTGCAGGTTTATACATCCCGGACAGCTTTCGCAATTTATGACAGGTGGTGCCACCTACATTCAGAACTACTCTGCAGACATCCAAGCTCATATCTGGGGAACCGTTCGACAGATAGGGCCAAAATTTTGCATGTGTATAGATCTCACATAGCTCTTCATCATAGGCAAAACTTGTGGCGCCACCTGCAACCATTTATGCACAGCGTCCATCTGTTCATCTGCCTTGGGATAAAATCACTCATATCTCAGCAGTGGTTTGATTTATCAACCTGAATTTTGCAGGTTTATACATCCTGGACAGCTCTCTTGATTTTATGACAGGTGGCGCTACATACATTCAGGTTTACTCTGCAGACATCCAAGCTCATATCTGGGGAACCGTTTGACTTGATTGGGCCAAAATTATGCATGTGTATAGATCTCACATAGCTCTTCATCATAGGCAAAACTTGTGGTGCCACCCACAACCACTTATGCACAGCGTCCATCTGATCATCTGCCATGGGATAAAATCACTCATATCTCAGAAGTGGTTTGACTTATCCACCTGAAATTTTGCAGGTTTTACATCCTGGATAGCTTTCTCGATTTTATGACAGGTGGTGCCACCTACATTCACGTTTACTCTGCAGACATCCAAGCTCATATCTCGGGAACCGTTTGACTGATTTGGCCAAAATTTTGCTTGTCTATAGATCTCACATAGCTCTTCATCATAGGCAAAACTTGTGGCGCCACCTGCAACCATTTATGCACAGTGTCCATCTGTTCATCTGCCTTGGGTTAAAATCACTCATATCTCAGCAGTGGTTTGATTTATCCACCTGAAATTTTGCAGGTTTATGCATCCTGGACAGCTTTCTCGATTTTATGACAGGTGGTACCACCTACATTCACGTTTACTCTGCAGATATCCAAGCTCATATATCAGAAACCGTTTGACTGATTGGGGCAAAATTTTGCATGTGTATAGATCACACATAACTTTTCATCATAGGCAAAACTGGTTGCGCCACCTGCAACCATTTATGCACAGCATCCATCTGTTCATCTGCCTTGGGATAAAATCACTCATATCTCACTAGTGGTTTGACTTTTCCACCTAAAATTTTGCAGGTTTATACATCCCGGACAGCTTTCGCAATTTATGACAGGTGTTGCCACCTACATTCAGAACTACTCTGCAGACATCCAAGCTCATATCTCGGGGAACCGTTTGACCGATAGGGCCAAAATTTTGCATGTGTATAGATCTCACATAGCTCTTCATCATAGGCAAAACTTGTGGCGCCACCTGCAACCATTTATGCACAGCGTCCATCTGTTCATCTGCCTTGGGATAAAATCACTCATATCTCAGCAGTGGTTTGATTTATCCACCTGAATTTTGCAGGTTTATACATCCTGGACAGCTCTCTTGATTTTATGACAGGTGGCGCTACATACATTCAGGTTTACTCTGCAGACATCCAAGCTCATATCTGGGGAACCGTTTGACTTGATTGGGCCAAAATTATGCATGTGTATAGATCTCGCATAGCTCTTCATCATAGGCAAAACTTGTGGCACCACCTGCAACCATTTATGCACAGCGTCCATCTGTTCATCTGCCTTGGGATAAAATCACTCATATCTCAGCAGTGGTTTGATTTATCCACCTGAATTTTGCAGGTTTATACATCCTGGACAGCTCTTTTGATTTTATGACAGGTGGCGCTACATACATTCAGGTTTTCTCTGCAGACATCCAAGCTCATATCTGGGGAACCGTTTGACTTGCTTAGGCCAAAATTATGCATGTGTATAGATCTCACATAGGTCTTCATCATAGGCAAAACTTGTGGCGCCACCTGCAACCATTTATGCACAGTGTCCATCTGTTCATCTGCCATGGGATAAAATCACTCATATCTCAGCAGTGGTTTGATTTATCCACCTGAAATTTTGCAGGTTTATACATCCTGGACAGCTCTCTTGATTTTATGACAGGTGGCGCCACATACATTCAGGTTTACTCTGCAGATATCCAAGCTCATATCTGGGGAACCATTTGATGTGATTGGGCCAAAATTATGCATGTGTATAGATCTCACATAGCTCTTCATCATAGGCAAAACTGGTGGTGCCACCCACAACCACTTATGCACAGTGTCCATCTGTTCATCTGCCATGGGATAAAATCACTCATATCTCAGAAGTGGTTTGACTTATCCACCTGAAATTTTACAGGTTTATGCATCCTGGACAGCTTTCTCGATTTTATGACAGGTGGTGCCACCTACATTCACGTTTACTCTGCAGATATCCAAGCTCATATATCGGAAACCGTTTGACTGATCGGGGCAAAATTTTGCATGTGTATAGATCACACATAACTTTTCATCATAGGCAAAACTGGTTGCGCCACCTGCAACCATTTATGCACAGCATCCATCTGTTCATCTGCCTTGGGATAAAATCACTCATATCTCAGCAGTAGTTTTACTTATTCACCTGAAATTTTGCAGGTTTATACATCCTGGAAAGCTTTCTTGATTTTATGACAGGTGGCACCACCTACATTAAGGTTTACTCTGCAGACATCCAAGCTCATATCTCGGGAACCGTTTGACTGATTGGGCCAAAATTTTGCATGTGTATAGATCTCACATAGCTCTTCATCATAGGTAAAACTGGTGGCACCACCTGCAACCATTTATGCACAGCGGACATCTGTTCATCTGCCTTGGGATAAAATCACTCATATCTCAGCAGTGGTTTGATTTATCCACCTGAATTTTGCAGGTTTATACATCCTGGACAGCTCTTTTGATTTTATGACAGGTGGCGCTACATACATTCAGGTTTTCTCTGCAGACATCCAAGCTCATATCTGGGGAACCGTTTGACTTGATTAGGCCAAAATTATGCATGTGTATAGATCTCACATAGCTCTTCATCATAGACAAAACTTGTGGCGCCACCTGCAACCATTTATGCACAGTGTCCATCTGTTCATCTGCCTTGGGATAAAATCACTCATATCTCAGCAGTGGTTTGATTTATCCACCTGAAATTTTGCAGGTTTATACATCCTGGACAGCTCTCTTGATTTTATGACAGGTGGCGCCACATACATTCAGGTTTACTCTGCAGACATCCAAGCTCATATCTGGGGAACCATTTGATGTGATTGGGCCAAAATTATGCATGTGTATAGATCTCACATAGCTCTTCATCATAGGCAAAACTGGTGGTGCCACCCACAACCACTTATGCACAGCGTCCATCTGTTCATCTGCCTTGGGATAAAATCACTCATATCTCAGAAGTGGTTTGACTTATCCACCTGAAATTTTGCAGGTTTATGCATCCTGGACAGCTTTCTCGATTTTATGACAGGTGGTGCCACCTACATTCACGTTTACTCTGCAGATATCCAAGCTCATATATCGGAAACCGTTTGACTGATTGGGGCAAAATTTTGCATGTGTATAGATCACACATAACTTTTCATCATAGGCAAAACTGGTTGCGCCACCTGCAACCATTTATGCACAGCGGACATCTGTTCATCTGCCTTGGGATAAAATCACTCATATCTCAGCAGTGGTTTGATTTATCCACCTGAATTTTGCAGGTTTATACATCCTGGACAGCTCTCTTGATTTTATGACAGGTGGCGCTACATACATTCAGGTTTACTCTGCGGACATCCAAGCTCATATCTGGGGAACCATTTGATGTGATTGGGCATATCTCAGAAGTGGTTTGACTTATCCACCTGAAATTTTGCAAGTTTTTACATCCTGGACAGCTTTCTCGATTTTATGACAGGTGGTGCCACCTACATTCACGTTTATTCTGCAGACATCCAAGCTCATAACTCGGGAACCGTTTGACTGATTTGGCCAAAATTTTGCTTGTCTATAGATCTCACATAGCTCTTCACCATAGGCAAAACTGGTGGCGCCACCTGCAACCATTTATGCACAGCATCCATTTGTTCATCTGCCTTGGGATAAAATCATATCTCAGAAGTGGTTTGACTTATCCACCTGAAATTTTGCAGGTTTATACATCCTTGACAATTTTCTCGATTTTTTGACAGGTGGCACCACCTACATTCACGTTTACGCTGCAGACATCCATGCTAATATGCAACACACCTCAGATGAGTCATTGCAGTCAGCTGAACTTTTTTCTTCAGCAGTTTAATATCTAGTTATTGCATACAAATAACTGTGTGGAATATATGGCTGCTCAGCTGTATTGTCAATGGTAACATTCAGCTAACAGAACTGGAATTGGATTATCATTCTGGAATTATGAATGAGCATTCACTTACCAAGGTACTTGAAAATTTGAGAGAGAAACTGGATTGTCCTTGAAACGTCCTTGCAAAAATATTTATTTTTGTACCCTGATATTTGTTTGGATTTAATGACTGACTGAATTGGATTCATATCTACTTTGATACATGTTTTTTACTGTTTTCACAAATACAAAAGAGAAATACTGGAATGTGTGAACACCTTGAATAACTGCCAAGAAGTTATTATTTGTATATCCATGACAGTGAAAAACAGTGCTTTTTCAAAAAATGATAACTCTTAAAAGACACATTTTGCACCGCTGAAATTCTGTACATTTGCAGTTTAGGGGAAGTTCTAAAACACATCAAATTTTCAAGTCTGTACAAGGTGTCCCGCATTTGATTTCATGGCTCCAAACATTGGTCCAATAAAATTTTCTTTGACATCTTGGCCTTTACTGTGAAAGAAGTATTCAGTGAATCTGTCAATTTATTTCTTTTTTATCATGTATATATCCCATATACTGTATTGAGCAAGTTTGAAGATCATAGCATGAAAACATCTGGCTGTACTGGCCTTTGAATATTAGAAAATATGTTGTGTTTTGATTTTTAGCTCAGCTGACTATAAGTCATCTGAGCTATAGTCTTGGTCCATTGTCCATCGTCCGTCCGTCCATCCGTCCATAGATGTGGCATGTTTTGAAACCGTAAGACCTAGGAATCGAAAAAATTTGGCATAATGTTAGATGTCCCCAAGATCTCCTACCAAGCCAAAAACTGGGTCTTTGCGACTTTGTTCCTTTGAGAAATTAAGGAAAAACCTCAATTTTTTATTAAAAACCTATTTTCACACTTCAGGACTGCCTAATATCAAAACTACACATCTGTTTTTCCTCACATTTACCATAAATATTCCTGCCATAAATTAGATCAAAATCTTTTAAATTTTTTGAAATATTAAGAAAAATAAAAAATTGGTACCTTAAATTTTGCCCAACTTTGACCATGGCACGTTTTTTTTCCTGTAAGTACTGTGGATTTAATTTTCACAGCATGTTTTTGTGTTAACACCAAAAATTTGAAACCAGTTGATCTTAAACTGTAGATTTTTTTCAAGTTTTTAAGCACCATGTAACATATTGTTTACATCAAGCTAGTGTTATGCAGTTTGCAAGAGCTCAGCTCCCCAGCTTCAGCTCTCAGTTCCTAAAATTTGGCATACAGTTAGATGTCCCCCAAATCCCCTACCATACCAAATCTTTGGTCACAAGGACTTCATTCCTTTGAGATAAGAAATTAAGAAAAAACTTCAATTTTCCATTAAAAACCCATTGTTACACTTCAAGACTGCCTAATATCATAACCACTAATCTGAGTTAGATCATTTAAAATATACATGTTCTTCTATAGACTCTCATTGCAGATGTTCAGAAATGATGTAAGTATTGAGTAATTGTTTTCAGTTATGGGCCCCAACATAATGCACTTTGTAAAAAAATCAAGAAATATATTTATTCCCTTATCATAAAAATTGCTGAAGGTAGAGATTTTTAGCTCAGCTGACTATAAGTCACCTGAGCTACAGTCGTAGTCCGTCATCTGTCCGTCCGACCGGCCGTCCGTCTATTAACAGGGCACGTTTTAAAACCGTTGGACCTACGAATCCAAAATTCTGCATACCAATAGACGTCCCCAAAATCTCCTACCATACCAAAAATTGGGTCATTAGGACTTCGTTCCTTTGAGATATTAAGGAAAAACCTCCGTTTTCCATAAAAAAGCCATTGTTACACTTCAAAGCTGCCTAATATCAAAACCACTGATCTGTTTTTGATCATATTTAGTATTCATATTTTTCCATACATTTTCTATGATCATACCAAAAATTAGGTCAGTATTGGGTATTATTTTGAAGTTATGGGCCCAAATATAATGCAATTTTTAAAAAGTCAGGAAATATATTTACTCACCTAATATCAGAATTGCTGAAGCTGGAAACTTTCTTTCAGGAATATAACTTCATTTAATCAAGATTCAATTGTATACCAAAATTAGATCTGAATTTTGCAAATTTTCAAGTTATTAGCATAAATAAAAAATCAGTACCTTAAATTTGGTCTGACTTTGGCAATGGCACGTTTTTTCCCTGTAAGCACTGTTGATTTAATTTTCACAGCATATATACATAAGGATTCAGTCTTTTAAAATCTTAAATTTCAAAGGAATTGTTTGAAAAGAGTAGCTTTTATTCAAGTTTTCATACACCATGTCAAGTGTTGTTTACATCTGGCCCACCTAGTAATACAGTCTTCACTTGCATTATGTAACCCACCCCAGGCAGCTTGCCTTGGCTTAGCTTGGCCACTACTAGCAGGCTTCCCTTCTGCCCTGCACTCCCACCCCCCAGCTGGTGCATAAACTAGATGACTGTTATAATTTTCTGTATTTTATTTTATTTTTGGCTATGCTATATTTTAGATTTTGTATTGTACCACCAGGGTTACAATGATTAAAGTGCACATTTAATTGTGTCCACAATATGATGTATTGCTATGAAAGTGTGGATGTTCATCAGAGTGCTCATTAAAGATTTTAATTTGTTTGACTTATAACTCATGGTTGTATCAGTTGTTACATGATACTGGCTAAATAATCAAAATTTATATTGCTGATCCTTTATTTCATTTCAAAGAATTAAACATTCCCAACTCCAGTGTGCTCCTGGTATAATATATTGGGTGTTTTGATCCTTGAATTAATTTTAACACATGTATTAGTTTCATAGTTGAGAATACTTTTCTTTTTACCTGATACCATTTAAAAAAAATAAAAATATTTAAATTTTTCCTGTTAGTGCTGTGGATTCAATTTTCACAGCATGTACACATTAGCATTTTATCTGTTAAAATCTGAAATTTGAAACCAATTGACAAAAACTGTAGATTTTATTCAAGTTTCCAGGTACCAAGTCTTCATTGTTTACATCAGGTCAGTATAAATGCAGTGTACTTGGCAGTTACATAACACCTTCAGGTCTGACCTACTGCCACTGTGAGTGTCTGGGTCAGGCAGTAATTACCAGAGAGCCTCTCTTTCTCTCTCTCTTTTTCTCTCTCTCTCTCTGGCAGTCCAGCTCTCTTTCTCTCTCTCTCTCTTTCTCTCTCTCTCTCTCTCTCTCCTCTGCTTTTTCTCTTTCTCTCTCCATCTCTCTCTCTCTCTCTCTCTCTCTCATCCTTATTGCCTCCCTTCCTCCCTCCGTCCCATTCTGTTGACAGGTACTATAAACTAGATACCGTAAAATCTCCACTTAAAACAGCGGTTTAATCAAGAAATTCAAAATCTTGAAATCAGGTTGATTTCCTGAAAGCACTGTGCGGTTTATACTAGAAGGGTTTCCTGAATATCTTCCTGACGGACATCGTTTTTGGGCCGGCAAATGAGCGATAATATTGCAACTTTCGAAGGCCGTTCGTAGCAGCAGTCTCGCATGTATTGGAGCCGTTTGTAAATTTATTATTTACGTTTATTTGTTATTTATAAATTAAATATTGCTGATTAGTTTTCGTGTGATATATAACTTGTTATAAAATCTTGGTAATTGTCACCAAATAATACGTTTACAACAACCCTGCTGTAACACACAGCGGCCCACTTCGTTGGGCATGGTCAAGCAAAATTGAAATAAAAGCCTACTTTAAACCCATTTGCGGCATTATTTAGCAATGATTATTTGTTTAAAACGTAAAGTGAATAAAAAGCTGACATCGTAAAGTGTCACACAATGGCAGACGATTGTTTTAAAATCAAGTTTGAGTGCCGCAATGTGCTGAAATGCCCCGGTATTCTGCTAAGAATATTTTGAACGGCTGTACGCGGTGGGTGGTAAACAGAACAGCCACCTATTTCGTCCCAGCATGCCTTGCGCGAACACTGCCTTGACAAAATGGCTCCCCACACGGAAACTTTCTACAGGAAAAAAACTTGCTTACCCCGACTGGCCACTTTAATTTTTACCTTTAAATCACACGTTTTCAAGCGTCATGTTTCCTATATGTGCGTATCTCGAAAAGGTAACTTCAGTTACTTTGATATTTAGTTAAGCTGACCAGCGATGTTTTCAATGCACCAGCAAATTGTGACATGGAGCGATGTCAACGTACGATGTGACGATGATAATACCAAAGTAACCGGTATGAAAATAATTTGAATCTTCCGAGTAATTCCAGAAAATGGAATTTTCATCAAAAATTAAGACTTCAAAATATTACTTTTTGAATTAAAATATACAGTGACTTGAAATGGATCAGTAGAATATTTTTTCCAAAATACAATGACAAATCAGTAGCAAACAAGAATAAGGCACGGAATATAAAATCTGTATAAACAGGCAGAGGTTCACCGGCCCTTACGTCTTCCCAAACTTCATGCTTGAGTGACCCTGCAAAAAAGTGTTACGATGTGTTTAAATAAAATGCCCAAGGAATTTTAAAGTGGACATGCAGGAATGGCCGAGTCGCAACCTACGCGGTTCATTTCTAGATGATAGCTTGATTGTGTCTTTTGTCAAATCATTCCGTAGCAAAAGTTGGTGCGGTTTTAAAGGGGGGTTCTTAGTATTTGAGCCTCTCGCGGTGTCTCACCTGGAATATCGGCAAAGTCTGGGTGCGGTTTTAATCGGAAGTGCGGTTTTAAGTGGAGATTTTACGGTACATTAGCTATAAATGATGATGCAATTTAGAAATGTGAATCAACTGAAAAATTCACAGTCACATGTATGTTATACTGTAAATTTATAGTAACATTCGTAAACCTGGATAAAATTATGTAATGAAAAAAAGGAATAAATGCAAATATTGTTAATTTTTTATTGGCTCAGTAGAATGGGGAAAAAAATGATTTGCTTTGTTTTTCTCCATCTTTCTGCCTGTTTTAAATATTTAATGTTCATGAATAAACTTTTTTTTTATAAGCACTGTTGAATTAAATTTCATATCCTGTATGTACATGCAAGGGTGTTGTAACTCTCACCATCCCCTTCTTCATCCCACTGAGGCTTTGCTCCTTGGCACTGTGAACAATAGTTCTATGGCTATAGCATAAAATTTAATAATTAAAGAAAAAATCTACAGAGAGACAGAGGCGTTGTAACTCTAATCATAACACAACACCCCCCCCCCCCATCAAGTCATTGCACCTGTGGAGTGGGGACGCTATGGCAACTGTATACATATCATAAAATTGATAAAAAAGGTTTACCAAATAAATTGAATCTCATCAGACAAATGTGTAAACTGTTGAACTGTCAACAGCTTATCAAAAATGTAACCAATGGAAAGGCATGGTCAGATCTCAAATATTATTTGCAACATTTTCTTCAATCATATAAACCAATCATGGCCCAAATTACCTCTTCCTCTAAAACTTTATCTACATTTCATCATATTTTTAATATTTTAACCTTCTAGGTGGTTCAGTACTGTTGACCATTTGTCCATATGTACCTATGTACATGCCAGAAATTATGTCAATATTGTGTAATATGTAGACGTGAGGGTCATCAAAATAACGTACCTTGTCAAGACCGATCTTGTCAAGATATCATGTCATACAGTCACAAATTCATAAATCCCCTCATCAGCATAGTTAATCATTACCTTGTATCTGTCAAATTGAAAGCTTGCAGTTTTCCATACACTATAGATCCTTCAACAAATAGCCTTATCATCATTATACCACTACTTAGTATACTGTCATTGCATTAATATTTGCTCAAACAAATTGTTTTTTTCGACCCCTCCCTAATAAATAAAAAATAAACCACTATATTTTACTCCATATTAATCCATCAGTCAGATTATTTCATATATCATTTACTCACATATTACATTATATTCCTTTATAAAATCCCAACATGACCATGATATTCATAAGCTTTTTCTACTCAATATAGTATAACAATGGTGATACATTTATAGTCCAATCATGATCAGCTGAGCGCCGTGACCCATGGGTCCCTTGTTTATAAATATTTTAACTTGTATTATTTGTGCTAGTGCTTCTTTTGGGTAGGGATAACCTGTTATTATTAAATAACAGTTAACTTGTTTTTAAAAAGTATAATTAACATGACTGATAATGGACCGTTTTTTTGTCAAATAATTCTAAAGCAATGTAGATAAAGTTATATGGCCAAATCAAAACACCATTTCCAACTGTAAATAATATAAATGACATCAATCCTCTTTCCTGTCTCCAAGGATCTTATCAAAATCTTACATAACTTGAGTTAAACACCATCAACTCATAATGCAGCTTATATTACCACACAAAACCAGCATGTGCCTACCTCCTCTTCCAAATCATATTTTGTGATCATATATTACAGCTGAGCGCCATGACCCATGGGTTCCTTGTTCACCTGAGTTACATCCTCATCAAAATTCATGCATATTAAATGAGCTCAGAGGTCACCAGATACACGACAGATGTATTATGCACATTTGCGGTGCTCTAGTTTTATTAATATTAATTCAAAGGGAACATATAAATTATGAGAAATAACAAACACCAGGTAAATATATTTAATTGCATGATTACGGACCCTGAAATCAGGTCACCCAATCAGCATGGCCACCTGCAGGGTCAGCCTTCATGGACACAGTCAGTCATTGTAATCTATGACACACTTTACCACTGACTCTGATTTGTGCAACTAATATTTTTTTTATATGAGATGATAAAGCCCAACAAAAATAGATTAAAAACAGGCGGTAACTTTTAAGCTTGGCGGGGAGAAATGAAAGCAATACATTTCGCCATGTTATATTGGCCAGGGAGAAAAGTGAGGTTAGGATATCTCATCCCTTAGTTTTCATAATGTGGTCTCCTTCAAAATCTGTGTGTGTGAGTGAGTGTGTGTGTGTGTGGGGAGGGGACACTTATTACAGGAGGGGCGCTTATTACAGTAATCACCGTACGTCCGTCTGTTCTTCTTTCTGTATGTCCGTCAAATTTATTTCCTGATGACAACTACAGTTTGGATTGACATATGGATTTTAGACTTGACGTATATATGGCTAACCTCTAACGCAAGAACTTTATTGATTTTGGGGTTATGAAGTTAAAGGACAAGGTCACAGGACCAACATATTTAGAAAGATTGTGGATGCATTTTAAGCCAAACTTTTCATTACAAACCTTCCATCTTGCACATATAGCTGACCTGCCAATAGCGGAAGAACCTGATTGATTTTTGGGTCACATGATCAAGGTCTTAGGGCCCATCCATTCACAAATTAGTTAACGGATGATACCCCCGGTTTGGTAGACAGGTTGGATTCAAACTGATCGTAGGACCCATATTTTGAAAAAGCTCATAAACCTATCCTTATAGAAGAATTCAACTAGGTGTTGGGACCCATGTGTCCATAGTTCTTTATGGTATGTTATCTCCAAAACCACTCATGCCATTGCTTATATATTTTATATGATGATTAGCCCATGTGGGATGTGTGCTGTAAAATCTCAGACTTACTATGATCAGAAATCCACATGGTCACAAAGCAAAGATCTGAGATTTCCAATCGGATGAATTATATTAAGAAAAGTTTAAGATTTACCATTGGTCCCTATAAGAAGCTTAGTGCCATTGAATTTCAAACCCATTGGAAATCCAAAATGGCAGCCAGGCTGAGGTGATAGAATTCCTTGTATACACATTATTTAATTTTAAATGATGCCTTGCCCCTATGTAAGGATCTTTATTAAACTTTTAAACCTGTCAAAGATTCAATATGACTGCCAGGCAGTTATGTTAGATTATCTCAAGCACTGTTATATAAACTTATCTATTTTACATGGATTGTATTAATAGATATATTATTTAACTAATCTTGGCACTCTCCATAGCTCAGATGGTGGCATTCCGTAGTCTGTAGGGGTGGCCGAAACCAAAGAACCACGGGCCTTGGACAGGCAACTAACTACAACCCACTCTCATAGCCATGCAAGGGATGGAACCCAGGTTGCCAGCGGAGAGAGCCGAGCTATTTACCCCTCGACTGTCCAGGCCCCCTGTTCATGCCATATTATGAGAGCATGTGATCTATCAATATTCAGATCCATCAGAATTCTAGTGCCACAGCCAGTCATTCATCTTGGAACCCTTTTCATACTTTAACCCTAAATGATGTTCTTTCACAGTTCAGTCTCATCAGTTATACATGTACATCTATAATTACAGGAATATTGGTCTTGTGATGTGTGTATGTAAGTTACAGGTGAGGCCACCTATGTTAACCTATTTTCACTGAGCCAAACTTTCCTACTTCCTTTTCCCTGCCTTTTATATTTATGGTGTCAGATCAGCTAAGAACCCTAGCCTATTAGCCACATTTTTAGCGAACCTGTGAGCTTATGCGATGGTGTGGTGTCATCCCGTGTCCGTTGTCTGTCGTCCGGCGTCTGTATGTTAACCCATACTATCCTGAAAACGGCAAGAGTTAGCATCACGAAATTTTATGCATAAAATTAGTCATCTGAAAAACTCTATTGGATTTTGCTTATTTTTTGGCTAACTGCATTTTCTTAGATTTTAAAGGGAAAAAGCTAAAAAAGCTTTAAAATCTTCTTCTCCCAAACTGTTCAGCCAAATCGTCCAATATTTTAAAGAAATGATCCCTGGAACAATCTCTCAAGTTTGTTCGAATGGTTTAAGTTCGGTGATTTTTGGTCGAGTTACAGCTAGTTGAACTTAGTCATCTGTCCAAAAATGCATACTAAAATTACAATCTTAGAAACGGCTGGAGCTATCATCACCAAATTTTATGCCAATGTTGGTCACATGAGTCATATCTGAAATTGAGGTATTGGTGGCACCACCTGCATCGGCCTTTTTTGTACGGGGGTCATCAGTGCCCATATCATACCACTACAAAAAACTTCTTCTCTAAAACCATACGGCCAAATTGTTTAATATCGCACAGAAATGATCTTAGGTATTGCTTTCTGAAGTTTGTTCAAATGGTCTCAGTTCAGTGATTTTGGCTGAGTTACGGGATACTGAATTTAGTCATATGCCATAACAGCCCATTTTAGCTCAGTGGCTACAAAGATCTTCTCAAAAACCACTGGGCCAAATTCTTAAATCTCACACATTTTAGTTATCCTTAGATGTTGATAATTCAAGTTTGTTCAAATAATTTTGGTTCAGTGATTTTTGGCTGAGTTATGGGAAGCTTACCTTAGCCATTTTGCTTTATTTTCCCTTAGGAGTTATAAACCTGCAAAACATTTAATGACTGATGCCACTGAGGCCAATTTGTTTAATATTTAACAAGAATAATCCCCTGAATAATTCTTACAATATTTGTCTTTTATGGTTCCAAAGAATGAATTTTGGCTGAATTATAAAGATTGAATTGAGTCATTTTACCATATATGTTACCTGTGTTAAGCAGATACATCCAGCCTGGAACCAGTTTATCAGCATCTGTTACATCATGCCTCCAGACATTTAGATTTCAGGTTATCTATGGTTAATATTGACAAAAATGTTTTTTAAAAACTTTTAAAAAATGTAGATTTATGATTCTAGATATTCCTCATGCCAGGCAATGTTTACAATCACAGGTATACGTTAACCCATACTGTTTCGAAAGCAACTGGAGCTAGCATAATAAAATTTAATGCAAAACATTAGCCATCCAAATAAATCTGCATTTTCTCAGATTTTATAGAGAAAAAGCTAAAAAACCTTTAAAAATCTTTTCCTCTGAAACAGTCAAGCCAGTTAGTTCAATATTTCACAGAAATAATCTTTTATACCATCTCTTTAAAGTTTGTTCAAATGGTTTAAGTTCGGTGAATTTTGGCAGAATTACAAGAAGTTGAACTTAGTCATTTGAACTTTGTCATCTGTCCAAAAAAGCATACTAAAGTGACAGTCTCAGAAACGGCCAGACCTGTCATCACCAAATTTTATGCCAGTGTTGGTCACATGAGTCAAATATGAAATTCAGGTATTGGTGGCGCCACCTGCATTGACCTTTTTTTGTACCGGGATCATTGGTCATCTGCATATCAACCCATAATTTCTCAGGAATAGCAGGAGCTACCATCCCCAGATTTTATGCAATAATCAGGGTCACTGGTCATCTGTATATCAACCCATAATTTCTCAGGAATAGCAGGAGCTACAATCCCCAGATTTTATGCAATAATCTGTCACATATCAAATGTTGTGGGATTCAGCTTATTTTTTTGCTATCTACTTTTACTTAGATTTTAGAGGGGAAAAGCTGAAAAACCTTTAAAAGTCTTCTTGTAAACGGTCAAGCCAAATGGTATAATATTTTTCAGAAATGATCTTTGCATTTGATGAATTTTAGTGGAGTTAAACGAATTTTAACAGTCATTTGGCCAGTAAGCATACTGACAGGGTTATCTCAGAAATGACAGAAGCTAGCATTACCAAGTATTGTACAAATGTTGGTCACATGACTCATATTTTAAGTTGCAGATGTGTGGTGCCACCTACATTGACTTGTTTTTTTATGGGCAAAAACCTCATAATTTTAGCCTCTTTCAGCTTAAAATGTTTATGATGAAACTGTCAAAGTTGAATCATTCAATTTTTCAAAAGAATTATCCTAGGACATGGTTCTTTCAATCATATCAGGAAAGCTTAAGTTGGTCTTATGGCCATTATTTTGTCTAACTCAAACTGAGGACTGCAAAACTGTTCTTCTACAAAATTATTGTTTCAATTATAACTTCTGTAACATGGCACAAAAATTATTCTAAGGTGGCCTTTGTTCAAGTTTACTTGAATGATTTTTGGCAGAATTATTAGACTTAAACAATGAAAGAACTGCATCTTTTATTATTCTAGATTTTATGATAAAAAGTTTATGAATATGTCAGCTTAAAAAAAAAACAATTTAGCCCCAGTCTTACAGTATGTGTAAACAGATTTGCCAACAGGCCAAGATTGTGTCTGTATATTTAAATAGGTTAAGAAACTGCCAACTGTTTCAGATTTGCCAATAGATCAGGCAGCCAGATATAGGTCAAGAGTTCAATCAGTGCAGCCAAGCACAAGGCATGTGATCACCTCATGGGTGACATGTGAACACCTCATGAGTACCATGTGATCACCACATGGGTGTTATGCCCCTCAGGGCTGCATGTGGAGCCAATCTATTTCTAGCTTTGGCAGACTGCCAACTGTATTAGATTAGGCAACAGGTCAAAAGTTTACCTAGTCTAGCCAGGTGCAGGTCATGAGTTCACTCAGTTCAGTAGCCTGAGCCAGTAAATTTGTCACAGTTCACTCGGGGCAACTGCCTTACTCACCCAAGCCTGGTCAGCCTGTCAAACTTTTCATTGCAAACCTTCCATCTTCAAGATATTGCTACCTGCCACTAGGGGAAGATTCTAATAAACCTGTACAATTTTAGGTTATCTGGTCAGAGGTCAAGGTCACTTTTTAAAAGATTGTTATAATAATCCTAATGCTACAAGTTCAAGGATATTAAGTTCTAAGATTTTTTGGTCACAAGGTCATTTGTTAAGGTCACAGGACTGTCATTCTAAAAAATTTCTTTAAAAATATCCTTATAGACAAATTCAGCTGAGCGTCCTGACCCATGGGTCCCTAGTTGTGTTGTGAGCACCCATGCCAGAATTTGAGCAGTTGTGTTTGTGTGATTGTTTCTTATTCAAAATGTTTAGTACCTGCATTATTCATATACATGAGAAGTAATGGTCCAGCATTGAAGCATTATACCTGGTGTATTTCCCAATGCACAGGTTCGCATTAGGCCTGTAAGGCCTTGTTAATATTACCACATGCAAAATGTTCACAGCTAAGCATGGATTCCTTGGTTAACAATCATTTAGTATTAAAAACAAAATGAACATGACATTTACATGTTTGATTCAGATTGTAAAAACTCCATCAATTTGACTGAAATTTTATTTAAAATGTTGTTTCAAGAGGGTAGCACATAATGAAAAGCTGTCCTCTGTCACAGGTCAGTTTGCAATTTAGATGATGTGTCGTTTTTCAGAGAGCACCACAACACAGAAAGCCCCCAGCAGCACACCAAGCTCTACTGCCGCAGCATCACCAGCAGGGCCAATGGGTGCTGCCCCAATGATGCCAGGTCCAATGCCCATGATGGGTCCACCAGGACCTGGACCCATGCCTATGATGGGACCTGGTGAGCATTGCATATATGATAACGGTAATCTTGCAAAGTAACGGACCCATGTTACATGGTCTCACAAATAAGTGTGACCACATTTCAATAAAAAATTGTTGCATGTTAAAGTTGACAATCTGGCACATCTAATAATATCATATTTTTGTAAGTTAAATGTATCTTTTGCTACAAACTGTTGAAAAAGAGTAGTTTGCTGAAAATACCAAAAATGAAGTTGTATCAAAGACGTTCTCAGCCGAAATCATGAACCACAGTAATGTACATACAAACCATGTTAAACAAAAATATGTCTAACAAAAATTACAGTCAGTATATCTTTGCAAGAACAGATAGAGAGACAATTTTACCTCTTAATCCTTGTATCTCAAGATGCAATACAAGTTGACAATGTTGTTTCACCAAAAACATAAACATGCAACTGTCGTTTGTGAGTGTATTTGGCTAATCACATTAACTCTTGCTCTATTCACCTTTGTTTCAATGTATGTTTATGAGTCAAATAAATACAACACAGTCTTTTTTGTGGACAGAGTATAAAGACAATTTGAACATGTTCTTTATCTTATTTTATTTTTAGCTAAGCTGACTATGTCATCTGAGCTATAGTCATGGTCCTTTGTCTGTTGGGCTGTCCATCCGTCCGTCTGTCTGTTAAACTGGCACATTTTGAAACTGTTGGACTTATGAATCTGAAATTCAGCATTGTTACACTTCAAGACTGCCTATTATCAAAACCACTGATCTGTTTTTGATCATATTTAGTGTGTATATTCTTCCATACATTTAATATTAACATACCAAGAATTAGGACAGTATTGCCTAATTTGTTAAAGTTTTGGGCCTGAACATAATGGACCTTGTATAAAAACAGGAAATATATTTACTCACTAAAAATAAGAATTGCTGAAGCTAGAGACCTTTGTCAGGGATATACAGGTCTTTAAAACCTCTTTATGTTTGTAACAGTCATGCATTTGACATCACTTTTTTGTTCACCTTCAGGGATTATAGGCCATTAATTGTAAAAGTACATACAGAAAATGTTATAAATTTGTTTATCGACTTTACTTTGAAGTCTTTAGATATATGTATCATGCATATGAAATACCATGATCATATCTTATTAGGCAGATGAAACATGTAAGTAGAGATCATAAAATGCTCCCCTAGCTGTTGCATGTACTAAGCAGTTTGGTGCATATGCAGATAAACTTATGATATTGTCAAAAGGTAGTAGCATTTCTATTACATTTTTTCAAATGCAATTAAATAAAATAAATCATGAATGAATTTAATTTTTAACACTATAGTGTTATTTTACTGTTTCAGTAGGTTTTCCCATGATTGGTAATGTTCTTTCTTTTACCAGTAGAATCTGCCTTTACACGCATGATGACAAATGTCAAGTTTAAATTATTCTAGTATTAGATAATATAAATTTCAATTTGGGGGAACTGCACTCAATTTTTCAGACAAATGGAGTATGCAGTCAGGCCAGTTCTGCTGTATAATTTATTCCAAGCAATTAGCTTGTGCAAAAAAAAACAAAAAAAACAGGAAAGGCGAAATGAATGGCCAGATCTTATTGTCATCCAGAGGCTTAATGAAAAATAAAATTTATCAGCAGAAAGGTTCAGATGTTTATGTTTTTCTGATTTGTTACAGGTATGCGTCCACCCATGGGACCAATGGGTCCACCAATGGGTCCAATGGGCCCATATATGATGGGTCCAATGCCTGGCAGACCGCCAATGATGGGTGGGCCTCCTATGGCTCGACAGCCAAAACCTTGATCATGCTCAAGAACTGCTTCAATCTAAAGATTTGACACCTGCTAAATTTTAAGCATTTCCAGCACTCAGTTTGACAGACAAAGTGTTATATATATATAAATATGTGTGTAAAGAATATGTATTGTCTTGTAAATAAATTATGGAAATTTGTCAGATTTTTTTCATTTTTTAGCTCAGCTGACTTTAAGTCATCTGAGCTATAGTCGTGGTCCATTGTCAGTGGTCCATCTGGATGTCTGTCTTTCCGGATGTCCGTCCGTAAGACTAGCACATTTCAACACCATTGGACCTACGAATCTGTAATTTGGCATACAGTTAGATGTCCCCAGAATCTTCTGCCATGCCGAAAATTGGGTCAATAGGACTTCGTTCCTCCGAGATATTAAGGTAATACCTCAATTTTTAATTGTATCCCAAGACAAAGTCGGGGGATACTATTTTTTCACACGGTCCCGCTGCCGCTGCCGCCACATATAAATCTTGTGTGCGCGATAACTCAAAAAAATTTTTCACCAATCTTTACCAAACTTGTATATGTATAGATATGGGTGAGAGGACGATGCCTATTTAAAATGAGGTCATGACCTTGACTAGGAGAGTATCCTTGACCTTGAATAGGTCCAATTTTTGGGAAAATCACACAATTTCTTAAATATCTCAAGAAATCTTGCAAGGATTGATCCCAAAATCAAGTTGATGGAATATCATGGATAGGGTTGTCATGTTCCAGAAACTGGTGGCGCCACCTATTATTCTTCACTTGTTTTTGTGCCTTTTAATACCCCAAAAATTGCTACTTGACAGTACTGTGAGCATTGTAAGGCAAAAACTAATGGACAGATTTCTTTTATATTATGCATATACATAGATATGGGTTATGGGATGATGTTTATTTAAATTGGGGTCATGACCTGTCCTATGAGAGTGACCTTGACCTTGAATATTGCCATATATGGTGAAAATCACACAAACTCATTAATATCTCAATAAGGGATGTATGGATTGGTCCAAAAATCAACTTGACCGAAGATCTCAGATAGTAATGTCATGTACCGGAAACAGGTGGCGCCAACTGTTATTCTTTTACTTGTTTTCATGCCGTTTAATACCCCCATCATTGCCACTTAACAGTTACTGTGAGCATTATAAGTCAAAAACTAATGGACAGATTTCTTTCATATTATGCATATCAGAGTTGGGTCAAAAAGTAAATGATTTGAAGTAATTGTATTACAATTATTTTTTCAAGTAATTGTATTTGTAATTGATTACATTTTCTAATCATTGAAAGTAATTGTAATTGTAATCAAATACTTGAACAATTACTTTTCAATTACTTTTGGGTATATTTGTCTGGTATGAATAATTCCATCAAACTCTTTAAATTTGATAAGCATACCTAGCTATTAACCAATTTTCCATGGTTGTTCCTCATGTTCTTCAAAGCTATCCCAATAAGCCATCTGAGCTATAGTGAGCTCAAATGAAACGATTTTGCAAAAATACCGCTGTAGTGGCCAGACATGGGATAATAGTAATAAATAATAGTAATAGTAATAGACTATAACAGCTTTTTCCAATTCCATGTAATAGTAATATTAATAGTAATAGACTCAGAAATTTGAGCTGTAATAGTAATAGTAATAGAAACAGAAGGGAAAGTAACAGAGTAATTCATATTATTTTCTATTACTTCCTGTGCCCCCCTTGATCATGAAGGATTTCAGCAAATATTTGTCATAAGACTCTTGCTTTGTCTAGTGTGTAGATTGATAGTCAGGTGGCTTAGCGTCAGATTTTGGCCATATTGTTACATACCAGATAAAAGCACCAAAGTATGAGTAGAGTTCACCAAAACAGATGATTTCAGAGGGGTGCCCATGAGATAAGTTTCAGAGCCTGAAAACCATCTGCGCCTTGCGTATCACAGCACGCTCTTTTCGCATGAAAATGAAGAGGGTTAGGGAAGAAAAAATCACCTTAGATCCACTACGGTTCAAGGAAATACGGTAAATTGTATACCAAAAGAAAGCCAAAGAAGAGTTCTTTCTATCATTAACATTTACATTGTTATATAATACACCTAAAGCCCAAAAAAAGTAGAAGGGTCACGTGACCATACCTTTTCTGAAATTCGGGATGTGGGAAGCTGCATGCAACATTAAAACAAGATATTAAGTGTATAAAGAAAAAAATGTGCAAATATTTTTCTTGTTTACTATTGTTGAGTTTGTGATTCAGTTATTGGGAAAGTATTAAATGTTTATAATAACGGATAGTTGCCTTAGCGACTACTGGTGTTTGAACTAAATATGACCGATCAACCATATTTCTGTTCAAGATCAACCTAATGTTCATATTTTTATTTGTTCTTGTTATTCATTGTAACTGATCTCTGTAAATCGTTGCAAATTCGAAATGTAAACTTCTGAGCAAGCACAATGATATTTTATCAGAATTTATTAATTAACTATCATAGTCGACATGTTACAAGAGTGGAGCATATTCCTGAAAATATGTTGACATATTACCACTTAAACATCCCCTGTTTCAAAATTCACTACAAATTGAAATTTAACACAGAAATAAGACCTTAAGACTGACTTAACAAATAAGACCGATCATATTATTAAAGCCAAATGGTTACAATGCAATATATTAGTTGTACTAGCACATTCTGGAACACAGCTTAAGTAGTTTACTTAATGCAGTTACATTTTCAAAGGGATGTACAATCAAGATTTGCAGGTGACTCAGCGTCGTATTTGGACTCTATCGTAACAGATCGGATAAAAGCACCAAACTTTGTAGTTGGGTAGAGTACATCCAGGGGGTTGATTTTAGAGGGGGTCCTCTAAGGTGAAGTACATACTAGTTTTGTTTTAGGGCATAAAACCTATTTAGCCCTTGCTCGCCGAAATAACAAAATTTAGCATAAAAATATGAAGAAATAACAAAATAATAAAACATAAATATCAAAATTAAGCATAAAAATATGAAGGGTCAGGGAAAGGAAAAATCACTTCAGATCCGCTTTATCTGGATAGAATATTGTAAAAGATATAATATATACCAAATTACAGACAAAGAAAAATAAGTTCCAGTTGTTGTACAATAAATCTTGTATTTATATTATGCAGCAAACTGTCTTTTTTGTCTAGTGGTTTTCTGCTGTGGCTTATAAATATAGTGTTACCTGAGTATTCATTATTTCATCCATATCCTGTAGAATATTAGCCTACATTTCTTTTTTCTATATTATATGCATACCTGCAGTTAAATCAGTTTCACAGGCCATTCTATTTCCCGTTTTAGGTTACAAATATCTCTACGAAATGATTTAATCGCAAACTAGATGTCTATAAATAAATGAAAGCTTGAAAGTATATGTCAGAATAACAAAATCGACCAATTATATTCCAAATCCAATATGTGTTGTCTGTATCTCCAAACACTCTCTGAAGTTCACCCAAAAGGTTCTTATAGGTTTAGGAATCCATCATTGACAAACAACTCTAAACAACAGAAGGTGTAGGTAAACTCAAAGCAAAGCCCACTTTTCCTGATAGATATATCTTGTTTGCTTCAACAGAACTTACACTAAAATAGTGTTCTCAGCATCATAATACAACTTTGGCATATTCATGTTCACTTACATAACTTAAATCATAAACAATAAAAGTTAACTCAGTCGAGCATTTTCTCCGATGTCCTAACAATTTAGAATGTAGAACTTAGTCAAAACAATGCAGATCAATAATATTACTGACATTTATTTGTATAGAAACATATTTATTCTAACCAATAAAACAACCAGCCGATCTTCATATGTCCTCATTAAATTAATTTGTACTCAAAAGATATCCATAGCCATAGAGTGCATAGATTTAAACAACACACATTTGTCATTTCAGTAAAATAGTATTTAGGATAAGTGTAAACAAGTGCTGCATTATGTTACATTCTGAGTATTTTCTCACTTGCCCGTATATCATATATCATGACTGAGATGCATTAACCCTTTACTGTTCAGATTAGCCTGCGGATTGTCACACTCCTACTGTTCAGATTAATTTTGCTTATTTCCACATTTTGACATGAATCTATATAAGAGACATTAACTCAGTAACCGTTAAAAGTATCTTTGTTAAATTTTCAGCATTTACTCTCAGGTATATGTCCTTTATGTTATTTTATTTATTTTCTACATACCTGGTTTCATATGTATGTAACTAAGGTATATACAGGTAAAAACAGGTAAATCTGTACTACCTGTATTTCCACTCACTGGTATATCACCGAAGTGACCCCTTCACCCTGTCCAGGTAACCCATTAACCATTTTATAAAAAAAAGGGAAATGTAAGGATTTTTTTTCACTCTAAGGTAATTATTAATTCAAGGTAATAAAGAGGTAAATGATTTTGTTTAATAATGGAAAGGGAACCACCGACAAACCAGAATGTGCAAGTAAAATTGGATTTTACCGTGGAAATGAAATATTTTTCACCTGAAAAGCTTGCTGACCCAAGAAGCACATTTTATGACTCTATTAACATGTAACACATGTTTACCTGTACAGGTAAGTAAAGGTAAGTAAAGGTAAATTTTTTTTTCTGAATGTGTATGCAAACACCTTGTTCATCATTATAGTTACTATAAATTAATACCTTATCTATTTATTGACTGTATAATTCATTTATATATATAAGAAAAGGTGCTTTTAAGTCCAGTAATTAAGTTACCTATGTGAAAACCTGTGTTCTTCAACTTATCTTATTACCTGTGGCAATGACACAATCATGCTGAATAGTGGCTGAGAAGATTATAGATGAACAAGTGTCAACTATGTAAAACCATTATATTTTGATTTTTTTCCAGACATGTAAAACATAAATTGATAATTTTGGTTATGGTTACATGTAAAAATATACTCACCTGTACAGGTGAGTTCAGGTAAATACAGGTAAATTATTTTTTTAATGAAGTATATATTTATACATGTTATAAGGGAGAGCAAAAAAAGCAACTTAATTTTGAGTGCCATGTGTAAAATTTATGAATTACAAGTACTAATTGCACTATTTATTGGGTTACCTGAAATGATACCTTTGATCTTAAACAGATTTAATTACCTTTGCAAGTACAGAATATAAAGACAACTTTTCATTTTAAAACTGGAAAAGAAATTTTTGAACGAGTCAATACAATATGCAGAAGCTATCTTGTAATCAACTGCACAGCCACGAGACTTGTGTATTTCAATTTTGGCAATATCTACCTGTAAAAATATACTCGCCTGCACAGATAAGATCAGGTAAATAAAGGTAAATTCTTGTTTTTTTAGTTTAAATTATATTTTTATACTTGTTATAAGGGACATTGCAATACAAACTATTTACTTTTGTGCAATGTGCAAAATATATAATTTATGGGTGTAAAATGCACTAATTATCTGGTTACCTGTAATATACCTTTTTATGTCCAATTACAGGGTTCTTGCGCCTTTTCAATTTTCAAAAGTAAGACCTTTTTAAGACTTTGTAAGACCTTTTTCCCGTGAAAAATAAGACAAGAAAAATAGACAATATACAAGAAAAAGATCATTAGAAACCTTACATATGTAGGTCTTAATTATATTAGTTTTTACACTCATCCAAATTACAGATCACACATAAATAAATAAATAAATAGGCCTTCAATTATATGCCCGTATATTCTCTAGGCCTACTCTTTTGCCGGCTGTTGCCGTATAGGCCTACTTCTACAGAAATGTCATTACGATCGGAGTTCATTCCCGTATATTATACATGACAAAGCATGCATCTGTTTATCCATAAATTTGTCCAATAAGTGTACCATATCTATAAACAGCGTTTTGCCATAGAACGGTAATTTTGTAACTTGACTGCTGCATTCCCACGATCGCCAGGCCCCACTTCTCCCCGAGCAACTTCATTTTCCCGCCAAAATCAAAGAACACGTGCAAGCCAGTCGTGAGGTACAAACATTCGGATAACTTCCTTTACTCAAGTTCACAGAATATCCGCAATAAACAACGCAGCGGTAAATTTGATCCGATGACATATACGCTGACGCAATTCCGTGTGGTTCCAAGCCGCGAGAGTGACCAGTTTCCACTTTGAAACCCTTTGATATCCTGCTGTATTAGCACAATCAACTGTAAAACCGTAGTGAAGCATTTGTAAAGAGAGAAGGCTAGCTTGGACGTTCAAAGATTTACGGGGATACGGTTAGAAAAATGCAGTTGGATGACACTGACATAGTTTACATGGGGCAGACCGTAATACGTCGGAAAACACGTTCTGGAATACGACAGCAATATGATTAAAATTAATTTACGATCAACAGAGAGATTTTTTGATGTTCATGTATATTTTCGAAATACCTGCTGCATTAGCGTGATCTGCTGCAAAAACCACGTGTCCCCGCCAAGAGTAAGGCATTTGTAAAGAGAGCAGGAGAGCTTGGATGTTCAATTTTTAGCTCAGCTGACTGAAAGTCATCTGAACTATAGCGATCACTCTTTGTCCGTCCGGCCGTCTGTCCGGCCGTCCGTTAACAGGGCACAAATCGTAACCGCTGTACCTGGAATCTTCTAACTTAATATCCTAGGAGGTCCATAAAAAGTCTCCTTAAAACTTGAAATTAGGTCTCTGTTGCCCATAAACTCTGAGCTATTGGGCTCCGAAGTACCCCCCCAGAATAATGGAAAATTTGATACAAAAGCACAAGTAACTGAACAACTGTTGTATTGATCACCATGATTTTTTTGCACGGATATTGATCATGGAATGTTTCATCAGTTTCTGCAGCCTGGTGGCGCAACCTGTATTTTTTCGATTTTTACGAATTTTTTTTTCTTTATTTTTGAGACCTCTTAAGATGCGGTCATCTGTTAACAGGGCACAAATCGTAATAACTGGACCTAGAATCTTCTCTCTTGACATGCAGGGAGGCCCATAAAAAGTCTCTTTGGAAACCTGAAATTTGGTCTCTGTTACCCATATTCTTCGAGCTATGGGGCTCCGAATTACCCCCCCCCCCCCCAGAACAATGGAAAATTTGATACAAAAGCTCTAGTATCTGAATAACTACTGCATTGATCACCATGCTTCTTTGCATGAATATTGATCATGGGATGTTCCATCACTTCCTGCAGACTGGTGGCGCCACCTGTATTTTTTCCAATTTTTACGCATTTTTTTCAGACCTGCAATGAAACTGTCATCTGTTAACAGGGCACAAATCATAACCACAGGACCTGGAATCATCGAACTTAATATCCAGGGAGGTCCATGAAAAGTACTCTTTGAAACCAGAAATTAGATCTCTGTTACCCATTTTCTCCCAGCTATTGGGCGGTGAAGTACCCCCGAGAATAATCAAAATTTTGATACAAAAGCTCAAGTATCTGAATAACTACTGCATTGATCACCATGATTATATACATAAATATTGATCATGGGATGTTCCATCACTTCCTGCAGACTTGTGGCGCCACCTGTATTTTTTCCAATTTTCATGAATTGTTTTCTCTTTTTTGAGACCTGCAATGAAACTGTCGTGTTAACAGGGCACAAATCGTGACCGCTGGACCTGGAATCTCTTCTCTTCAAATCTAGGAAGGTCCATGAATAATCTTCTTGGAAACCAGAAATCAGGTCTCTGTTACCAATATTCTTTGAGCTATGGGGCTGTGAAGTACCCCCCAAGAATAATCAAAATTTTGATACAAAAGCTCAAGTATCTGGATAACTACTGCATCGATCACCATGATTATGTGCATGAACATTGATCATGGGGTGTTCCATCACCTCCTGCAGACTGGTGGTGCCATCTGTATTTTTTCCATTTTTAGCTCAGCTGATTGAAAGTCATCTGAGCTATAGCGATCTTTCTCGTCATCTGAGCTATAGCTATCTTTCTCCGTCGTCCGTCCGGCCTTCTGTCCAGTCGTCCGTTAACAGGGCACAAACGGTAACCATAAGACCTATAAACTTCTTTCTGTACATCTAGAGAGGTCCATAAAAAATCTCCTTGGAAACCTGAAATTAGGTCTCTGTTACCCATATCCTCCGAGCTATGGGGCTCAGAAGTACCCCCCAGGATAATTAAAAATTTGATACAAAAATTCCGGTATCTGAATAACTAATGCACTGATGGCCATGATTTTTCGCATGCATATGTTCATTGAGTGTTTCATCAGTTCCTGCAGACTGGTGGCGCCACTTGTATTTTTTTTATTTTACGCATTTTTTTCTCTAATTTGGAGACCTTAAAAAAAAAGCCTCAACTGTTAACAGGACACAAATCATCACTGGTTGAACTAGAATCTTCTTACTTGACATCCTGAGACGTCCATGAAAAGTCTTCATGGAAACCTGAAATTAGGTCTCTGTTACCCATATCCTCCGAGCTATGTTGCTCGTAAGTAGCCCCAAGAATGAATAAGAATGTGATATAAACACTCCAATGTCTGAAAAACTAAAACAGTGATGGTCATGATTTTTTGCATGTTTATTGATCATTGAGTGTCCCAACAGTTCCTGCAGACTGGTGACGCCACCTGTATTTTTTTCGAATTTTACGGATTTTCTTTTTTCAAGACCTTCAAATAAAGCCTCAGTTGTTAACAGGACACAAATCATCAATTTTGACCTAGAATCATCTAACTTGACATCCTCAGAGGTCCATGAAAGTCTTCAAGGAAACAAGAATTTAAGTCTCTGTTACCCATATCCTCTGAGCTACGGGGCTCGTAAGTACCCCCCTGAACGATAAAGAATGTGATACTAAAACTCCAGTATCAGAATAACTAATGCATTGATCACCATAATTGTTTGCATGCATAATTATCATGAATTCCTCCATCAGTTCCTTCACACTAGTGGCGCCACCTGTATTTTGTCGAATTTTACGCATTTTTAGCTCAGCTCTATAGTGATCATCTGAACAAATAATGCATTGATCACCATAATTGTTTGCCTGCATAATTATCATGAAGTGTTACATCAGTTCCTTCACACAAGTGGCACCACCTGTATTGTTTCGAATTTTACATACTTTTTAGCTCTGTAGTGATCACTCTTTGTCTGTCTTCTGGCCAGCTGGTAGGGCACAAATTGTAACAGTTAGACCTAAAAACTTCTAACTGAATATACGGGGAGGTCCATTAAAATCTCCTTGGAAACCTGAAACTAGGTCCCTGTTACCCAAATCCTCCAAGCTATGTGACACATAAGTAACTCCGCACATTAATAAAAAAAATTGATACAAAACTTCCAGCATATGAACAACTTATGCATTGATCACCATAATTGGTTGCATGCATAATTATCATGAAGTGTTTCATCAGTTCCTGCAGATTGGAGGCGCCACCTGTATGTTTGTTTCAAATTTTTACGCATTTTTTATGCTATTTTGAGACCTTCAAATAAAGCCTCATCTGTTAATAGGGCACAAATCATCACTCTATGGCCTAGAATGTTCTAACATATCATCTAACTAGGTCCATTAAAAGTCTCTCTGTTGCCCATATCCTTTGAGCTATTGGACTTGTAAGTACCCCCCCCCCCCCTAGAACAAAAAAAATGTAACGAAAACTCAAGTATCTGAATAACAAATACTTGTGGCCATGAATCTTTGCATGCATATTGATCATAGTGTTTCATCAGTTCCTGTTGAATGGTGGCGCCACCTGTAATATTTTCATTTTACGCATGTTTTTCTCAGTTTTTGAGACCTTCAAATAAAGTGTCATCTGTTAACAGGGCACAAATCTTAACCAATAGACCTAGAAATTACTAACATTACTTCCAGGCAGGCCCATGAAAAATATCCTAGGAAACCTGAAATAAGGTCTCTGTTACCCATATACTCTGAGCTATTAGGCTTGTAATTAAAAGTACCCAAAAGAATAAAAAAAATTGGAACAAAAACTCCAGTGTCTGATTTTAAAGTAATGCACTATGGCCATTCTCTATATTCATATTGATCATGGAGAGTTTCATTATTTCCTGCATATTGGTGGCGCCGCCTGTATCTTTTTGAATTTGTACACATTTTTTTTTCTCTATTTTTATAACTACAAACGAAGCAGTCATCTGTTAACAGGACACAAATCTTAACTTTTAACCCTGGAATATTCTTACTAAACGTCCATTGAGGTCCATGATAAATCTCCTTGTAAACCTGAAATTAGGTCTCTGTTACCCATATATCCTTAGAGATATGTTGCTTGCACATAGCTCCCAGAATTATTAAAAATTTAATACAAAAACTCCAGACCTAGAAACTTCTTACTGTATATCCAGGGAGTTCCTAGGCAAATCTCCATTGAAACCTGAAATTAAGTCATAGTGACCTATATTTTGCAATTACGGGCCTAAAATATGATTTTGAGCACCCTGTCATTCAGAATCGGCACAAATTGTATGGGCTATAAGTCCTAGAATGTTCAAACAATAATTTTCAAACAATTCTTATTGAATGTTAAAAACTAATGTCAAGTTATTCACTTATCAGTTCATCAGTTTCCAGCTTTTTTTACAAATTGGATCAGAGCATTAAAAAGGATTGATGAAAATTCCATGGGAAAGAGGAACTAACAATAAATAATTGGACTGCCAAGAAGAGTCCATCAGAAAAAAAAAACAAAGACCACACTGAACATCAAATGGAACACACAAGAAGTATTGCAGTTGTATTAACCAGGAAAGGACTGTTTGGAGAAGAATTATATGTTGAAATTGTTGAATTCTTATGAATATACTTGAAAAAACATTGCTTGAATAAGCTGAATACAAGAGTGGCTTGCGTGAATGAAGGTGGACCTCAAGCACAGGAACATTGTATAAAAAAATGTCCTTAAGAGTTTTATGCTGGCTTGTGTTTCAGCTTTCAGACAAATATCCTTTGTGCACTTTAATTATCACATAAAGCATAATCTATATCCTTATGAAAATGTTTAGATGCATGGCTTTTAACAATATGTTATTCACACCATCTGTATATTTAAGATCATCATACATTAGCTGATGATTAGGTGTTGTGTCAAAGTGGCTTACAAAATAAGCTAAAATTCCATTAGAATGTAAGTATATAAGAATATTAATGATGTAGCAATATTAAAATATTAGTCGTTGTCTGTCTGTAGGTGAACAATGTAGGATATTATCAGTTGTCTATATAAGATAATTATCTGCCATGAGTGTTCTTTTTTGTGAATCTGCCTGAGATGTTAGGTTCAGTCAAATTCCATGGTGACAACAGGAAACAGGTTTATCATGGCTTTTGTTAAAATAGCTACTGAAAATGAGAAATTTCCTGTCTTATGATGTTTATGAATTTTTCCCCCCATGTTTCATGTTGGATAATGTGTCTATCTCCAGTTTGTTTCCTTAAGTTAACAATATTGTAACTGTATTTGGCAAGTAACAACCATTCTCTTGATTAAATCTCTCTGTGTTAACTATATATTATTATGTAAATGTATTGTTTTATTATTAGAAAGAGGCCAAAATATTATATTTTATAATGGTGTAAAGATATGTACGGAGCCCCGTTAGGGACATGAGTAAAAAATTATTTATCTCGTGCGCACGACTTATTAACTTGTGCGCCGACTTATTAACTTGTGCGCACGACTTATCAACTTGTGCGCACGACTAACTTACTTGTGCACACGACTTACTAACTTGTGCGCACGACTTACTAACTTGTGCGCACGACTTACTAACTTGTGCGCACGACTTATTAATTCGTGCGCACGACTTATTAATTCGTGCGCACGACTTATCATTTCGTGCGCACGACTTGTTATTTCGTGCGCACGACTTATTATTTTGTGCGCACAAGTTAGTAAGTCATGCGCATGAAATATAAGGTTCATTTTGTCCGGCAAGATACAGGTCTATATGTATGAATCTGCAGCGATCAAATGAGGTTGCCGCAGTGTCATGTATGATCTACCAAGACTTCCATGTGGGTATTTGCGTATATTAGTAGATAATGTTATGTTTCAGTGTATCTCGAATTAGAATGGTTGATAGAACTCACCTGATAGAACTTTACTTTAATTTAGGCTATACCTATGAGGAGATTATAGTAGTTCTTGCTGAAAGGGACAGAACCATTATATCTTTACGTCATCTTAAAAGGATTTTGAAAGACCTGAACCTATTTCGACGTAAGTTTTACAGTGATCCTGCAGATATTGCGCAATTTATTCAGAATCATTTGCATCGGTCTGGTGCACTACATGGTTACCGGTGGATGCATTTAAAATGCTTGCAACATGGATTCACTGTCCAAAAAGAGACAGTTCGGGAAGTTCTGAGGATATTGGATCCTCAAGGCGTAGAAAACTGCCGAAAGAGGGTATTACGACGGCGTCAGTATTCTGTTAAAGGGCCGAACTATCTTTGGCACATTGACTCATATGACAAGCTCAAGCCGTACGGTATTTGCATAAACGCCTGTATTGATGGGTTTTCTCGGAAAATTTTATGGCTTGAAGCCGGACAAACAAACAATGACCCGCGTGTTATTGCAGGCTATTTTATAAAGACTGTCCTGGCCCTCGATGGCACGGCAGCATGCATACGAGGTGACATGGGGACAGAAAACACGAGAGTAGCCGATATGTTATTGTTTCTCCAGGATGCTGCAAATAATGAACAATGCAAAGGATTCTTGTACGGCACTGGCCAACATAATCAAAGAATTGAGTCATGGTGGAGTATTTTGAGACGTGAAAATGTTCAGTTCTGGATGTCACTGTTCGAAGACATGAAAGATGATGATAAGTTTTCGGGAGATCACCTGGATAAAGCTTTGATTCAGTTCTGCTTTATGGATCTCATAAAGGTAAGTTATCTATCTGTCTTTGTAAATAAAAAACAATTTTCCCGCAAACATTTGATTAAAAAATGTTAGGTCGTAAGTTCAACTTTCTGTAAGAGAGATTCTTATTATTGGTGCAAAAATCATCTTTCTCTTTCATAGCATAGGCCTTTAAAGTGTTATGATTACCTGAAAAATGTTTTGGTGACATAAAATTGTTTTGATATTTAAATGCAGTATTGGTATCCCCCCCCCCCCCCCTCCGCCCGTGGTGACCTGAGTTTATTGCTTGAGTTTATCCTGAGATAAATATATTTAAAAAATACAAATTTGTACATGGCGCAACCTGTTCTGTGTATGTGAAAGCTATGCAAGATGGATGGACCGTTTAAGGCTGATACATTTAACTACTCCTGAGATAAATGCATGAATATAATGTACATAAACATGCTTATGGCGCCACCCAGATCGTGGACTAGAACTCTACCCAAGATGGATGTACATGCGAAATGCTTAGCAGATTCACAAACACACTCCTGAGAAAAGAGCATCAGCGTATTAAATGAAAACAGGACGGTAGGTGGCGCGATCTGTCTGGTCTACGGCAAAGCTATTCAAGATGGTAAACGTGCAAAAGTTTAGGTCAAAACATCCTCAGATTTGTGAAATATTCACGCAAAACAAATTAATGGATGGACGTTACGAAGCGACCGCAAACGATATAAGGTTGCGCCACCAGGCTTGTGTGCGATATTAAGTAATCAAATATCTGTGGACATATCAGGCGCATCCCTCTGAAAACTCCTAAGATAAATTCATGGATATATTCTACGAATACGTGAATACAGATGGCGCTACTTGCCTGTCTATGAGAAAGCTATCAAAGATAGATGGACATGAAAACTTTCAGGTCAACACAATGAACCACCAATGGGATATGAATGATTTTCACCCTATGCAAACGCACGGATGGCCTCAACGCGAAAGCTATTGAAAATGGCGCCACCAGTCTTAAGTACGAGAGGAACTTATCCAAGATCTATTTACATGCACCACTGCCGCCCAGTACACTGGAACACAAATAAGGTATTATCACTAAAGAAGACACGAATGGACACTGTCGGGTTTAGAAAGGTTGGCCCAGTGGTCGCAGTTCTCCGAAATGCACACGCCGGGGGCTGAATATATAACATCAGCAAAACTGTCTGAGCACATAAAAGTATACTTTAACATATTTTATCATTTATTTGTTTAAATTTAATGAATCCTTTTTCCATTTCAGTTGACTCTCAATTTCTGTATATCTTTGCAGTTCTATAATCGTAGTTGTGAATCGTCTTTCCATTACAGTTTACTCTTCATTGCTGTATATCTTTGCTTTTCAAGAAGTAACTCGGTGTTATTTATATTTATATACAGCCTTGCATGAAGAACTTCTGTATGTCCTGATATGCTTTTATTCTTTATAGAAGGAACTCTCCGAAGTTAGAAAGGTCTGGAATTCCCATCGAATAAGACCAGAACCGAATACAGTAAAAGGCCGACCTGCCTTAATCTTCAGTTTGCCCCAGTTATATAACACAATAGATTATCTATGCGACGTGGATCCTGAGAGAGTGGAGATTTGCATTGACGAGTGCAAGTTCGAAAATGGGGTGCCTTGTGATGAAGATATATTTCAACTTGCCAACATATACATGGGCGAAAATGGATTAGTGATGCCAGTGGATCCATATGAAGCGGCACAGTTGTACTTGATGCTCAGAGAGGCTTTCAGACGAGACTAAAATCTTTGACTCAGAATTATCACTGGAACAAAGGTGTTTATACATTTATAGTTTTGAAACATGAAGATTTCTGCAAACAGTATCTAATATGTATGACAAGGAAAGTTTTGATACTGTTGTAGCCTTTATTTTATAAAAATCCCTTTTTACGTCTAACTCATACATTGGAAATACCAGCGTTTCCAGGGACGTATCTAGTGAAGCCGGGTGAGGTTACCTAGCATGCTATAATTCAGGTGGTATACTTTTATTTGTTAGTATTGGTATTCTGCTATACTAGATTTTTCATGTCGCCAACAATCTTAAAATCCTAGATTGGAGAAAATATATATGAAGGAATCCAACCACGGTAGACAAATTTCTAATTTATTTTCCTGCATTCTTTTTATTCCGAGGACATTATTGGCTCCATATACCTCGCATACAGAATCAGGATCAGAACTTGGTATGGTTAAAGAGGGAATTTCATCACTTTTAACCACTGATATACTTCGACAAAAATTAACACGGTCTATATATTTCGTCTCAGCATTATATTCAACACTTAATAACATAGCTTCTGAGGACACATGATATAGGGAGTGATAAGGGGGTGTAATTGGTCATGAAGATCAAGGCATCAGATCTAGTACATCACAGTTGAATCATGTTATGTGATGTATTTGTTTAATATTAGGGGACAATAAGCTGGTTAGTGCTTATCGGGGATTCATGAGTTAATTACTGTCGCTCATTGTTTTGTTTGTATTGTTGTTCAATAAGAAATTGGAATAAATTTCTAGTATAACCAAACCAATGACTTGGGACCTTTCAGTCTGATTTAAATTCTTCATCTTTTATAAAAAGGAACACCGCAAGGGTACATAATAAGCCTATTGTGTGTCTGTGACCTCTTAGCTCATTAAATATGCACGAGGTTTGCCGAGAATTTAATTCAGGCTAGAAACGCTATTAATTTAATATATATCATAAGTATCATGAAAATCCATCAGTCATTATGATACTGCCAAAGTATGGTGTTCCTCTTACCTTTTTAATGTCACCAGAGGACTGTGACTTGGTTATTGTATTGGATTTGTCAAGCAGTGAGTAAAACCAGATGAATTTTTTGATAATTTATTGTACATTGATAGGGTGAATCATGTTTAGATATTAGCGTGAGACTTAAGTTAAAAAAAACACACGTGTCTCATTTGATGTTAATTTCAAAGCAGTTAAATGGTAAGGGGGCACACATGGCTCATTTGATGTTACTTTCAGTACAATTTAAATTAATCGAAGCCGTTTCTATAGAACGAGGGTTTGTCGTAATTTTCAAAGGAATAGCACCTGTTTAGTTTTGTCTCTGGAGGCGTATCAAAATTAACATTCATGTAGTAATGGAAGTGGTGGCCAGAGGACGATCAAGTCTGGTGACGTCTGCAAGCATATACAAGTCGTGAGGAGGACGATATTCGAGAGAAGTGCCCTTTCCAGTTCGGTAGAGCCTGATCGACAGTCCGGGGGCAGGTGACGTCTCCGTGTGTCACAGTCGAAACAGCTGAGAGATGATGTATAGAAGCGAAGATAGTCGGTGTCTAGGGAAGGCCACAGTGATTTCTCTGTAAATAATTTCAGATCGAGTATCGCTTTTTGCAGACGGGCCCCTGTTAACGAACAACCGGACGGGAGGACGATTGCCAAAGACCCTTCGCTGTAGCTCGGCATAATTGAAAGTCAGCTTACAAGACGATTAGAGGTCGCGCGCTTGCCGGAAAAACGCTGGCTAAAATTGAATGACAAATAACCAGAACGTGTCATAAAGAAGACAAATAGGAAGAAAATCAGCCATAGTTTGATTAGCGATAAATATTGAGCCAATATTGACAAAGTAACAATGGAAATAATATTTTTTTTTGTTTTCATGACTTTGACCATGAATTTAACCTATTTAAAAATACACATACAGCTTCAAGAAATCGTTCCGATATGCGATAGGTTAAATTGCAAAGTGATAAGGCCTGGTAAACTGTGACCTGTAGAATGCTATTAAAACAAAGGCAAGAACCAGCCTGAAGGCAAAATTTAGGACAACTGACAAACAAACAGACATATTGACAAAGTGACACAAAGCTGAGACCAGTTAATTTGACTAGGTAATGCAGAGGAAACCGGCTTCTGTGGCTCAAGGGTAGAGCGCAGGACTCAAAGCCGGGAGATCGTGATTTCGAATCTCAGCCGAGGCGGTGGGATTTTTCACGGTCGGCCCCCACCCAGGGTGAGCGCTCTGCAGGCTTAATGGGAAGGCAGTGCCCAATGGCCATGTTTCACTCACAAACGAGTGCGCCTTTCGGGGGCTCCTCGGTGGTATGACCCAGTAATGGGGACGATTACACACCCAGGGCCCGCAGGTGCAGTAGTCACCGGGCCTGGTTAACGCCAGGTTATAAAATGAGAGGAAGCGTGTGATACTGCCCTGTCACGTAGTCCGAAACCGGAATTGAATTCTGCAGATGTAAATATATGTATTTAGGTAAGCATTAAAAAATGGAGGCAGTTACCTCCACCAAAAAAAATATTAGAAAAAAAAGTAATGCAGAGGACGAAGGTGACAAAAATGAGCCAAAGTTTGTGAAGATAGGACCAGAATTGACAAAGTTATGAGGAAAATAACATTTTGAAATGTTTTAAAGTGACCATCATACTGACAATATGACACAAAGTTGAGAGCAGATGACTTGACCAAGTTATGAAGAAAACCCAGAGGAAGAAATAAGCTTCAGTTTATGTAATTAAGGTTTATAGCCTCAGATATATAGCTAAAAATGATATGTTGTATTGTTTCAAGTGCAGCACCGCCTAGCAGTTATTTAAAAAAAAAAAAACGAAAAATCACCTTCGAGATACAAGTGTATGACATTAGATGTATCAGTTTAAAAGGGATTCCTGCAAAACTGTGGCCTGTATATTGCTTACATGTAGGACACAAGAACCAGCAATAAAGCGAAATTGAGGACAACTGACAGACAGACAGACATACTGAAAAAGCAGCACAAAGTTGAGACAAGGAGACGAGACTATGTTATGTAGATGTCAGAGAGGAAGAAATTAGGCTATAGTTTATGTAATTCAGGTTTATGGTTTCGGAGATATTGTCAATAATGATACTGGGATGAAGTTCGAGTGCAGCGCCCCCTATGGGCCATATCTCGAAAATGAAAAATTAGTTTTGAGATATTTGTGTAAAGCTTAAGATTCACCAGTTTCAAAAAGATTCCTGCAGAACTGTGGCCTGTAGAATGCTTTATGTAGGACACAAGAACCAGCAATGAGCTGAAATTAAGATAAACTGACAGACAGACAGACATACTGACAAAGTAGCACAAATTGAGAAAGGATGACAAGATCATGTTATAAAGAAGAAGCAGAGGAAGAAAATGAGCCTAAGATTGTGAAAATATGAAAAAATTGACAAAGATGAAAATAAATTTTTACGTTTTTCGATGACCCTGACCTTTGATGACCAAAACAATAGGCTTCCAGCACTTTTGACTTTCATTCAACCCTGTAAGTTTCAAATCAATTGCTCCAAAATTGTGGCCAGGAGACTACTGACAAACAAACAAACTAGACTACCTGAGGTCGAGAGCTTGCCGGAAATGACATAGAAATAGTCAGATGAATGACCAAGGAAGAGAGAGAAAAAGACCCCTTGCTTGTGAAGATAAGACCAATGTTGCCCAAGTTATGAGGTAAATAAGACTGACGTGTTTAGATGACTTTGACCTATTTTGACAATGCACATAGAACTTCCAGAAACCTTTAAGACATAAGACATATGAAAGTTACAAAGTGATTCCATAAAAACTGTGGACTGAAAAAATGTTATATGTAAGACGCATGAAACAGCAAGCAGGAGAAATTGAAACAGCTGACAAACAGACCGACTTATTGTCAAAGCGACACAAGATTGAGACCAGCCAGCCTAACCGGTTTATGGGGAAGACTCAAAAGAAGAAAATAAGCTATAGTTTATGTATTTGAGGTTTATAGTTTTGGAGATATGGCCAAAATATTATATGTAGGGGAGGTTCAAGTGCAACACCCCCTTGCGGCCATATACGGACAAAGGAAAAACACTTTCTTGATATTACTGTAAGACATAACACGTACCAGTTTCAGGAGGATTAATGGAAAACTATGGCCTGTAGAATGCTATATTGGAGAGGCAAGAACAAGCTAGCAGGCGAATTAGAGGACAACTAACAAACAGACAGACATACTGGCAAAGTAACACTAAATTGAGGCCAGATGACTAAACCAGGTTATGGAAAAGACTCAGAGGAAAAAAAATAAGCTATAGTTTTTGTAACTGAGGTTCATATAGTTTTGGAGATATTGCCAAAAACTGACATGTACGGGAGGTTCGACTGCAGCGCCATCTAGCGCCATATCCGGAAAATGAAAAATCTTATTCGAGATATTAATGTGAGAAAGAAGATGGACCAGTTTCAAAATGATTCCTGCAAAACTGTGATCTGTAGAATGCTATAAGTAAGACACAAGAACCAGGAAGTAGGCGAAACTTACAGACAGACAGACATACTGACAAATTGACACAAGATAAAAAACAGTCGACCAGACCAGGTTATAGAAAAGGTTCAAAGGAAGAAATCTGGCATAATTTTGTGCATATAGGACTAATATTGACAAAGTTATTATGAAAACAAGACGACCAGAGGTCACGCGCTTGCCGGAAACACTGACCCAGATTGGAAGACCGATAACCTGAACATGTCATAAAGAAAACAAAGAGGAAGAAAATGAGCCATTGTTTGTAAAGACTGGACCAATATTGACAAAGCTACAATGATAATAATATTCTGGCGTGTTTTCATGACTTTTACCTTGAACTTTGACCAATTTAAAAATACATATACAGCTTCAAAAATTCCAATATACGATAGTTGCAAAGTGATTCCTCGTAAACTGTGGCCTATAGAATGCAATTATTACAAAGGCAAGAACCAGCAAGAAGGCAGCATTTAGGACAACTTGCAAACAGACAGACATATTGACAAAGTGACCCAAAGTTGAGACCAGGTGACTAGACTTAGTTATGTAGAAGACAAAGGTGAAAAAATGAGCCAAAGTTTGTGAAGAATGGACCAGAAAGGACTAAAGTTATGAGATAAATAACATTCTGAAGTGTTTTGAAGTGACCGACATACTGAAAAAGCGGCACAAAGTTAAGACAAAAAGACTAAACTATGTTATGAAGAAGACAGAGGAAGAAAATAAGCTACAGTTTATGAAATATAGGTTTAAAGTTTTAGAGATATGGGCAAAAAATGATATGTTGTAGTGTTTCGTGTGTAGCGCCCCCTAGCGGCTATTTTCAGAAACTGAAAAATCACTTTCGAGATATTAGTATATGACATAAGATGTAACAGTTTCAAAAGGATTCCTGCAAAACTGTGGCCTGTAGAATGCTATATGTTAGACACAAGAACAAGCAAGAAGGCGAAATTGATGACAACTGACAGATAGACAGACATACTGTCAAAGTGACACAAAGCTGAGGCCAGATGACTTGACCAAGTTATGGAAAAGACTCAGGGGAAGAAATTAAGCTATAGTTTATGTAATTCAGATGTATAGTTTCGGAGATATTGTCAAAACATTATACGTTGATGAAGTTCAAGTGCAGCGACCCCTAGCGGCCATAACCCGAAAATGAAAAATCGATTTTGAGATATTAGTGTAAGACATAAGATTTACCAATTTCAAAAGGATTCTGGCAAAATTGTGGCTTGTAGAATGCTATATGTAAGACAGAATCACCAGCAAGAAGGTGAAATTGAGGTCAACTGACAGACAGACAGACATACTGACAAAGTGACACAAAGTTGAGCAAAGATGACAAGACCATGTTATAAAGAAGACACAGAGGAAGAAAATGAGCCTAAGTTTGTGAAGATAGGACCAATAGTGACAAGGTTATGATGAAAATAAAATTTCGATGTTTTTCGATGACCTTGACCTTGACCTTTGAAATATGCCAACCTAAAACAATATGCTACCAGGACTTTTGACTATCAGTCAACTCTGACAGTTTCAGATCGATTGCTACAAAATTGTGGCCAGGAGAGTACTGACAAACAAACAAAAAAACTAGACGACCATAGATCGAACGCTTGCTGGAAATCGGAAGTGAAACACAGACGGACAGACAGAACATATTGTCGGTTTTCTATTAATGGAATGACTCTCAGGGACATTGCTGAGAATATGTGGACCGTTGAATGACATATGAAACAAAAGAACAGGCAAGCAGACAAAGCTGACAACAAAAGACGAACAGACAGACATAGTGACTTAGTGAGACAAGATTGACACCAGATGACATAACCTAGTGATTGAGAAGATTCAAAGGAAGAAAATGATTCATGTAATTTAGATTTATAGTTTTGGAGGTCTGGCGAATTAATGATATACTTGGGAGGCTCGACTGTAGCGCCCTCTAGCAGACATATTCCCAAGACGACAAAGGCGTTTCGTATTATTAGTATATGACATGAGATGTCCCAGTTTCAAAAGGATTCCTTCAAAGCTGTGGCCTGTAGAATGCTATATGTAAGGCGTAAGAACCAGCAAGCAGGCGACTTTGAGGATAACGGACAAACAGATGGACACACTGACAAAGTGACAGAAGATTGAAACCAGATGCCTTAATCAGGTTATGGAGAAGACTCAAAGGAAGAAAATAAGCTATAGTTTATGTAACTGAGGCTTTGGCTGTAGAGATATGGCCAATACAATGGTATGTGTGTGAGGGTCGTGTGCAGCGCCCACTAGTGGCCATATCCGGAAAATGAAAAATTTATTTCTAGATATTAGTGTAAGACATAAGATGTAATAGTTTCAAAAGGATTCCGTCAAAACTGTGGCCTATAGAATGCTATATGTGAGACGCAAGAGCCAACAAGCAGGCGAATTTGAGGACAACTGACAAACAGAAGAAAACACTGACAAAGTGACTCAAGATTGAGTCCAGATGACTACTCCAGGTTATGGAGAAGACTCAAAGGAAGAAAAAAGCTACAGTTTATGTAACTGAGGTTTATAGTTTTGGAGATATTGCAAAAGCATGATATGTTGGGAGAGGTTCGAGTTCAGCGCCCCCTAGCAGCCATATCCGGAAAATGAAAAATTGGTTTCGAGATATTAGTGTAAGACTTAAGATGTAATAGTTTCAAAAGGATTCCGTCAAAACTGTGGCCTGTAGAATGCTAAATGTGAGACGCAAGAGCAAGCAGGCGAATTTGAGGACAACTGACAAACAGACAGACACACTGACAAAGTGTCACAAAATTGTGACCAGATGACTACACTAGGTTATGGAAAAGACTCAGAGGAAGAAAATAAGTTATAGTTTATGTAATTGAGGCTTATAATTTTGGAGATATGGCCAAAATATGATATGTTCGGGAGGTTCGCATCCAGCGCCCCCTAGCGGCCCTATTCAAAAAATGAAAAAACCGTTTCGAGATACTAGTGTAGGACTTATAATATGTCAGTTTCAAAAAGATTCCTGCAATAATGTGGCCTTTGGTGCAAGATGAATGAAATCTCGAAATATCTCTATTCACGAGATATTTTACGAGATACTGCAAGACTTGTAATAAAATCTTGTAGTACTAGTTGAGTGCTACCTGATGCAAAAAACTAGATCACTCTAGCTATAAAACTGACAAAGTTACAAAAATTAGGCCTTTTATTTTCGAAAATCATGAGTTTTCCCCAAAAATGTGTAACCATAGAAACAGCAGATTTCAGCAACATATGTATCAGAAGAAAGGCCTTGGAATGCCGATTAAAATGAGGCATATTTGAAGTGGCTATGACAAATAGTAATGGAGATATGAAGAAAAGAGCACTTTAGGACCTTTTGATGACCTTGACCTTGACCTTTGACCTATATTGCCCAAAAACAATAGGCTTCTTGCATTTTTGATTATCTATAAAGTGTGTAAGTTTGAAAGTGATTGGTGCAAAATTGAGACCTGTAGAGAGATGACAGACAAACAGACAAACAGACAGACATCCGCGACTGACCAACCAGCTTGCGAAAATCGAAGATTTCCGGCAAGCAACAAACTAGATGACCTGAGGTCACGCGCTTGCCGGAAATGATGTAAAGTTAGTCAGATGAACGAGCAGTATAAAAGTGAAAGAAAATAATCCATAGTTTGTGAAGAAAGAACCAATATTAACAAAGTGCTAAAGAAAATAAGATTTTGATATATTTTGATCACCTTGTACTTGACCTTTAACTTATTTGAATAATAAACATAGGACTTCCAGATATCATCATGATATATGACAAGTGTAATTTACAAAACGATTCCTTCAAAACTATCCAGTAGAATGCTACATGTGAGACGCAAGCACCTGGAAGCAGGCGAAATTGAGGACAACTGACAAACAGACAAACATACTGACAAACTGACCCAAGATTGAGACCAGTTGACTTAATCATGTGATGGAGAAACCTCAGAGGAAGATAATAAGCTATAGTTTATGTAAATGAGGTTTATACTTTTGGAGATATGGCCAAAAAATGATATGTTGTGGAAGTTTGAGTGCACCGCCCCCTAGCGGCCTTATCTGGAAAATGAAAAATTCGTTTCGAGATTTTAGTGTAAGACATAAGATGTAATAGTTTTAAAAGGATTCTTTCAAAACTGTGGCCTGTAGAATGCTATATGTGAGACGCAAGAACCGGCAAGCAGGCGAATTTGAGGACAACTGAGAAACAGATGGACACACAGACAAAGTGACTCAAGATTGAGACCAAATGAATATACCAGGTTTTTGGAAAGACCCAGAGGAAGAAAATAAGCTATAGTTTATGGAAATGAGGTTTATAGTTTTGGAGATATGGCCAAAAAATGATATGTTGTGCAAGTTGGAGTGCACCGCCCCCTAGCGGCCAATTCTGGAAAAGGAAAAATCCGTTTCGAGATATTAGTGTAAGACATAAGATGTAATAGTTTTAAAAGGATTCTTTCAAAACTGTGAGCTGTAGAATGCTATATGTGAGACGCCATAACTGGTAAGCAGGCGAGTTTGATGAAAACTGAGAAACAGACGGACACACTGACAAAGTGACTCAAGATTGAGTCAAAATGACTCCATCAGGATTTAGAAAAGACTCAGAGGAAGAAAATAAGCTATAGTTTATGTAATTGAGGCTCACAGTTTTGGAGATATCGTCAAAACATGATATGTTGGGGAGGTTTGCATACAGCGCCACCTAGCGGCTGCATTCAAAAAAATGGAAAAACTCTTTCAAGATAATAGTGTAGGACTTACGCTATGTCAGTTTCAAAAAGATTCCTGCAAAACTGTGACCTCCAGGGCAAGATTACTGAAATCTCGAAATATCTCGTTTGACGAGATATTATACGAGATATCGCGAGACCTTAATAAAATCTTGCAGTATTTGTTAAATGCTACCGGATGCAAAAAACTAGACCTCTCTAGCTGTAAAACTGCCAAAGTTAGAAAAATAAGGCCCCTTATTTTCGAATATCATGACTTTTTCCCAAAAATTCGTAACCATGGTTATGGCAAATTTGAGTCAGCTACACACCAGATGACTGGCCTTGGAATGACGTTTAAAATGAGCTATGTTTGAAGAAGATACGACTAATAGTGACAAATATATGAAGAAAACCCCGTTTTGAGAAGTTTTGATGACCTTGACCTTGACCTTTGACCTATATTGACCAAAAACAATAGGCTTCTTGCATTTTCGATTATCTATAAAGTGTGTAAGTTTGAAAGTGACTGGTGCAAAATTGAGACCTGTAGAGAGATGACAGACAAACAGACAAACAGACAGACATCCGCGACTGACCAACCAGCTTGCGAAAATCGAAGATTTCCGGCAAGCAACAAGATGACCAGAGGTCACGCGCTTGCCGGAAATGGAAATGATACAGACCAGATAGACAGAGAGTGCATGTAGAAACAGTCATATGAATGAGCAACATTGTGGGGGCAGCAGAAACGGATAATATGTTTATTTATGCATGCTGACCTATAACAGCTGCATATCTTTCTAGTGTAAAAGGGACCAAGTTCAAAATTTTTTTCATGAAATCCTGTTAATCTCGTTTGACAAGAAGCAGTGAGACGTTTTCAGGTTTGTCATGTCAAGCTGGCCAAATGATATGAAATGCCGAAAACTAGACCTGTCTAGCTATAAAAGCCGCTGAGTTATAAGCATTTGCATGAAATCTCGTGTTTTCTCGTTTGACGGGAAATGGTGCGAGCTTTGGCGAGATTTCCAGTTTTGTCATGTCAGGTTTGTCAAATATTACAAAATGCCGGAAACTAGACCTGTCTAGCTGCAAAAGTCGCTGTGTTATCAGCATTTACGTGAAATCATGTTTTATTCTCGCTTGACGAGATATAGTAGGAGATTTGGCAAGACGAGCAGTTTTATTATGTCAAGACGGCCAAACGTTACGAAATGGCGAAAAACTAGATCCGACTAGAAAAACTAGTCTTGCAGGATTATCATGTCAAGCTGTCCAAATGTTAATGAATGCCAAAAACTAGACCTGTCTAGCCGTGAAAGTCGCCGACTTATATGCATTTCTGTGAAATCTCGTTTTTCCACATTTGACCAGATATAGTGCGAGATTTCGCCAAGTATCGCAGTTTTACTATGTCAAGTTGGCCAAATGTTACCAAATGCCAAAAACTAGACCTGAGTAGCTGTAAAAGTCGCCTAGTTATAAGCATTTCCATGATATCTCGTTTTTTTCTCGCTTGACGAGATATGGTGCTAGATTTGGCCTGATTTCTTTTCTGGCGTGTCAAGCTGGTCATATGTTATGAAATGCCGAAAACTAGACCTGTGTAGCTGTAAAAGTCGCCGAGTTATAAGCATTTCCGTGAAATCTCGTTTTTTCTCGTTTGACGATAAACCGAGCGAAATTTGACGAGATTTGCAATTGAATGACTTAGAACCAAGGGGACGCAGCCTTATGCAAAAAACTAGACCCTTGAAACATAAATATTAACCGAGATAGAAGCCAAAAACTGCATATTTTCAGATCGTCAAGTTTAACCCACAAATTTGGTAACCATGGTAACGGCAGCACAAAGCTACATGTGCGGAGGAATAAGCCAATGTTCCTTGTTTAAGATACAACGATAAAAATTGTGCCATTATTAAATTATTTAAGATATTGCAGAAAAATGATATGTTACAGTGTTTCAGGTACCAAGCCCCCTGGTGGCTATTTCCAAAAAATGAAAAACCGATTTCGAGATATTTATAAATAACACAAAATATATCAATTTCAAAGCCATTGTTAAAAAAATGCAACCTGTAGGTCATATTTAATGAAATCTCGAAGACTCTCGTTTGACGAGAAATGGTGCGAGATTTGGGGAGACTTTTAGTTTTATCATGTCAAGCTGCCTATATGGTACATAATGACCAAAACCAGACGTCTGTAGCTTAAAAATTGACAAAGTTACAAAAAATGGTCGTGTTATTCCAATTTCCATGATTTTTGCCCAAAAATATAACCATGGTAACGGCAAATTTAAGTCAGCTACATGTCAAAAGAAAGGCCAGGTGATGACGAAAAAAATGAGCTATTGCAGAAGTGGATAAGGCTATTTATGGCGAAGTTATAGTGCAAAAATCGTTAACCATACCTGTCGTGACCTTGACCCTTGACCTTGGAGCAATGTTGACCAATACCAATAGGGTTCCAGGGTGTTCGGTTGTCAATCAACCCTGTAAGGGTCATGTCGATTGCTGCAAAATTGTGGCCAGGAGAGCGCAGACAAACACACAAACAGACAAATGGACATACGCAACTGACCAACCAACTTGCCGAAATCTAAGATTTCTGGCAAGCAACAAAACAGACATACGCAGGTGACCAATCTGCTTGCTGAAATCAAAGATATCCGAAAAGCAACAAACAGACATATGCAACTGACCAACATGCTTGCCAAATCAATATTTCCGGCAAGCAAAAAAAAAATGTTATACGCTGGCCAAAAAGCTCAGGTGATTTTTGCCTCCTCTAGGATGCAATGCCGTCATGCTCACCTTTGTTCACAAAATAACTACCGCAATATGAACAAAATCTCATGGAATGAGCCATGAATAAACAATTAGATTTTAGTGTGTACAAGACCCTGATTCAGGAACGTCATGAATGAATATTCACAAATGAAACTCTTTATGCAGGAATGAGCCTTTGAATGAGAGATAAGTGAATGCAATCATGGTCTTGGTAGCATCCCACGATAGTGACCCCCCCCCCTCTTTAACAGGAGCTTTCTAAAATGTGTTTTCTGCCCCGCCCCTACCTTTTTTCCTAAACAATGACTTATATAGGACTATTGTGACATAAGGATATTCCCTGATAAAATTCACAAATCAACATCTACATACATGTCAGGACTTATTTCTCTTTGCATGTTAATGTTGGTTTATTCAGTGGACCTATCCCCTCTCCGGAAAAAGTGATCTAATCTTAGGTCTTCAAGGACATCTTACTAAAGTTTTACTTTAAACTGGAATAATCTCTGCATAAGAGAGGAATCAATAATGATTTTTCTTCAAGTAAAAATTAAATACATCTTTTTAGTATGCAAGATTTAAAAGGAATAACAGAATATAGTACCAAGGCATTCAAATTCTATTTATTCTGAAACACACATTTGAGCTGCTGTAAAAATAAAAATACCAAGTTGTAAAAAGTCTTGAAGCTTTTAATGTTCATACTTTAACACTTAAAGTCCTGCATATCAACAGCTTATTGCAGAATGAATTACATTAGAGAAAACTTGTTCACCTGAGTTTCAAGAACTTCTTTTAAATGTTGATCCTGGGACCTTGACCCTAGATATTGTGGCCTTATAATCAATAGAAATCTTTCCCTACTGGTAGGCGTCCAAAAGTAAAAATGAAAGGTTTGGGATGAAAAAGGTTGGCTTCAAATGTATCCAAAATTTTACTATCCTTGAACATAAACCATTTTGATTTATATATTCATGAATTAAATCAAAACCAAGTACTCTGGGTGGTAATATATATCTATGTAACACTAATATCTCAAAGAAAGATACATAAATCATTACTGCTAATTGAGACAATATCTGTTGATTGCAGAACAGAGCTTTATATGGATAACATTTTAGTAAACAAGCCATACAACAAAATGATGACAGGTAATTTAAAAGGAACATTCAAAATACAAAATGCCTAAAAAATTATGGGTGTAATTACAAACAAATTAACTTCAGATACCGTACAAAAATAATTTGGCTCTTAAAGAAATGCATAAACATTAATCAAATTATTCCCTTTAAGAGTTAAAAAGAATCCTCAAACTAAATAGAAACTATTTGAGACAGAAATCGATAATGTACTTTATAAGTCTTTTCTGCATGATTGGTTTAAAACCACATCTGCAACATCAGGTGCCTGTCTGGCCATTGGCAAAATATTCAAGCAGGACACTGCATAAGACCCCAAAAAAGACAAGTGACCCATGGGTCATGATGCTATGCTGACTGACATATTGACAATATGTTCTTTCACAGGCAACTAATTAAGATAATGCAAGTGGAATCATTGTTCATGCATATTAGCTTAAGTTATCAAGACCCATAAACACAAAAGCACACTAAATTTTATGACAATTCAACCAGCTTTTTCTGAGGAATCTGGCAATTTGTATGTATTTCGCATTATTTCTGGGTGCTCAAAAATACCCTAAACTTTTAGGATATAGGTCACAGTGACCCAATTTCACATTTCTTTTGAGGAACTCTCAGGATGTCAAGTTAGAAGATTCTGGGTCCAGTGGTTATGATTTGTGCCATTGTTAATTGATGACTGCTTCTTTAAAGGTCTCAAAAATATTTTTAAAAAATTGCTTAAAATTATAAAAAAAATCAGGAAGGACCACCAGTCTGCAAGAACTGATGAAACACTCCATGATCAATATCCATGCAAAGAACCATGCTAATCAATGCAATAGTTGTTCAGATAACTGGGATTTTGTATCAAATTTTCCATTATTCTGGAGTGTACTTCGAAGCCCCATAGCTCAAAGAATATGGGTAACACAGACCTCATTTAAGGTTTCCAAAGAGATTTTTATGGACCTCCCTGCATGTCAATTTTGAAGATTCAGGGTCCAGCAGTTACATTTTGTGCCTGGTTAATGGACGGACGGACAGACAGATGGACACACCGATAGACGGACGTACGGCGGACAAAGAGTGATCGCTATAGCCCAGATGACTTTCAGTCAGCTGAGCTAAAAACCATATTATGTATCCCTCATTTTCTGTTCTAAGACTTTTTCAATCATATAATTATCAGGTCTAACAACAGCTGGAGTGGACATTAACATTTTTCCCTATATGTTCCATAATTGGAAAACATTCTTTCTCATGTTCTGTCTTATAAAACAGATATAACGTGTTCTCTGACCCGACAGCATAGACAAATCTATACGACTTCTTAACAACTTAATCATTTTTTGGGCTGTGCAATGAAGGTTCCATAATACATGAATGTCTTTGATTAACCTAAACTGTTGAATGTTTTTTAACCATGTTTTGCCAAGTTCGTTTTCATGCTACATCCATTACCCACACATCACTGGACAGCACACTTTTAAACTCCAGTCGGAAAGCCATGTAACTTTCATAATATGATGGAAGTTCAAGGATCATGCCACATGTACGGGCAACTGGGTGCCTGGCCATACCCTCAAGCTTTACAAAGTTTATCTCAATGGCCTCAGTTTTACAGGGCATAGTGGTAAGCCCTGTGCAAAACCTCAGGAATCTTTGCAGTTGATCACTATGAAGTTCTCTTATAAAATGTCGAAGGTGTCTTGCAACTTCTTGCTCTGACTCAGTCATATGTTCCGGAAAACGTAGTACCTGACACACTTTCTTCGGTGTGGGTATCAAATCAGTGTAAAAAGTTGCAAGTTCATTTTGGCTTTTGAAAAGCCCTTCAAGGATATCAGACCAACAGTCAATGATATATTTTGGTTCCTGAATCAGCTCCTTATGAGCAAGCTCATGTAGTAAAGGCACCAAGTTTTCTGAACTTACATTCTTTCTACATTTCAGGTTATCAAACACATCCATCAACTCATCCTTGTCAACAGAATCGAAATTTTGGAGTGCATTCTCGATGATATCTCTCTCATCCGAGGGAATGAATCGAAGGAAGCCTGATATGAGATCAGATGTGGATTTTCCAAATACAGCCTCTTCCAGAATTACCTGTGATAAATGAACTGGAAAGAAATTTACTTCTCTCTATCCTTTGGCGATGATTCGAGCAACAGCCCACCATTCTTCTTGCTGGAAATCATGTCGTACCACTGGCAACATGACTTGATCACCGATGCAGACTTGCTGGTAGAACTCTTTCCAAAATTCACTGAGACAATCTTTGAACACTCCATTTCCAGTCCCAGCTTCCTCAAAGCCATTTGGCAAGATCATGGTGAAACTTACATTTGCAGACATTAATGATGGATCTATAAAAGTATTAATCAATTCCATCAAGCTGTTGCCTCTATGAATACGAACTTGAACATTATCATTGTTAAAACTTGGAACAGGGTCAGATGTGGTATTTTCCAATACACTTTGTCCATCAGAGAAAGGCCCAAATACACTTACACTTTCACAATCTACCCAATTTACCACAAAATCCAAGTCACCATCAGGGGTAATCCCAGTGCTGATAACCTCATCAGATATTAAACTACCTGCATACTCAGTTTTGGATTTTTCTTTGTCTCCCTGGTGACTGGTATTTGTAACAAGATCTCCAGATGGCTTTGTGGTCAGTAGATTGTCTGACTGACAACTTGTAGAACTGCTTGAAACTACTTCCGACACATTAAGGTACTGCTCACAATCTACAGCTGCTGCTGCTGTCACCATATTAAAACTTCCAGCTGCCCCTGCCACCTGATCACAGGTATTTACTGTTTTTGTCTCAACCTTAACTTCTTTCTTCAAATCTATATATGAAGCCTGCAGGTCATTATCTGATGAATCATCTACTATGGGACTGGTGCAAAAATAGAATCGTAGAAGGCGCATTTTACTCCTCTCATAATGTTCTTCAACTGAAGAACTGAGATCCTCTTTTTTCAACTGAAAGTCCCGTATACAACAGGTATAATCATCCAGGAGCCCTCGTTGTGACTTTCCATTTGGAAAAAAATAAGGTTTTACCAGTGTTCAACAGATCAAACATTGAAGTGCCCTTTTCTATTTTCAAATGTCTGGTTCCCCCACCAGTTTTAGCTCTTACTTGTTTAAAACCACAGTCCTCCACGTTCATCCACCCGAGTTCTACTCTTCTCATTCTCCTCTCAGCATTCCTGTTACCAGAGTTCTTGCCAGTCAATTTTTTGGTGAATGTTTCTTCTTCACTGTCACTGTCACAGACTCCTCTTCCTCTCTTAGCACCCATCTTTTCTCGTATTTTCTGCAGCAGTGATTTCTTCTTTGAGGTTTTCGAATTTGCATCCATGTGGTGTCTACAAAAGTTTTTCACAGCAAGTCTGTCACCATACTTTGGCAGATACTTTGCTAAATCAGTGTCGCTCATCAGCTGTATAACAGGGCAGTCTATCTGAATAAAGAGAGAGAAAATAATATAGTGTAAACAAAGTACATGTAACTTGTCATTGCAACAAGTGATCCATGGGTAATGGTGCTCAGCTGACTGGGAAGAGATTTGCAAAAGGAAATTTTATCATCTGAATGGTAGTATATACCCATTCAACTGAAGCATCAAACAGATTAACCAACAGGCTGAGATTGTGTCTGTATTAATACATCTAAAAATAGAGAAAAAAAAATTAAAAAAAAATACAGGTGGCTCCACCAGTCTGCAGAAATAATTAAAACACCTAATGGTCAATATCCATGCAAAGAAGCATGGGATCCTCTGGATTTGTTGTTCAGATACTTCAGCTTTTGTATCAAATTTTCCATTATTCTGAGCTGTACTTTGTAGTGCCATAGCTCAAAGGATATAGGTAGCAGAGACCTAATTCCAGGTTTCTACAGACACTTTTCATTGGCCTCCTTGCATGGCAAGAATGAAGATTCTAGGTCCAGTTGTTACAATTTGTACAGATAACCACATCTTTAACGGTCTCAAAAATAGAGAAAAAAAATTGTAAAAATTTGAAAAAAATAGAGGTGGCGCACCCAATCTGCTGAAACTGATGAAACATCTCATGATCAATATGTATGCCAAAAATCATGACCATCAGTCAAGTAGTTAATGAGATATTGAAGTTTTTGTATGAAATTTTTGACTTTTCTGGGGGGTACTTTGGGGCCCCATAGCTCGAAGGATATGGGTAACAGAGACCTAATTTCTGGTTTCCATGAAGACTTTTCATAGGTCTCTAAGAATGTCCAGAATGAAGATTTTAGGTACAGCGGTTACAATTTGTGCCAGGTTAACGGACGGACCGACGGACGGACGGACGACGGACAAAGAGTGATCGCTATAGCTCAGCATGACTGAAAGTCAGCTGAGCTAAAAACTAGGGACCCAGAGGTCTCAAGGCTTAGCTGTATTTGTTTATAAGGATATTCTGAAGAAATTTTTCAGAATGAAGGTCCTGTGACCTTCACCTTTGACCTCTGGACCCTGAAAATCAAAATGTTTCCTACTTAAGTGGTGGGTCATTAATAGATTAAGTTTTGAAGCCAATCTTTCTAGCCAATGCAGAATTATCATCCATAAACTAATTTGTAAATGGATGGACCCTGTGACCTTGACCTTTGACCCTATGACCCCAAATCGAAAAGAATCTTCCCCTGTTGGCAGTTGAGTAATATCTTGAAAAAAAAAGGTTTGTGATGAAAAATTTGGCATGAAATGCATACACATTCCTTTTAAAGAAATGGGTCCTGTGACCTTGACCTCTGACCTTTGGACACCAAAATCGACAGGGTTTTACTTACATTGTGAGCCATATATAAAATAAGTTTGAAACCAATATGTCAAACTAAACTGGAGTTATCATCTGGAAACTAACTTTTTAACAGATGGCCCCTGTGACCTTGACCTTTGACCTTGAGACCACAAATTCATTTAGGCTGTCCATATACTTGCCAAGTCAGCTAAATGTGCAAGTTGGAAAGTTTGGGATGAAAAGCTTGGTTTAAAATACATACAGCCATAATCTTTTTGAATAAGTGAGTCTTGTGACCCTGACCTTTGACCTCATTACCCAATAATCATACAGGTATATAGGGCATCCACTTGTGATCAATAAACACACCAGGTTTTGGACACAAGATGGAATCAAAGCTGAGAAACTGACATGACTGTTGTCATTTTATAGTAACAAAAATAGAAACATTTTCGTAAAAATAAGAAAAAATACAGGTGGCTCCACCACTTTTCAGGAACTGACAAAACTAGTCATGTTCAATAATCAAGGCAAGTTTCATGACAATCCATGCATTAATTATTAAGTTATTGGAGGTTTTGTATCAAATTTTTTATTATTCTGGGGGGTACTCACTGGTCCCATAGCTCGGAAGATATAGGTTGCAGTGACCTAATTTAAAGTACCGGTATCCAAGAGATTTTTTATGGACCTTTATAGGTTTTCAGTTACAGACTTCTAGGTTCAGCGGTTACAATTTGTGCCCTGCTAACGGACGACCAGATGCCTAGAGGGAAGACAGACAAAGCGCCATACCTATACCTCAGATGATTTACAGTCAGCTGAGCTAATAAAAACTTTTTGAGTGCAGCATTTCAGAAATATCTTGGATTCATGGGGACAATTGTTGCCTATGAGTACTCCATGCAGCCATATCAAATAACCAAACGGTAAGGCTGCCATAGCAAAAATATTGATTTTCATTTACAAATATTTGACAGAACATTGAACCAATATAGGGAATAGTGCTTACAAATTAGAGACATCATTTGGCAATAACTTTTAAGATAGGGCTGTGATTTTTCTGAAAATTGGTCCCTTTTAGATTATCTGACAATAAATATGGCCCAAGGGCTTCCATTTGTAGGAACTTGTGACTGCAGGGCCCTAACTGAAGACCTTGATTATCTCAAAACTCCAATTTGACCTATCATGTCAAATATTATGAATATATATATATATATATATATATATATATATATATATATTAAATCATAAAATGTTTAAAGTGAATTTAAAAAAAAAAATAATTTTCAAATATTAAATCATTTGAAAATGCCACAACATGATCCTCTAGATTATTCTTTAAATCTTTATTCCAAAAAGGTTTTTAATATTTGAGTTAACAGTTTAATGTATATATGCGTTAGTGAATAAAAAAATCAGTAAAACTGATTAAGAATCACCTATTAAACCTGGTATGCACACTGTTGGTTGCATGAGGGAGAAACAATATCATTTAGCTAACTACGATAGGGGAAGTCAGCAAGCAACTACATGTAATCACCATAATCAAAGCCGTGTGGATGAAGTGAGCCATTGATTAAGCTCATGGCTCGAGGGGAAATTATGTGATATGTGTTGCAAATTAGCATTGATTATTGCTATGTACACAATATTGTAGATGGTATCACCTGTCTTATGACCAATAAGGCTATTCAAGATGAATACACATGCAATATTTAAGGCAGATAAGTCAAACCCCTGCCAAGATATGAGTAATATAACCCAAGGCAGACAAACAGATGGACACTTTGCAAAAATTGTGGCCCATTATGCCACAGGTTTGCCTAAGATAAATAGCTTAATAGGATCTATACACATGCAAACTTTCAGGCCAATACATGAAACCGTTCCTGAGATATAACCCTGGAGACATTTCTGCCGCTTGAGTATGATTGTAAGTGGCACCACCTAATGTATAAACAAGAAACCTATCCAAGATGTAAATACAGTTGAACTTTTCTCAGTGGGCCCCTCCATAAGGTGGGTTCCTCTATAAAGTGGACACTTTTCAGCAGTCCCATTTTTTCTTCTCTTTATATGTTAAGCTAATGTGGGCACCTCTATATTCTGTAAAGCGGGCACTTTTCCCCAGCTAATGAAGGCACTTCATTGATTTTCCCAGTAGAATTATCTTCGTATTTTAACTTTTCTGAGCTTTATTTAATGTGAATTTGTAATTATTATTATTGTAATTATCAGAATAACCATTAACAACTAGATACTTCTTGGCACCTGCGGTGCCAAAGTTTCGCAAGACAATTTATCCCCCCCCCACCTTTGTAAGTCTCCCCCCCTCTTCAGCAGCATATACTGACACTTGGTAAGCAAATATGGAACAACTATCAACTTGAGAAACAATATTTTTCACCAAATATGTGGGCCAATACAGAGAATCACTCTTATGAAAAGGGGATGAATTTAAACTTTAAAAAAAACAGGCCTAATGTGAATCTGTGCAATGAGATTACACCAGGTATAATTCTCAATGCTGGACCATTACTTTTCAAGAACATGTGTAACATGATATGAACAATGCTAGTACTAAACACTTAGAGCAAGAAACAATTAAACAAACATCACTGCTGAAATTCTAGCATGGGTGCACACAACACAAAAACTAGAATATGGGTAGTCAACAAGCGACTACTTGTATCCACCAAAATTAGAGTGGGACGGGGGAAGTGAGGCATGGATTGAATGGCATTGGGAAAAGGGGGGTGAGGTATGTTGCATAATAGCCTGGTTGCCTGCAGCCGAAATGTGTGTCAGTTGTGCCACTTACCACAAAATCCAGAAAGCAGTCCAAGATGTATAAACATGCAAAATTTAAGGAAGACAAGTCAAACCACTGAGATATGAGTCATTTTAGCCCACGGCAGACAAACAGACTAACGCTGTGCAAAGGGGGTGCCACCACTTTTGTGTATGATTAAGAGCTATGTGAGATCTATACACATGCAAAATTTCAGGGGGATATGTCAAACTAGTCCTGAAAGATAAGCCTGAATTTCTGCAGCGTATACATAAATGCAGGTGGCGCCACCTGCCACAAAATCAAGAAAGCTATCCAAGATGTATAAACATGCAAAATTTTAAGCAGATAAGTCAAACCACTACTGAGATATGGGTGATTTTATCCCGCAGCAGACAAACAGAAGGACGCTGTGCAAAAATGGTTGCCGGTGGCACCACCAATTTTGTGTATGATAAAGAGCTATGTGAGATCTATACACATGCAAAATTTCAGGGGGGTATATCAAACCATCCCTCAGACACTTGCATGGATGTCTGCAGCATAAACATAAATGTAGGTGGTGCCACCTGTCACAAAATCAAGAAAGCTATCCAGGATGTATATGCATGCCGACTTTCATGTGAATTAGTCAAACCACTGCAGAGATATGAGTGGTTTAAACCCAAGGCAGACGAACAGATTGTTGCAGATGGCGCTACCATTTTTGTGTATGTTATAATGCTATCCAAGGGCTACATTTGTGCAAAATTTTTTTCCTGATTGGTCAAACAGTTCCCGAGATATGTGGGTTTATATGTGGAAAAAGAAGCACAAATGGACACAGGGCTGAGGAGAAAGGTCAGAGGTCAACCAAAAATGAGGGCACAGCAGTTCACATGTGACCCGATCTTAATTCTGAACTTTAAAAAATTCAGCCCAGTGGTTATGAAGGAGTTTTCCGGAAACCTATGCGGTGGCGGTGGCAGCGGCATGCAACTGAAAAACATAGTATCCGCAAAACTCAGTCTTAGCAGATACAATTATGCAATACTGACATCATTTCTGGCATGTGCATAGAGAATAAATAGAAGAACATGTATATTATATATGATAAAATTCAGACCAGTGGTTTTGATATTAGGCAATCTTGAAGTGTAACAATGGGTTTTTAATAGAAAATTAAAGTTTTTTCTAAATATCTCAAATAAATGATGTAAGAGCTGATTTTTGTCTGTAGCTCACTTGGAATTTTTTATCACCTGCTCACATCAGTGTTCAAGCATAGAAAATATTTAGATTAAATAAAAATATAATGGAAATACCTTATCATCAAAGATTTCCATTGAAATAGGTTAAGTTATACTCTCAGTATTAAAGGCTTGTACAGTGTTACATCCATTTGATCACTGGCCAATTAAATACTGTTGTTTAAGGTGCAGGACCCTATGCATACCCACTGGGGTGTATCCCAGTAGCATATATTTTATGAGAAATAGATAACTATTGATTGGTGATTTACTGATAATATATCCATAAAGATGGGTGTAAATGTATTTACTTTTACATTTATGCCAGAGGATCAATCATGGTAAACCTCCTAGTCACACTTTTTTCAGATTAGAGACAGGAAAATTAATCTGGATAAGAAAAGCAGCCTAAACAATGGGGGCATACCTGTTAATACTGTATTTAATTTGAAGTAAAGACTACATCCACTTCCCACATCCCAGTATATCATAATATTACAATTATTGTTACAAATACAAAAATAATATACAGTGGAACCCCGCCTTGACACCACCCCACAATTGCGACCACCCCCACAAATACGACCACTTTTCTTGGTCCCAAATATACGATCCAGGTAACTTAAAAGAGTTTCACAAATATGACCACCCCCAAATTACGACCACTTTGGTCAGTCCCCAAGGTGGTCGTAATTGTGGGGTTCCATTGTATATGATACAGAGTGAAATAAGATAAATAAACTAGTTTCCAAATATGATTGTCCACTGCATATATCACCCCACTTTTGTCATGGTGGACTAACGATTCATTGCAAGCAATGAATTAATCATATTGTTATATATTGTTATTTTTGTAATTTATATAGGATCAGATAATATTTTGACAACTTTTTTCACTTATTTTAGAATACAAACAACAAAATATACTTCACATTCACTTCCTGTTACTGGCATGTAATAATATATCATTCTCTCTTTTGTTTACCTCAAAGTTCACAGATATTTAAGTAAATTAAGACATTTATGTGATTGTGATGATTTAAAAAACTGTATTTTAAATTGATGATTTTGAACTTATTTTAACACTTTCATGTAAAATTCTGCTTCCTGTCTCTTCAGTATATACAGCTTCCAGAGAAAAAAATACAATATTGGAGTTTTGGACTGTTTAAGAATCTCTAAAGCAATGCAAGGCCAATAATACACGGAAATTCCTGCACTTAGACCTACCAATACTTTGTTTAATTCACATTCTAATTATTAATAAGGCAACACATTTCATTTTCCTGGTTCCCTATTCCTCTGGAATTGTAGCAAAACCGATTGCCCATGGTCTTATTAAGACAGCTGAATATCGAGGGTAACTGATTAAGGTCAACACTATTGAGTATGCCAGCTGAGTAGCCTAAAGTAGTTTTAATGGAGAATTTAAATAATTTTACCTCCAAGTTTCACTTTAAAATCTGGCAAAAGTTTTCAATTGTTTAGGTTGGTAAGTGAATTTGCACTGAGATACCTAAATTAGAAGAGTGTTACTTAGAGGTAGCAAAATGTGGGCTACAATGATGCTCTATAGAAGAACTGCCACACAAAGAGAAATATATACAGAGGGAATAAACTATAACTGTGATTTTCAAACATCTGAACTCACAGCAATCAAAACTAAATTTAAGGTCTTCCTTATTCCAAAATGGTCTCTTTAAAATTAATGAGCAGAACTACTGATTTTATACAAGGCAATTTCTGTGTCATTTTAACTTTTAAAATGAGCCATTCTGGCCATGTGTCTCTTATGCAAGTACACTTTTCCAAAATTGAGCAAAACATATTCAATTAACAGCACTTGGTAAAGTTGGGGAGTGGGGGTGGGGTGGGGCATAGTGGTGCATGCAACAGACTTCAAATCCCACAAGAGCTGTCAAGACAAAATTTAATAAGGAAGTTTCGCACCATAGCTGTGCAATCAGCACACAAATAAATGAGTAAATATCATCACTGTTCTCACATCATTGGCAATAGTTCCTTGGGAAAGGGAGGTTTAAATAAGTGTGGAGTTCAGTCATTTTAATCAAATCAGTTTTTGTGGAGCCATATTTACAACTTATTTACTGCAATCACTGTCAACTCCCGAATAAATGACACTGTTTCATGCTCAGAAAATGGTGGCAGTGTTGCCTTGCTCATTGCACTTGTAGGGTTACATAACCAATGTTGTCTTCTGACCATCATGACCCTTGGGTCACTTTTTTTTAAATTGTGTCTATTTTGTAAAATTAAATGATAAAAGGGACCAGAAAAAGCTCAATGTAAGTATGACAAATGCTGTATGGAACACAAAATGATACGCAAACTGCAAGTTTTGTAGGTGATGAAACTTGATTGTGAGAACAGAACAAATTGAGAACAAACAACTGAACATAACCCAGGATACGCCCCCATGGATATAAAGTGAACTGTTGTTTTCTTATACATGTTTTTATAAGACTGCTTAACAATAAACATTAAAAATTTTTTATCCAACAAGAGTTAAAACAGACAGGTATTTTTTTAAGGAGATACCTGTATGTGTAATATTGTGTTTTCGAGTAACATATATAGATTTCCGATGTTGCAAATAACTTATTTATAGGATGTAGTACTTAATTATACAAGATGTATGGATATACTATTATATTAAATAATGTAATGCATTATAATACACCTGTGGAAACCAAAATTTGCTTCATTCAGTCATTCATATATGTATGTATATATATATATATATATATATATATATATATATATATATATATATACTGTAAATTCATATATACTGTAAAACCTGTGTTATAAGACCACCAATATTACTGGCCAGATGTGGTCTTACTTCAGTTGGTCTTATTATACCAAACAATTATACTAACAGATAGGATATAGCTATACAATGACTTAATATGAATGCTTTTGGTTCACTCATGAAAGGATGGTCTTAATTATAGAGCGGTCAAAAAGACCGGCTCCACGGTGTATTTTTTGTGTTCATGTGATGGCTGTTTGCGGGACGGCGTTTAATTAATTAGTGATAGTTCATCAAATCCATTAATCACATATTTCTGTTCTGATACAATGTAAATTCGAGTACATACCGATTCAGGCCCCATGCACGAAAGGTTACAAATGGTCATTCTCATGGACAAAATTAAGGCTCAAACTAGCGACAGCTTGTCACCCCAAACGTCGATTTTAGATGAACTGGAGACGATGGGGTGACAGTACAAGCTATTGGGTTCGAATCAATTCTAGTATGTGCAGATGTGCACGCCATTTCTGACACTACTTTTTCATTTTCATCTACTTCTCGAACTGCCATTTTCCTGAGTTAAGACAAAAAGTAACGTTATTATGTTGGGGAAAATAATAATTATTACATCCACGGTTTACTTACGTGTATTCGTGCAGCAGTTTTTAATACCGAGGCTGGTTTTACTCGAAAAACTCGTCTCCACGTCTGTCAGCGGGAGAATCATAACTTCCGGTAGGGGATTTCCAAACGGCTATGTGTAAAACTCGGAAGTCCGAAGTCGGAAGCAAGGATTTTTTAAATAAAGCAATGTTCGAAGCATAATTAAAATGATACTACATCAATAGAAAGTACCATTTTATTTTTATTGATAGAATAAGGTCTTTTCTATCATTATGTAAAAAATCAAAGTTATCCATCTGAAGTTATAGACTATTTCTTGCTCGGTAATGCCCGGTTATGGTCCAAATAACATGTGTAAAACTAGCCAGTAATGGCTAATGCACTGGTCATCATGTCGTCAGCAAACGTGTCAAGCATTTTCGGTTTCTTCAATATCACATATTTATCATAAACTCTGTTTTGTAACATTAATTATGCTGTTTTTTATAATATATTATATTGATATTTTATTTCATGTTGTAAAACAAGATTATATAATTACTCATCAATATTTTCGCTATTACCGTATTTTTTGTTTGTGTAAACATGAAAAAAAAAATAAAGATTTGTTAATATTTTAAAAATTACCCTGATAATATCATAGAGAGTTAAACAGATAATTTGACAGAACCACAAAACGTCCAGTAAATGTTTTAACAAGGGTGTTTCGAACAAAATATTTTATTTATCATGTATCAATTGAAAAACCTTTTCCTCTTCCATTGACCAAAAAATTTAATCATGATTATGAATCTCTTAAACTCTTATCTATTATGTAATACTTTTTATGCCAAATTATATTTTACATTTCATGGTCAGGTTGCACACATTTATATATATATGTATGTATGTATATATATATATATATATATATATATATATATATATATATTAATCACATTGCAATGTGATATTTTCCCCTATATATATACCTGCTGTAAATGGAACCTGTTTCAATTCATGTTTTGAAATTTTGCCAAAATAGCATAATATACATGATGCTTTACAAAAATTTGTTTGCTACTGATTTCATCAGACGTATCCTGCAAAATTAAAAATAACCACAAGCATTAACAATACCTTGACAGAAAAAAATACACAATGCATGTGTAAATAGATATGATCCCGATTGTAACATTTTACCATCATATAAAAAACAATAGTTTCTGTTTTTGCAGAACGATTAAATATATAATCGATATTTTTTATGCAGTTAGGCACAATATTCATCAAATTAATGTTCTGAAAATTTGCAAAACCACAGGACACAAACATTTATATACTTTATATATATATATATATTTGTAAAATACGTCAACTAAAAAATCAATAAAACATCAAACAAAACATTTTGCATAGCCAAAAAAAGTTCATTAAATGTTTAAAAATAAATTGTTACAGAGCAAATGTTATAGATATAAAAAAATCTGTTTATTTGTAGAACCTGATACCAGCAATTGTTAAGTCCGGAGAGAAGGGGGTCCGAAAGCGCACGGTACTTCTGTATCGAGAATTCCGATTATAGTCCGGTTATTTTTGTTTCTGAGCATAAAAATATGAATCAAATAAAAATAGTGAGTATACACGGAATATTCAGATGCATATATTTTTATATAAAGATAAAAAATTTCTATACAGCAGAAGTAGAATGGGAATAATTAATATTTGTAATTGAAATATTTATCTTAGCGGTAAATATCTAACTTGATTTATCAATCCGGTTTGGTTCCATTATTGCATGGTGTCATCATTTTTATGTGGAATTTAAAGGAATGAATCATAAAGATGAGCAACAGGTTCAATAAAAATGCCTATATCCCGTAGAATCTTTAAGACACCAGGTCACCTCTAGACAGACTTTTACTTGAAGCCCCAGATGTCTTACGTGTCGATAAAGATTCTATATGGTTATTTATTAAAGATTTTACATTCAAAATTGTAATTTCTGATCGAGATCCTTGTAATCGTATACAGTTATCCGAAGTTGAAGGGAGCACATTCTGTTTACATGCCCTTATCATGCACATATTATAACGTATGAGAGTGAAATCAGTTGCAAATATACTTTAAAATATTATTAAATATCCATTTATTTGGAGTTGAAATGTGATGTTGAAACATCAGGAGTGAATTTTAATATATAAATATCAAGATTGAAAAAGTTTGAAAGAAAGAGTTAAAACTTGAAAAAGAATTGATTTTAGTTTTAAAAAAAATTATTTGCTTAAATATACAAATCGATAAGATTTTATAATCACACATGTATTAGTATGTTATATATTACCTGGACTGTTGTATCCCTTTTCTAAGATATATTTTAACTTTTTTTTTAAATATCGTAGAACTCTGACATATTGAAGGACATTTCGTTTTGTATTTGATACATGTATGTTTTTTCTAGCGATGACCTACTGGGATATATTGAATTTTTATATTTGTTCAACGTATGGAAAATATATTACTGTTTTTATTTTGAATGACATCGTAATTTATAACTGTATTTTTAATGCCGTATTAGGGTTTATTATACCATATTTATTATTCAGTGGTGCATCCATAGAGGGCGCAAGCATAACACCGAGGAATCCCCATCCCCCCCCCCCCCCCCCCCCATCGCAGTACCGTGTGAGTCATACACGGTCTCCCCACAGAGCTCAGCTCGGGTTGGGATCGACCGTGAAAAATCTCACGGCTCCTCGGCTGATACTCAGACTCGCGCACTGTGCTGTCCGAGTCTGCATGTGCGCTGTCAGATCACAAAATTCGGTAAAATGCAAAGATTGTCATAAGACTTTAACATATCAATTATTTTACAACGATTACTACATTTAAATACTAGTAGTGACATTTTGCAAGTTATAAATGTATAGACGCGCATTTCATCGTTGACATTAACATTTGAATATTTGGACTTTCCAATTTATACCGTAATGTTATAGAAATATAAATATTAAAGCCCAACAACCTGAAGTTTGAATACATTGTTCCAATACATGTAGGAGTATAGTTGCGGAACAGAAAATCTTCATAATCTTTCGTTTAAGGTGCCTCAAAATGTCCTCTTTACATTGCATATTTTAAAAATTTATCCCTTCCCATACCATCACCATGTTAATATAAATAATTTTCACAAAACATAGCTCTAGATAGGGTGAAATATATTAAGTGAAAATACCATCAAATATATGTTTATATATATATATATATATATATATATATATATATATATATATATATATTTATATTAAATTTACAAATAAAAAAATTAAGAACTTATAGTTTTTCCGATTATGTATCATGTTTTGTGTTATTCACGCATTTAAAGCAGAATCATGCATAAGCAATTTTAATATATGCATGCAACTATAATTATAATGAAACTGCATTTGGGCTGTGGCTCTTAACTGACCACAAGTTAACCAGTGCGTCTCTGTGACTTCCGAGTTATACACATTGGATAACATCCCAGCACTTCTGACTGACTTCCGAGATTGCTTCCGAGCACAAAATCGTCCATAACGTTCAGATTGAAGAATGGATAACTATCATTCTTTACAGAATGATAATAAAGATCTTATTCTATCGGGGAAAAAACAAAACGGTATTGAAGCGTTAGCATTTTGTATATGCTTTAAACTGCATTATTTATAAAACGATTCCTTGGTTTCCGGCGTCCGGCTTCCGACTTCCAAGTTTTCATATACGACCGCGCCATGACACCTTCACTTTTGAATTCGAAGTACCGCTTCACGTGAATCGGTGCCACAGTGATGAAAGAAGGTAATAAATGTAATTATTTTTGTGTAACAACATTTTTTCTTCGATATTAAGCACATATAATACGACTATATAAGCCTGTGATGCCAAATAATACCAGACAGTAAATATTTTGATCAGACCCTTAGAATGGGCGTTCTGTTGTGACTGCCATCATGACTCCAGGCCCTATCAGTTTATTTCAGAAGGCCTGAATGTCATGTTGTCATGGCTAGGCTCAAACCTTATAGTCGAGTCGTGCGTTCAGTGGCACTGATATATTTTAACTTCCCTACAGTTACACTCTACTTTAATTTCAGCCATTAAGAATCACAGCAAAATAAAGGTTTAGACTTTAGGACAGCTGATTGACTGAGGAGCTGAAGAACTTACCTCTCAGGTTGACCAAGGTTGTAAATGGTGGAAAAAATGGAGGCTCCTTCCGCTCACGTGACTCGCAAGTCGTGCGCACAACTTGACAGCTTTTGGGCACAATTAAATATGTCATGCGCACAAACTAATAAGATGTGCGCACGAAATAATAAGTCGTGCGCACGAAATTATAAATTGTGCGCACGAAATAATAAGTTGTTCGCACGAAATAATAAATTGTGCGCACGGAATAATAAGTTGTGCGCACGATATAATAAATTGTGCGCACGGAATATTTAACTGTGCGCACAAAATAATAAGTCGTGCGCACAAGTTAGTAAGTCGTGCGCACGAGATAATAATTTTTTACTCATGTCCCCAACGGGGCTCCGTAGGCTCCGTAGATATGTAATTGGCCTATACTTATGAGATAGAAAAAAACGAAATAATAAATGAACTCATCACAACTTCCAACCTTCGACATCCATGTTTCAGTCTGCACATGAACGGTTTAGTATCTTACTCGGACACACGGTGGCGCTCGAGCACGGCTGGCTTCCTTCTCAGCTGAGGGCGATAATAGAGGGGGTACAAGTCTAGTTTCTTTCACGCGTCACTAATTGTGGAATAATGCCATATATTCATATTTTTTTTTATCACGGAAGCCTGTTTTTAAGATTTTATTGAATTGTTGCGCCGTATGGGCTTTTCGTTATGAAAGAATTCCTCGTAATTTTTTATTAGACGTCGGTGCCGTGTCGGGGTATTTTTCTGTGTGTTTTAACATCCGACGTGTGTGTTTTAGTCAAACGGCAATCATTGCGTCAGCGTCGTTGTCAGCGAAAAATTCGGTTTGGTGCGAGGTGCTACGGGTCTCGATCTGAGAACTCTATTGAGCCTTTGTGATCTGCAGTGAACTACACAGACAGATTGTTTAAGTTAACCGTCACAATGAACTGTGACAGTAAAAATTGCCTATACCGGCAACTTTGTGAGTGACAGGCGTGAACAAGGTGCGTTTGTATTTGCTCGGCGGGAAAATTCCAATTTTAATGAGAACTTATAGATCTGTGAAATATGATGTAATAATTCGCATATTAAACTGATAAAAGGCATATTCCAAGCAGTTGATTGATAAGGAACCATATGTCAATTAATACTGTTATTGCTTTTACATTTTCTGCCCTCCAGATGCTGTTCTCAGACGCTTGCTGGTTAAAATTTCTGCAATTCATGTCATTGCTGCATGAGCCATCATACAATTGGAAGTTTCAATATAAATGCTTTTAGTTTCAGTTTAGTTCCTGGTACTGGTAGAGCTTATACTGTATCATCAGCATCGTCCTTAGACACCCCAGGCTAAAATTTTTGTGAACTCGTATCACTCCGAGGCAGACATGGGGTCTATTACAGTTGTTCTATTACTATTACTATTACTATTACTTTCAATTTCTGATATTACTATTACTATTACCACATTTTATCTTCTATTACTATTACTGGGGTATCTATTACTATTACTATTAGTATTACTTAAACTGATGGGAGGATTCTAGACCTTGCGCAGCCATGAGTGCTATAAACTAGCACTACAATCACATGTCTAAATAATATTACAAGCACTTATATCATCCAGTTACCTACACAAATTTCTTGTTCTGTGTCTATCATTTACAAGAAGCCTAATGATACTTGAGATCTTAATTATTTCAGCTTCTTTAATTCTGTTTTTAGCTCAGCTGACTATAAGTCATCTGAGCCATAGTCGTGGTCCATTGTCCGTCGTCCGTCCGTCCGTAGATGTGGCACGTTTTGAAACCGTAAGACCTAGGAATCCAAAATTCAGCATAATGTTAGATGTCCCCAAGATCTCCTACCAAGCCGAAAACTGGGTCTTTTCGACTTCGTTCCTTTGAGAAATTAAGGAAAAACCTCAATTTTTTATTAAAAACCTATTTTCACACTTCAGGACTGCCTAATATCAAAACCACTCATCTGTTTTTCCTCATATTTACCATAAATATTCCTCTATATAGTTCCTATGTACATTCAAGAAAATATGTCTGTATTATATAATTTTAAAAAGTTATGGACCCAAACATAATGCATTTTGTAAAAAATCAGGAAAGATATTTGATCACTTAACACAAAACATGTTAAAGCTGTGGACCTTTTTTCCAGTAATATAACTTTAATTAATCAAAATTAAATTGTATACCCAAAATTAGATGAAAATCTTTTAAATTTTTTAAAATATTAATAAAAATAAAAAATTGGTACCTTAAATTTTGCCCAACTTTGACCATGGCACGTTTTTTTCCTGTAAGTACTGTGGATTTAATTTTCACAGCATGTTTTTGTTACCTTTTCAACTGTTAACACCAAAAATTTGAAACCAGTTGATCAAAAACTGTAGATTTTATTCAAGTTTTCAAGCACCATGTAACATATTGTATACATCAAGCTAGTGTTATGCAGTTTGCAAGAGCTCAGCTCCCCAGCTTCAGCTCTTAGTTTTTTAAAATTCGGCATACAGCTAGATGTCTCCAAAATCCCCTACCATGCCAAGAATTTGGTCACTAGGACTTAATACCTTCAAGATATTTATGAAAAACCTCATTTTTCCATTAAAAACCCATTGTTACACTTCAAGACTGCCTAATATCAAAACCACTGATCTGACTTTAATCATAAATAATATACATATTTTTCATTCTCTATGCACATGCCAGGATGATGTCAGTATTGCGTAATTGTTTTAAGTTATGGGCCCAAACATAATGCACTTTGTAAAAAATCAAGAAATATATTTACTCCCTTAACAAGGGGATTGCTGAAGCTTGAGATTTTTTGTCAGGGATGTAACATTATTTAATCAAGATTCAACTGAATACCCAAAATTAGTTATGAATTTTTCAAATTTTATAAGTTATTAGTATAAATGTAAAATTAGTAACTTAAATTTTGCCCAACTTTGACCATGGCACGTTTGTTTCCTGTGAGCACTGTTGATATAATTTTCATATCATGCACACATAAGGATTTCAGCTTTTAAGTTTAGAAAGCTGAAAGAAATTGGCCAAAAATTGTAGCTTTTATTAATGATTTTTTTAATGAGACCCTCTCAGACTTTGGCTCTCTCCAGCCCCTCTTGAGTCACCTGTATTTTGACCTTGCTGAACTTTCAGCAAATTATGCATGCTTGAGGCGAGGCATACAGGGAATCCAGGCAGCTTATGGCCAGCCACAGTTGATCCAGGTGTCCAACCCAACTCATCTAGTAGTTTTAACCAACTACATACAATAAACAATAAATAAATAAATTTTTATTGGTTTTTAATAAAAAATTAATGAAAAATAGAAAAGGAATTTGTTAGTTTATTATAACAGGAAATTAACTTGCAGTTACTGATGATATAAGAATCTTGTATCGATGGATAGAATGTCACGTATTCCAAATAACACCATGCAGTCACCTATGGTATTTTTCAGTTCAATTTTAATGATAAAGAAGTAAATCATATCATTCATTACTAATCATTAGGGATCATATGATGGAAATTAATGATAGACAAAGATGCAGTTGATAATATTAATCTAGATTCCTACTGTGTCTAGTGTGTACATTGATGTGAAATTAGTCCAAAATGAATTTATTACAGTTATTTTTTAATATAAATAAAAGCCATAAAACCAGGTACTTATGATCATTATTTAAATGTGTGAATTTTGTATATTCTGGATTCTCAACATCATTGTTTGGTGAAAACTGAATAAATACCAGACATGGTGCGAATACTTTGTAATTGTATTTAAATACGAATATGATTATGTACTCCATTATAAAATTTCTTGCATAAAGAATGGGAATTCAGGTAAAAATGAAAGTATATGATTACCAGTGCAAATACTTTCAAAATGTATTCATGAATGCATTCATGAATATATTCCCTAATATTATTTTAATAATCATTTCAGTTATATTTCATTTTAAAAAATCATATGATTCTCTTATTATTTTTAATAAAAATTATATTTGGGACAATATTTGTATTTTTTTTTAACTAATAGTTAAACCCTTATATTATATATTCTGCTTATAAGTTATATTGCCAAGTCAAAATCTGTGTGACAATAGTACTCCATTTGTTAATAAAATAAATGAAATCAATCCTCTTCCCTGTCTCCAAAGGTACTATCAAAATCATACATAAGCTAAACAACAACAACTCATATTACAGCTTATATTTATTACCACACAAAACCAGCATGTGCCTCATTTCTAAATAATATTTTTTTATCATATATAACAGCTGAGCGTCGTGGCCCATAGGTGCCTTGTTTTTTAAATATTCTGAAAACTCAATGATTGTTATTGGGGCATTTCTAGTCGAAATTTTAAGATAATTGTCTGAACTCTTGAATACATGTAATTTAAAAGCAACCCATTGTAAAGGCCCTGGCATATGTAAAATATTGATTTATAATTATATGCATACTTGTACATTTTATATTATTTTCATATATATTTCACATAAATTAATTTTATAGTACATTTAGATTTAATCTTCTTTCTCATAGTTAATAAATAAAGTTTTTCAGTGTAACTAAAAATTGTCTCCAGAGGAATTATTCATGATTATTGCATATTATTATTTAGTATCAAAGCTGACAGTTCAGTCCTTTATGTATGTATCAGAAGAGGAATTTATGTAGGGCTGTGTCCTGTTTCCCAATTCTTATAAATATATCCAATAAAAATACATTTACGTCAAGATTCTGGACAGAACCAAATTAGAGACAAAAGTACCCCATCCTTTTGGGTGTATATGTTCATTTGGATGTGATGCCATGTTTTATTCCATCACATAGTACATCTTGAGAGTGAACAGAGAGGTGGTAAACTTTACAATAATGGTAGCATGCATGGCTTTTATTCTTCAGGCATGCCCTTCTTCATTGCAGCAAAACCAGCATAGGATAATTCAGGAATATGGAGTGATTTAAACTAACATAAATTTTTCAAAACAAATAATACATTATTTAAATCACTTTAACAATAAATTTGGTATTAAACAATCTTGTACTTTAAATTTTGTACATAACAGGATCTAATTATTTGATATCAAAATTTCAGATATTAAATACTTAAATATTAACAGTTACTTATATTCTCCTGTTATATAAACAAATAAATTAATATCATGAAAAAAAGGTTCATTTAATTTTCAAAATATAAATTAACATAATTTTAGATACTGAATGCAGGTCTGCATAATTAGTACTATGAAATAACAGACAAGTATTAAAAGAATAGTTTTAAGAGAATATGTATATAAATCAACTAGATAATGCATGTGCCTGCAGTATGACTTTATCCAAGTGACTGTAGTACTGATATGAGTTCATAGCATTGTAGGCTTCAATACGTCATGTGTAGTGAAAACACCATAAGCTTATCATGAACATTTTGGGTCTGCACTGTATCTGGTTCCATATTATATTTTCTTGAATGTGTGTGATTGCAATCTGTATGATTAAAATGCAAACTGGCTCGTGAAAACAAATCTAGGTACATTTCAGAATATACATATGGATTGATGGATGTGAGACAAGATGTACATGTCACAATAATAATAGCCTACACTATTTAATATCAAACATGCCTCTGTTTATCCATGGTTTACTGATCAAAGGTCAGATTGTGCCAGGTAACTTATTTGGCTGTGACCTACTCTGATCAGTACTCTTATGTAATCAGCACCAGTGGTCACCAGCAATGTGGCAGCTGGCCCTTGCTTGCCTCCACAATAGGCACATATTGGGCAATTACTGGACAAGAACTGAGTCTGTTCAGCATTATTTGCTGATATGCTTCATGAGGTGTCATGCCAGATGCGCCACTTCCAAATGCGCACCTGTCAGTTACGCCACTGCCAGATGCGCAACTGCCATATGCGCCAAATTCCAGTTGCGCCTCATGCCATATGCGCAACAAAGCTATAATAAGCCAAATGGAGTCATGTTACGTTATGCTTATAGTAAATGTGTATCTGTATCACACGGCCCCTTCATAATTTTATCGAATGCGGTATATTTTTGCAACAAAATACGAGCTAATAAACCCTTTCCATTTTGAGCGACAATTTTCGGTCACGACACGTGCGTTTGATCACCACGACACAGTCGCGTTAACTGTCAATAAAAAATTATGAACATTGAATATTTTTATTTAATCGTCTCTGTTACTTAAGGAACACTACCATTGAACTATCATATAGATAAGAGATATATATTAAAATAAAGGGCGATATTTATTGTGTCACATTGTCCGGACTTCGTGGGTGATAGTACATGTTGACGTACAAACGTAATATGTGTAAATGACCGGGGTTTTTATCGTTACTAATGTGGTCTTATTTGATATGTGATTTCATTTATGCCATATTGGAATTAAAAAAAAAGAATTATGTCAAATATGATATAATTGACACAGGTGTATTAACAGGAAACCGCTCACCACTAAGGCTTAATTGACCAGGAAAACCCCGCCAGGTTTGGTCTCCGAACATCAAAGGGAAAGTGTTGCGGCGGTCCGTTGTTAATGAGCACATTCAAAGGATTTTGAGCCGTTATATACCCGCACTTGCACCTCATAACTGCGATATAATAACAACATTGTAATGTTTTGTTGGACTTTTAATGGAATTCACTATAAACTGTAAATAATCAGATTTAATCGACATCTTTTCACTTTGTGTTATCCTATATACAACTGAACATAGCATCTGGCTGGAGAGAAGCGGCACGGTTCGACGATTCTAGAAGGAATTAGTTTCATAGTTGAGATTACTTTACTTATTGTTTCTGAAACATGGTTTAAAAAATTTTAAATGTGATAAAAAAATCAGATCTTAATGACGAGTTCTCATTATGATCTCTATAATTTGTAAATTTGTATATCATTGATTCTCAACAGTTTCGTTTTACTGAAACTGCATAAATTCGGACATTGAGTGAATACTTTATAATTGTATTTGAATATGAATACAACAATTCAATTTTTTGATCATGAAAATGAATACAAACACTAATACAGAATCAGGTAAAAAAATAGAATTTGAATGTGAGTGCAAATACTTTTAAAATGTATTCATGAATGCATGTAAATAATATAAATGACATCAGTCCTCTTCCCTCTATAAGGATTTGACCAATGGGAGGAAAAAAACACAGTCGTTACACTCAGAGATAATCTTCAAATGAAGAAAATCATTTAACCAGTACAGAAATATTCGACATTTTTCTGTAGGGACTGAAAAACCTATTTTATATTTGGCATCCGATAGATTTCTCATTTGACTCTCTAATACGAATTTTGGATACGAAAATTCCTCGGTCGGAAACCAAAACATCGTTCGGGTTTGGTGTGAATGATCATTTCGGATGCGGCAGAATTTTGGTCGGAGGCACATAATTTTCGTTCGTGCCATATTCGTTCTCACGTATCCGGTGTGAAACCTCTTTTAGCAACATTATCTATGACTTGGTGTTCATTCCCCCACCCCTTCTCCCAAAAAAATATAAACCGCGATAAATATTGAACAATTCATGGAACAATAACTTTTTTTTATGTGTCGTTAATCAGTATATTTTTTAGTACGTTTTGCATATAAACGGACGTTTCTATGGTGCATGTGCGCATACCGTCTAAATCATATAGACCGATTTGGTTTAAACATTTTTATTTCAAAAGGGTAACAAAGTAGCCAATAAGGCTAATGCAAATGCTTTCCTGCATAAAAATAAAAAGAAAGTGAAAAGTGATAAATAAACATGAATGGATTATGTATGTACAAATGATCAGATTGGAAAAGTGCACATATAATCATATACAGATCAAACTGAACTATTTATTCAAACTTTATTTTAACCCTGATCAATAGGAGCTGTGTATTTTTTTTCTGTTGAAACAACTGGTTGCGCAATTATTTTTAAAGGCATGTTAAAACGGGAGTCTGGGTCCAGTCAGTGGTAAATATGCATGTAAGCTGTGAACAGAACCATAGCCTGGTACCAAAACTAATAAGTCCCATTGATTTGAAATTATACCTGAATGGAATATATTTTCAAACAAGAATGTTTTCATGAATTACATAATGTATATTTCTGGAAAAGAAAAAAATTAATTATTTTATCTTTTTTAATCATATATAACGTTAATAAGTGATGTAAATCAAATTATTTAAATCAACCAACCCTTCCCTGGGTGTATAACCCTGCCATTATACCAGCAAGGCAAGATATTAAAATTAAGATAGTAAATTATTTTTTATAACATTTCAGGGCAGAATAAAACAGTAACTCAGAGATAAACTACAAATGAATGAGAAAATCATTTACAAGTTCAGAAATATTCAACATTTCCGTGGGGCCAACAAAACCTATATTGTAGACCATCCGATATATTGCTCATGGGGCTGTCCAATATGACTTTCGAATACGAAAATATCTCGGTCGGTAACAAAAATATTGTTCGGGTTTGGTGTGAAACTGCTTTTAGCGTCACCGCTTGGTTGTGGTTAGGCGCGGGAGAATCAGCACCAACACATTTCTAAGGAAGATTAGGCACGTCGAACATAATTTTTTATTACGGAATCTTATTAGTTGTTAAATGTCTTTGGAGACTACAATATGGAACAGTGCTCATGATTTTTTGTACATATTGTATATTATAGATACTGTTTTGTATGTATATAATAAATCTATAGAAACATCGTATTATATTGTGGATGTGCTTTAAATGTATAGATGATGCCTTTATTCGTTAATCTGTGGGTGAGACCATGCATGGAGAGCATTGCGTGATATTTATGTTTTTTTTTTTGTACAGTGTTCAAAAAGATATTCATCTGTATACATAATAAATGTATAAAAACTATATGGCACTACCTTCATTGTTAATGAGATTAAAATATAATGTAATACAGAAAACAAATATATTGCAAAACATCAAATCCGCATGTGAATTCACTGGGTATTATAATTCTGTCTTCTGTATTATAACCATATAAACCCAGGCATAAGTAAAATAAAAGTGTGGTATCAATGTCTGTCTGGAATGTAGAATGGCTTATTAGCAACGGAAATCCTGACCGTATTCGATAGCGATAGTATTTAGTTCTACAATAATATTTGCCGTCTTTGGAGACTATACAACATGGAACAGTGTTCATGTTTTTTTTGTACAGACTCTATATTATAGATATACTGTTTTGTATGTGTATAATAAATCTCTAGTAACATTGTATGATATTATGTATGTGCTTTTGCATGATGCCTTTATTCGTTAATCTGTGGGTAAGACGATGCATGCATTGCATGAAATTTATGTTTTTGTGTTCGGTTATCAAACAGATATTCATCTGTACATAATAAATGTATAAAATAGAAAAAAAAAAACGTTATGGCACAACCTTCCTTGTTAATGTGATCAAAATATAATGTAATACAGAAAAAAACAAATATATCGCCAAACATCAAATCAGCATTTGATTCAAGAGGGTATCATTATATTTAAACAATATAAATCCAGACATAGGTACATAAAATACTGAAATGTAGAATGGATTATTAGCAACGATATAATCCTGACGATATTCGGGAAACGACGGTATGCAGTACAGAAATAATATCATTATTTATATACTTTGTGATGATAATAATAATAATGTCATCATATTTAAATATTTCCACGTTTACTTTCTCGTTAATTATATCCAACGTTTACTTTCACGTAACATTGGATATTATAAATGAAAAAAAGAAGGAATGAAAACCTAACGACGATGATGTTAATATATCGCAGTTTCAACATGCAAGTGCTGGTATAAAACGGCTCATAATTCTTTTGATGAGCTCATTAACAATGGACCGCCGCAACACTTTCCCTTTGAAGTTCGGAGACCAAACCCGGGCGGGTTTTCCGGGTCAATTGAGCCATAGTGGTGAGTGGTTTCCTGTAAATCAGTAATACACCAGTGTCTATATTATATCAAATTTGACATAATTCTTAATTTTATATGTCAAATATGGCATAAATAAAATCACATATCAAATAAGACCACGTTAGTTACAATAATAAAACCGGTCATTTACACTTATTACGTTTGTACCTCAACATTTACTATCACCCACGAAGTCCGGACAATATGGCACAATAAATATCGCCCTTTATATAAATATATACCTTTTATCTATATGATAGTTCATAGGTAGTGTTTCTTAAGTAACGGAGACGATTAAATAAAAATATTCAATGTTCATAAATTTTCATTGACAGATAACGCCACTGTGTCATGGTGATTGACCGCACGTGTCGTGACGCACATTGTCGCTCAAAATGGAAAGGGTTTCTTAGCTCGTATTTTGTTGCAAAATATACCGCATTCGATAAAATTATGAAGAGGCCGAGTGATACAGATACACACTTACAATAAGCATAACGTAATATGACTCCATTTGGCTTATTATAGCTTTGTTGCGCATATGGCATGAGGCGCAACTGGAATTTGGCGCATATGGCAGTTGCGCATCTGGCAGTAGCGTATCTGACAGGTGCGCATTCGGGAGTGGCGCATCTGGCATGGAATCGCTTCATGATTAAGGGGCTCACAGGAAGTAATAGAAAGTAATATGTATTACTCTATTACTTTGCCTTCTGTTTCTATTACTATTACTATTACAGCTCAAATTTTTGGGGCTATTACTATTACTATTACTATTACATGGAAAAAGCTGTAATAGTCTATTACTATTACTATTACTTATTACTATTACCCCATGTCTGAATTCACCCGGCAACCACTTTCCTGCATGATATACCTTTCATGTTGTAAGTTTCATGTTTTCAAGTTTCAAGTTTTAAATGTTGAGGAATGCCCCCCCCCCCCCTATGTTTCAGGTTTAAAGTTTTTTCTGTTAGGCACATCCCTCCATTTACCAATGATGATAATTCAATAAAACTTTGTTGACTGATGCAGTGACTTTTAATTAATACTTAGCACAGCTAATACAAATTTTACCTTATTTTAATTTCTGCACCAGTAATTAGTAGGCCTACTTGACTTGACGAACAAAATTTGTACAAATCCCAAACAAGCTCAAAGTTTAAGAATAACTCTTCTTAACTCAAAAACCACTCATCCTACAAGTTCACATTTCATATATGTAATCAGTGGCATACCTAAGGGGGGGGGGGCAGGGACGGTCCGTCCCTGGCGGCACATTCTGGGGGGGGGGCGGCATTTCGGGGAATTAGTATGAGTGGCACAAGGAGTTCCACAAAAAGTACAAATTCGATCTTTTTGTGCCATGTTCAAGTATTCCAGGGATTAAAAACTGGACAGAGGAACCTACCAAATGATAAGCAACCAATTTGCACATTTTTGAAGGGGGGGGGGGGGGGGGGGGGTGGGCGTATTTCTGGGAATTAGTATAATGAGTTGCACAAGGACTGAAGGAGTTCCACAAAAAGTACAAATTCGATCTTTTTGTGCCATGTTCAAGTATTCCAGGATTTAAAAACTGGACGGAGGAACCTACCAAATGATTAGCTAACAATTTGCACATTTTTGGATGGTTGGGGGGGGGGGGGGGGTGCGTTATTTCTGGGATTTAGTTTAATTAGTGGCATAAGGAGTTCCACAAAAAGTACAAATTTGGCCTTTTTGTCCCATGTTCAAGTATTCCAGGGATTATAAACTGGACAGTAGATCCTACAGAATGATAAGCGAACGAATTGTACATTTGTTGGGGCGGCATTTCTAGGATTTAGTATAATCAGTGGCAGAAGGAGTTCCTCAAAAAGTTCAAATTTGGTCTTTTCGTCCCTTTTCAAGAATTTCAGAGATTAAACATTTGGCGGTGGAACCAACAAAATTTTTTCCGGACGATCTCTACAGAGGCAAGAAATACATATCTGTAGTTATTCTTTGTTAGATCTGTGGTCTTGCAATGTCAGAACGCCATCGATAAACTGACCAATCATGCAAAAAGCATGCATTTCAGGGCGGTTGTCGTTTACAGAAATCCCTAGCAGCATCTGATAATCACTAGGGAAAAATCCTGCCAAAAGACCAATGGCACCAGGTAGTGGGGGTGGGGTGTCTGTCGTACATATTGTTCGAAAAATATTTTGAAGAATTATGTTGCTCTTTCCTTGGAAAGTATTAAGAATTTCCATTTTTGAACCCTTGAATTCCCGAAATTCCAGGATATTTAAACGGCATGAAACAACCTGAAATGCCCTTTTTTCATGATTCTTCATACTCTAACATCAGTCTCGTTAAAATACAGACGTTTACACTATCGTGTATATAATGAGTACTACCTAAATGCCTGTGTCTTTTGATTAACCAATATGACCTGCATGATCTTTTATGTAACGTGAATAAAACCAATAAACACCTAGACCTATATAGGAATTATTTTAACTTTAAAATATAATTCTATTTTAACTGTTCAACGGGATGAATCCCCCTGGCCGCTTAGCCACATTTTCAATATACGTATCAAGTATCAGTTTTAACTTTCAAAACTTATATTAAAGATATATTTACCTGTACTGTTAATTCTGTTATTAACAGTTTCATTATCTACTATCTACAGACAATTGTATATGTGACAAATCATTTGAAATTAAATTATAACATATATTTAAATTATATCATTACTTGAAAATTATTTAAATACTTTATTGAATAACAAATAGTCATAAGTTTATAAATAAAACCTCGCAAAGTGCATATCACTATAATTGTATACGCCAAAACGAAGTTTTGCGGATACTATGTTTTCGACCGGGTCCCACGGCCGCCGCCGCGTTTGTTTCCGGAGAACTCCTCTGAGACTACTGGACAGATTTTTCCGAAACTTACACAAATTATCGGGTCACATGTGAACTGGTGCCTAACCAAGTGACCTTGACCTCTGACCTTTCGTCTCTGCCCAGCGTCCGTTTGTGCGTCTGTTTCCACACATAAACCCATATATCTCGGGAACCATTTGACCGATCCGGAAAAAAATTTTACACAAATGTAGCCCTGGGATAGCTTTATAACATACACAACAGAAGGTGGCGCCACCTGCAACCATGTTTGCACAGTGTCCAACTGTTCATCTGCCTGGGGTTAAAATCACTTATATCTCTGCAGGGGTTTGACTAATTCACCTAAAATTCGGCATGCGTATACATCCTAGATAGCTTTCTCAATTTTATGACAGGTGGCGCCACCTACATTCACGTTAATGCTCCACACATAAACCCATATATCTTGGGAACCGTTTGACCGATCCGGAAAAATTTTTTACACAAATGTAGCCCTGGGATAGCTTTATAATATACACAACAAAAGGTGGCGCCACTTGCAACCATGTTTGCACAGTGTCCATTTGTTCATCTGCCTGGGGTTAAAATCACTCATATCTCTGCAGTGGTTAGACTAATTCACCTAAAATTCGGCATGCATGTACATCCTAGATAGCTTTCTTGATTTTATGACAGGTGGCGCCACCTACATTCACGTTAACGCTGAAGACATACAAGCTCATATCTCGGGAACCATTTGACCAATCAGGAAAAAAAAATTTACACAAATGTAGCCTGGGATAGCTTTATAACATACACAACAAAAGGTGGCGCCACCTGCAACCATGTTTGCACAGTGTCCATTTGTTCATCTGCCTGTGGTTAAAATCACTCATATCTCTGCAGTTGTTTGACTAATTCACCTTAAATTCAGCATGCGTGTACATCCTAGATAGCTTTTTTTGATTTTATGACAGGTGGCGCCACCTACATTCACGTTAACACTGCAGACATCCAAGCTCATATCTCGGGAACCTTTGACCAATCAGGAAAAAAAATTTACACAAATGTAGCCCTTGGATAGCTTTATAACATACACAAAAATGGTGGCGCCACCTGCAGCCATTTTGCACAGCGTCCATCTGTTTGTCTGCCTTCTGTTAAAATCACTCATTTCTCTGCAGTGGTTTGACCAAATTACCTGAAATTCAGCATGCTTATACATCCTGCATAGCTTTCTTGATTTTATGACAGGTGGCGCCACCTGCATTCAGGTTCACGCTGTAGACATCCATACTTATATCTCCCAACTCATTCAAGCAAACAGGAAAATTCTTTTACACAAATGTAGCCCTTGGATAGCTTTATAACATACACAAAAATGGTGGCGCCACCTGTAGCCATTTTTGCACAGCGTCCATCTGTTTGTCTGCTGTGGGATAAAATCACTCATATCTCTGCAGTGGTTTGACTTTTCCACATGAAATTTTGCTTGTGTATATATCTTGGATAGTTTCTCGTTCAAATAACAGGTGGCGCCACCTACAATCATGTTTATGTGGCAGAGATTCTAATATTCTAATATTTAACACATGTAACTCTATATCCCCTTGCCACTCAATCCATGCCTCACTTCACCCGTCCTTCTCTGATTTTGGCGGATACACGTAGTGGCTTGTCAACTACCCGTATTCTAGTTCTAAAATGATTTTGATGTAGCCTTGAATTAAAGTATGCTTTTAACTTTTAGGATATTTTAATTTAAAAAAAGTCAGTTTATCCAAACATTGGATTTTTTAAGTTAAAAAATAAACATGCCCTGCTTACATATATATGCTTAACTCATGAATTATGCAGTTTTAGTAAAGACTAAATGACTTGCATGCAGCAGTACCATGCATATCTCAATAGCTCTATTAGGTGTACCTGCTGTCATATGCGATAACAAGAGGTGGAATTATAGATGTCACAAAGTATTTGTATGCATCGAGAATGGAATAACACTCACCAAATAAAGTTCCTTTCCCAAGCTGAGTATAAAGTTATCATGAATTGTGTTTACATGAATGATGAAAGATCAATTTCCCACATTATATGTGTATCCTGCAGTGTAATCTGTTAATAGTTACAGTTTATTCATTTTTAGCTCAGCTGACTATAAGTCATCTGAGCTATAGTCATGTTCCATTGTCCGTCGTCCGTCCGTCTGTCCGTCTGGATGTCCGTCCGTAAGACTGGCACGTTTCGACACCGTTGGACCTACGAATCTGAATTTCGGCATACAGTTAGATGTCCCCATAATCTCCTTCCATGCCAAAAATTGGGTCAATAGGACTTCGTTCCTTTGAGATATTAAGGAAAAACCTCAATTTTTTATTAGAAATCTATTTTCACACTTCAGGACTGCCTAATATCAAAACCACTCATCTGGTTTTCTTCATACTTACCATAAATATTCCTCTGTATAGTTCCTATGTACATGCCAGATATTAAGTCAGTATTATATAATTTAAAAAAGTTATGGGCCCAAACATAATGGACTTTGTAAAAAAATCAGGAAGATATTTGGTCACTTAAGACCAAAAGTGTTAAAGGTAGGGACTTTTTTCCAGTAATACAACTTTAATTAATCAAAATTTAATTGTATACCAAAAATTAGATCAAAATTTGTTAAATTTTTTTAAATATTGGCAAAAATATAAAATAGGTACCTTAAATTTTGCCCAACTTTGGCCGTGGCACGTTTTTTTCCTGTAAGTACTGTAGATTTAATTTTCACACCATGTATACATAAGGATTTAATCTGTTAAAATCTGAAAATTGAAAATAAAGGCTGCAAAATTAGGCTAGTTATTGAATTTTTTGGAGGCTCTTGTTGTATTCCCTTACATTGTCAAGCAGTCCACGTTGATGACTGTAGGTCATTCAGTGCACATCTCTATGCTCCCCAGGCTGTTGACATAATTTTAGATGTCCCCAAAATCTCCTACCAATCCGAAAATTGGGTCATTAGGACTTTGTTCCTTCGAGATATTAAGGAAAAAAACTCCATAAAACTTTTTCCATAAAAAAAGCCATTGTTACACTTCAAGGCTGACTAATATCAAAACCACTGATCTGTTTTTGATCGTATTTAGTATTCACATTCTTTTATACATTTTCTATGAACATACCAAAAATTAGGTCAGTTTTGGGTATTATTTTGAAGTTATGGGCCAAAACATAATGCAATTTTTTAAAAAATCAGGAAATATATTTACTCACTTAACATGAGAATTGCTGAACCTAGAGACTTTTTTTCAGGAATATAACTTTATTTAATCAAGATTCAATTGTTTACCCAAAATTAGATCTGAATTTTGCAAATTTTTCAAGTTATTAGCAAAAATAAAAAATCAATACCTTAAATTTTGTCCAACTTTGGCACTGTTGATTTAATTTTCCCAGCATATATGCATAAGGATTTAATCTTTTAAAATCTGAACTTTCAAAAGAAATTAATTGGAATGAATAGCTTTTATTCATGTTTTCATACACCATGTCAAGTGTTGTTTACATCTAGCCCACCTAGTAGTACAGCCTTCACTTGCATTATGTAACCCACCCCAGGCAGCTTACCTTGGCCCAGCTTGGCCACTACTAGCAGGCTTCCCCTCTGCACTGCACTCATCCCCCCCCCCAGCTGGCGCATAAACTAGATGAATGTTATAATTTTTCTGTATTTTATTTTATTCTTGGACATGCTACATTTTAGATTTTGTATTGAACCACCAGGGTTACAATGATTAAAGTGTACATTTCATTGTGTCCACAAAGTGGTCTGTTGCTGTGAAAGTGTGGATGTTCATGAGATAAGTAATTCCTTACTTCAGAAGAGTAAAAACTTCACCAGGTGTGAAATTGACTATTAATTCCAGTAATTAATTAAAACTGGGATAGTAATTAGCACAATGATATTGTTTGTCCCTCATTCAACCAACAGTGTGTATACTTTATTTGAAAAGATGTTTTAATCAGTTTTATTTTATCAAATTTACTTTTATTTTATTTTGGTGAATAAAATTAAGCATGTCCTGAAAACTCCAATGTGCAAAACTTTTTAATAGTGATTAAAGGAATATTCTTGTAGATGCCATGTTGTGGTATTATTTTCTTTTAAAATCAGTTTAAACATTTATGATATAAAAATAATAAAATATATGTGTATGCATAATATGACCCAATGTTTTTTACTCTGTATATATAATGATTGCAACTTTTGCAACAATTCTAATATTGTAACTTATATTTTCAGGTTTTTTAATTAAAAATTTATAAACCTGTAAATAAAAAAATAATTCAGATAAAAACTTCTTAATGAAAAAGTGGATCTGCTTAAAAAAATAGGATTATATATAAACTTAAATGCATTATTCTCTTGAAAGTGAAATAAAGGTATTAGTCCATTCTGTCCACTTGCCTGTCCATCTGTAAATTGTTGTATGCAACTCAGTATCTCAAAACTTTTACTGTTTTTCTTCATGACAGTCTTGTCAGAGTATTAGTTTGCAATCATATATTTAGAACTTTACTATAACCAAGTAGGAGGGCCCCTTTCCTCTTAGCTTTCCATATTCTTATATAAATGAAAAACATTACAATAGAATATTTCTACATCCACCTTCGTGCTGCCCTCACTTTTCCCATCTCCAAACCCCATCCCAAAGTCAGCCTCAGTAAGCAAGAACAAGATGAATCAGATATATTCATACTTTAATATTTTGTATAACTATTCGTCCATAGGTACCTATGTACATGCCATAAATTATGTCAATATTGTGTTATATGTAGACATAGTGGGCATCACAATAATGTACCTTGTCAAGACTAAAGAGATATTGTGTCATACAGTCACATATTCATAAATCACTTCATCAGCATAGTTAATCATAACATCATATCTGTCAAATTGAACGCTTGCAGACTACCATACACTTTAGATCCTTCAACAAATAGCCCTATCATCATTCTACTACTGCTTATTACTGCTGTCATTGCATTCATATTTGCTCAAATATATCACAATTTTCAACCCCTCCTAAATAAATAAAAAATAAACCACTTTATTTGACTCTATTAATCCATCAGTCAGGTAATTTCATTTATCATTTACTCACATATTACATTACATTCCTTTATAATAGCCCAACATGTACATGATATTCATAAGCTTTATCGACTCGATATAGTATCACAGTGTAGAAACATTTATAGTCCAATCACGATCAGCTGAGCGTCGTGACCCATGGGTCCCTTGTTTTCCTTTCTGTTCACTTCATGATTAAATATACTTGTTTGAGCTTCGAGCGATGTTTTGATTTACATAAGCAAAGATCTCTGCTCTTTAATATGTGGCGGAAGAATTCCCTGCCAGTGAATCCATATAATTGCGTTGTTGTCAAATACAAGCCTGTAACAAGGACATTTGAAACGATATATTTTAATATGTTATCCAGTTTTGTAATGTTTTGTTAGAGGGGCGGCAATTAGGATAGGTACGCCGCTGTATGTAATGTATAGGGGGTTAGGAATCCTTGGAAAATCCACACTTACTCATGAGGTCAATATCACCAGCCTACTTTATGGTGTTGTTGCTATCACTTAGTAGGAATATAATGGGTTTTCATGAAACTCAAAAATTTTAACTGATATAATATCTCACCTAAATTTGATTCCCGTGAAATTGATGCATATTTAATGAGGCCAGACGTCAAAATAAATATGATGGGCATATTATGCATCCCTTGTGTGCTCTGATGTCTGGATGCCAGCAAGCTCTGTTGTGCCCAGATGACTTGTTTGTATTCCCAGTATGAAGGTTATAGTATCAGTATTGCTCAAATAGATGTTGTTTGTGCGGATCTTTACAGTAGCATTTCTTGCATCAATTTAACCAGGTTTACAGAAAAAGCTGTATTCAGATTTTATTGGCCTCCTGAATTGCTGTCCTGTTGTTGTGACCTTTTTAAACTTTTATGGCCATTGTTAATGAACAGCTATATCTTTTCTGCAAGACTCTTGTGAGCATTTGTTAGATTCAAATGTTTTCTGCTTTATATTCAGGTTTCTGTTTGCAGGATGAGTGCTCCGTGTTTGCAGCTAATGGAACAATATGCTTTTTCTTGTTGAATTTTAAACCTGAACCAAATCCAGATCAAATATTTCACAAACAAAAAAGCAAGATACAAAATATCTAGAACAAAAATCCGGATCAAAGCAAGAACAAAAAACCAGATGAAATAAACGAGAACAAAAAAGCAAGATCAAACAAGTTGAACAAAAAAGCAAAATCAAATAAAACTTGTAAAAAAAAATTTCTTGAGTCTTTATCCATTTTATGAACTCTGTTATAACAACTCTCATCTTTTTTTCATTTTCATAACCAGTTCCATTAAATATCCCACATACTTTGCCTGACTTTCTCCCATCCAGTATTCTTTTTTCTTTTTAGATTTTATCAAATTCTTTGTAAATTTTTTTCAAGTTGAAACTGATTTTTTCAGCTATGGCTACAGCTATACCTGTCCCTGCTGTATCTATCAGTAAGATTTTTATAGGCACTCTTCACCAAGGTGATCATTTTCCATCAGAGTCCGTTGGCAAACAGTGTGTGCCTAATTCCGTTGTTGTTCTGCTTTATGCCACCCTGCATGATGTTGTTGAATGGCAAACAAATGATATGGACACTATTAATTGAAGGTGATAATTTGTACAGAACATTGATGTCAGATATCCCACATAAAGGATACATGGCTTGGAATGAAATACCTGAGTATGTACAATGCCTTGATCATAATTTCAAGATAAAACCAACTTTGATCACCGGTGGTTTCCTTAATCGTTCTGATGTGCATGAACCCTATATGTTTTACCAAGATGTTTTGACAGGAATCACTTCAAAGAGATATGGTCTTATTATAGTAGGAGAAAATGCGATTGCAATTTCATATCACCAGAATTGTTACTATGTGTTTGATCCACACAGCAGAAATCGTCTTGGTTATCCTACATCTTGCGGCACATCAGTTCTTGCATTTGAATTGCAATCAGAATTCTTTCAGTATATATCAAACTATGCAAATATTATGAATGCAACTATGTTTGAAGTGACATATTTCAGAATAAACCAGGTCACCAATAAAGCATTTAAACTTAGACTGAAACGGCAAACTAAACCGTCTACTTCAGATGACCAACAAAAACACGCGACCCAGTCAACAAAAGACCTCATGGACACGGTAAATAAAAGCACACCCAATCATGAAATTGATTCTCAACAAGGTCTTCACTTGATCCAAGATAACTTTAAAGATCAGCAACTAAAAATGAACAGAAAACTGTATTTGAGAGAGTACATGCGACAGAAAATAATGAATCAAGCTCACAGGAATAAAGAACGTCTACAAGATAAACAAAGAAGACTCTTATCAAGACAAAATGAAACTTATGGACAAAAAGAACGTTCTGCTGAAAAAGCATATAATCAGAAGATAAGAAAAGATCCAGTTCGAAGGGAACGTGAAAGAGAAGCTGAGAAAAAACAAACAAATTGCCAGACAAAATGAAATTTACAGACAAAAAGAAAGAAAGGCTGACAAACAACAAGAAAACTGCTAGACAGAATGAAACATATAGACAAAAGGAACGTTCTGCAGAAAAAGCATATAATCAGAAGATAAGAAAAGATCCAGTTCGAAGGGAACATGAAAGAGAAGCTGAGAAACAACAGAAGCAAACTGCTTGACAAAATGAAACATATAGACAAAAAGAACGTTCTACAGAAAAAGCCTATAATCAAAACATAAGAAAAGATCTAGTTCGAATGGAACATGAATGAGAAGCTGAGAAACAACAGAAACAAACTGCTAGACTAAATGAAACTCACAGACAAAAAGAACGTTCTGCAGAGAAAGCATATAATCAGAAGATCAGAAAAGATCAAAATCAGCTAAATCAGCAGAATCAGCTGGTAAAAAGAGAAAGAGGTCTGAAGATGATTTTCATAGAGAGACTGAGAGACTTGCCAAAAAGAGGAAAAGAGCTGATTCATTAAATAAAAACTGAGACTATGAGAAATGCAGCCACAAGGGCACAAAAAAGGACTGATGAATCATACAGGCAAAATGAAAAAGAAGTTTATCTGAAAAGAAAACAGGGTGAAGATCTTGGAGAATGTATACAGAAATTCCATACTTCAATATCTGAAGGTCCCATATATGCTTGTTGCTGCTGTAATCAGATATGGTTCAAGCACTCTGTAAAGAATTCCGATAGCTGGCCAGCCAGACTAGGTTCCACTTTCCTAGTAACACATATTACAGATGTAAAATCAGTGGACAATAAACAGTGGTTGTGCACAACTTGTCTTGAAGCTCTCAAATGCCACAAGACGCCAAAACTCTCTGTATTAAATGGAATGCAGTTTCCTGATAAGCCACCTGATTTGAACTTGTGTCCCCTAGATGAAAGGCTTGTTGCGTTACGCATACCATTCATGCAGTTACGAGAATTACCTAGAGGTTCACAGTTGTCACTAAAAGGATCATTGGTCAACGTACCTACTCAGATTGAAACAACCGTGGATATGTTGCCACGTACATCAGACTCCACCGCTACCGTACCAATCAGTTTAAAACGTAAACTTGAGTACAAAAATGTAGAATGCACCCAAAATGTACGTCCAGCTGTAATACTGAGTGCACTACACTACTTGATGAGACATAGTCAGTTGTATAAAGATGCAAACATAACAATAAATAGTAACTGGCTTGAGACATTCAAAAATTCACAAGAGCAAGAACCTCCTTCCACAACTGACAGCGCCGTGGATAATAGTGTATCTGATGATGACCACTTTGAAGAAATACATGAAGATGAACAAGGAGGAATTCTAGATACCATGCTTGATGATACCGAACTCACAGGGAATAACATTATATCGGTAGCTCCTGGTGAAGGACAGAAGCCTTTGAGTCTGTTTCAAGACAAAGATTCAGAATATATGTCGTTTCCGTCAATATTCTGTGGGCAAAGGAGATTAGATAATGCTGAAAGGAAAACTACTGTTCATTACAGTGACATTTGCAAATGGGAACTCAGAGCACTTGATCGCAGAGTTGCTACAAATGTTCCAAATCTTTTCTACAAAATGAAGAAATTACAAATAGAACAAATTACAGGAAAGGTTACCCTACGGTGAATCAAAACTAAGGTGAAGAAGTATTCCGTCCAGGATGTCTTGAATGAAAGCAAAGTTAATGAGTTAACAAGGTTGGATAAGGGCTACAGGATTTTCAGATCCATACGAGGCTCTCCTCCATATTTTGAAGCACGTAAAAAGACCTCTTTGCAATGATTTGACAACTAGGATTACCAACATGGTTTATATCTCTATCAGCTGCGGACACACATTGGGAAGACCTACTGATCATGCTTGATAAACTGATTGATGGCAGAACATATTCAAAAGATGATATCAGAAAAATGGATTGGGTAAATAAAACACGCTTGGTAAAGGCAGATCCTGTAACCTGTGCGGTACTTTGATCACAGAGTTCATTCCTTCATTCACACCATCTTACGAAGTGCACATTCACCTCTTGGGAACTGTAAGATTTTTTTTACAGAGTTGAATTTCAGCAACGTGGCTCTCCACCTGTTCACATGCTTATGTGGATTGAGAATGCACCCATATATGGTCAACATAAAGAAGATACTGTCACCAAATACATTGATGAGCATGTGACCTGTTGCAAGAATGATGGGGACCTTCAAGATCTGATAGATCTACAAATACACAGACACTCCAGGTCTTATAGAAAAAATGGAAAGCCAATTAGTCGTTTTAACTTTCCATTGCCACCCATGCCAGAATCTAAAATCCTTGCACCTCATGACACGGAAGTTGATGAAAAATACAAACAGAACTACCAAAAGATCTCTCAGGCGCTTGCAAGCTTAAATGTGGACAATGACCTGTCCTTTCATGATTTCCTAAACTCCCTAGAACTCTCTCTAGATGACTACTACATGGCATTGCGTACATCCATTAAAGGACCAAAAGTATTCTTAAGAAGATCACCATCTGAAATAAAAATCAATGGATACATGAGACTTTTGTTTACTGCATGGAAAGCCAACCATGACCTTCAGTTTATTCTTGATCCTTATGCATGTGCAACATACATAGTTTCCTATGTCAGCAAAAGTCAAAGAGGAATGAGTGCTTTGTTAGACGCTGCTTGCAAAGAAGCTAGAAAAGGAGATAAAACTTTCAGACAGCAGGTGAGAGATATGGGAAATAAGTTTTTAAATGTTGCGGAAATAACCGCTCAGGAAGCAGCATATCTGGTTTTACACCTTCCAATGACAAGAGCCACAAGGGATGTAATATTTGTACCCACTGCCCCTCCAGATGAAAGAACTTTTTTACTCAAGAGTAAAGAACAGCTTGAGCATCTCCCACATGATTCAACAGACATAGCAGCAAATAATATCATTGACAGATACTCAAAGCGACCAAAAGCATTTGAAAATTGGTGTCTGGCTGACTTTGCATCACAGATAAATATTAAATACCCCTCTGAAAGAGCAGATGATGCATTCCATGACAACAATGATGATAATAACATCACAGATCAAAATGAAGCAAATGCCAATGTTGACACGGAAAGAAAGGTCAGTATCACCTTACCCAATGGTACAACGTACACTCGAAGACGAGTTCCAAGAGTTCTAAGATATGTTCGTTATACTGAGAATATAGACCCGGAAAACTGCTTTCGTGAAAGGCTCCTGCTGTTAACATCCTGAAGAGATGAAACCAAAGACCTATTATATGGTTCCCTCACATACTCAGAACGGTATAATAAGAAAAAAAAAACACATATTGAATTCAAAAGAAAAGAGTATGAACACAATGCAGATGTTATACAAGAAGCACAGGACCAAGGTGAACATGATCATGAAATTGAATATGCATATATAGCTCCTACAACAGAACATGCCCTGAATGAAGATTCAATTCAACAACCAGTTCCCAGTGAGGAATTTGCATTTTTTTTACCCAGAACGGTCAGATCCTCTGAGAAACTATGATTTGACAACTGATCTCGGACTGCCACCAAGAACCACTGCACAAGAACCACTTACTTTGCCTGGTAGAATACCTGAAGCAGAACACAGTTAATACAAGGTCTAAATCAGAAACAACGCACAGTCTTCAAAGACATTATCAAACATGTAAAATGTTCAACTAGGCCTTTATGTGGGACATAAGGTGAAAATCCTTTGGAGTGCAAGATACTGATCACTTCACCTACAGTAAAGGCTGCTTACAATGTTCAAGGATCCACATTGCATAATGCTTTTAGAATCGATCCAAATAAAGGATTTGATTACAGAAAATTGCCATCTGACATCTTGAATACACTGAGGGCACAGTAAAGGCACCTTCAGATATTAATGATTGATGAAATAAGCATGGTAGGAAATCGCATGTTCAATTTTGTAAATTTGCGGCTCCAAGGAATTAAAGGCAACAAAGAAGCATTTGGTGGTATCCATGTAATTGTTATTGGGGACCTCTTCCAACTTCAACCAGTAATGGACAACTGGATTTTCAAGAACTTGTCTGATAACTATGGACCTCTTGCACTTAACCTGTGGGTAGACACTTTTCATATGTATGAGCTTACTGAAATCATGATCATGATTTTGCAGAACTGGACAACACACAAAAGCTGATATTGATACCCTGAGGTCATGTCTTGTTGGTGATAACAGTTCATATCCATCGGAAACTACTCATTTGTTTACAAACAACACCTGTGTCAACAATCATAATATGCAAATTTTCAAGTCTAAAAACACAATTAAAGTAATAATCACTGCAATTGACACAGTGATAACAGATGTCACAGATGATGTGAAGAAAGATGTACTTTCAAGAATACCAGATAACCCATCAAAAACTGCAGGACTGCTGAAAACGCTACAGCTTGCTGTTGGTTTACCATAAGATATCACCTGCAATGTTGCAGTACAAGATGGAATAACTAATGGTTGTTCTTGTATATTGAAGCACATATATTACCTGCATAGCGAGACTGTGCCAAGCATTCTTTTGGTTCAGTTTGAAGATTCAAACATTGGTTCAGACACCAGGAGAAATTATGCAGCCTTTTACACTCCAGCTATACCGAAAGAATGGACACCTCTATTTGTCACCAAGCGCACATTCCATACAGGCCGGAGACATATACTGGTAACTCGTTCTCAGTTTCCATTGAAAATTGGTGCTGCAAAAACGATATGGAAAGCACAAGGCAGTTCACTTGATCAGGTGGTTGTGGATATGACAAGTACCAGAAAACTTAGACATGCACATTATTTTGCATTGAGCAGGGCAAGAAATATGGATGGCTTGCATGTATTACATTTAGATGAAAACAAAATATCAACTGATCCACTGGTAACAAATGAAATGGCCAGACTACGTAATGATACTAAACTTGCTTTTAATTTCTTACCACCAGATCCGCACCAGCTGATACACTGAAGATAATATACCATAATACAAGATCTCTTCATTTGCATTTCAAAGATGTGATTTCTGATTGTCATATCCTTAATACCCATATCATTGCTTTGGCTGAAACTCGTTTGTGCTCTGTTGATACTGATGATTCATATTGTATACCAAATTTCCAACTGATACGAAATGATCATCAAACAACAGGTTCAACATGTGCATAAAAAAGACCACACTATGGATTAGCATTCTATGTCCACAAAGACCTCTACCCATTCATTGAAGTGCATCATCAGTCTAATGGAAACATTGAAGCATCTGTATTATTGATAAATTCTCCAGGCTCTTCTTTACAAGTGATTTGTGTCTACAGATCCCCTCAGTCAAAACTGTCCGACTTAATATCAAAGCTTGCCCAGCTTATGACACGTGGACATCCAAGAACCATTGTTAGTAATTGGAGATTTCAATATTGATGTTAGCAAACAAAACAATATGTCAGCCTTGAATGATCTTTCACATCTTCTACACTCTCAACAGCTTGTAACAGAAAAAACAACTGATCATGGAAGTCTTATCGATCTTGTGTTCTCAAACTTCCCTGATGCTACAACTTCAACAATAGAGGCTACATGGTCTGATCATAAAGTCTTGTTCACTATTGTTCCGACGAGTGTTTGCCGGTTTCATCTTGATTGATAATTTTTATATTCCTTCACAATGAATTTGACTCCAATTTTGTAGTAATCATATTAAATTTCATAAAATTGACTTAAAATTACCCAGAACGCAATTGCTGTTCATGTGAACAATTTGTTATCTTTAATATTCAAAAACTAGAGAATTTCTAATTTAGAATGTATGCACATAATGCATAAGACAGACCTCTTATAGTAAGATACAATTCAATAACGTAGTGAATTTCTAATTAAGAATGTATGCACATAATGCACAAGACAAAAACTATTAATAGTAAGATTAACAACTAGAGAATTTCTAATTAAGAATATTTGCACATAGTGCACAAGAAAGAAAGTTCCTATGTGATTGAGATCCTGGGAGGTTACTATAAAAATTCCTTGGAAACCTGAAATGGTTTTCACTCTGACCTACAATCTGCGAGCCATGCGAGTCTCATGAAATGGTATCTTTAAATATTGTTAGTAACCAAAAACTTGAGAAACGCAGAGTGACATCATTCAAACTGTATCAGAGATTGGTGAGGCCTAATATTCAGACAGGCAAATGCTTTGTTCAGGAGTTTAGGTAATAAAAAGGGAACTGAAATAACCAATCAGTCATTTAGCCTCTTCTAAAGTTTACATGAAGACCTGCAGGGGACAGTTATCATCATCCACTGATGTCACTTTGACTCGGACATACCAGTGCATTAATATAAATGTTCAGAAGGCAGTACTTGTAATGCATAGTCAGATGAGAAGCAACATATTAGCCATGAGCATCTGTAAACTGAATGCGATACGAGTTGGATCTCCCCATCAAACCTTTAATTAAAAGAATAGGATTTAGCGCTCTATTAGGCAGATGAGCACAAAATGTAGCTGTTGGTAGAAGAAACTTCTAACACGGGATATATTTGGAATTCCTGGTATAATCTAATTGGAAAGTCTAAATAAGGTCACTGTAACCTATTTCTAAGGACTGTTAGCAAGATGCATAATTTTCAGCTCGCTTCGAGTCATTTTACTAGGTTCCCTGATTCAGCTGAGCGTCATGGCCCATGGGCCACTTGTTTACGGGGATACGTTTGGAAAAATGCAGTTGGATGACATTGACCTCGTTTACACCGAGGAGACCATAAAATACGTGGGCAAAATAAGTTCTGAAATGCGAGAGCAATATGATAAAAATAAATTACGATCAACAAAATAGATTTCTTGATGGTTTATGATACATGCAGTATTTGGTGATACAGCCTTTAGACCCATCATTGCTGACACCAATGTGTGCTCCTTCCGCGTTGCATACGCGGGCACAATACGTAATTCAATACATTTTATAAGCCTAAAGAAATTAGATGAGCTTCATCGGTGCAATTATAGCCCTTTATTTATAGAAATTAGATGAGCTTCATCGGAGCAATTATAGCCCTTCATTTCAATGTTCAAATATTTCGAATATATTTTACAGCGCAGACTTATAACTAGCTATCTGCAGTGCAAGCTCGCCGCTCTATATACGAAATGATAACATCGTTGAACTTTCCCGCGCTCAATTTTTCGAAGCAAAATGAACTAGCTCGTACTCTAGTACCGTAAATTTGACAAAATATGATTAAATGTAACTGATTTTGAAAGACATCCGTTAATCAAATTAACTATGAATCATATACAATGGTCATATGTGCCCCAAAAGATGTCCTTAACCACAAAGGAGGTAATTTGTCAACGTAATATTTCACAAGATTTTCGACGTAAATATTCAAATGTATTAACTAAAGGGACAACCTTTCAAAACCTGTGTCAAATCCCGTATCGTTCCTGGAACAATTTAGCTCACAGGTATTTCGACTAATGCAGGATGAGCCTAAATCATGCAGAGTTACAGAAAACGCACGTCAGCTCATGCCGTGTACTGGCTTCAGGGTTGTATTAATGCTGGCTAGTTTAAAAATCACGGAAACATCATCTGTACATCAACTCACACACAAATATTTATTTCAACTTCCATTTTCAAGCACGTGTCCAAATATACCTATCACGCTTTCAAGCACCTTTTAATGGTACGAGCCCTGCGCTATCCTTATTGGCAAAAGTCAAGCAAAATAATTAATTTTTTGAGTGTTGTCAGTATTCGTACATGAACAAACATGAACCAACATAGCAAACATGACACTGAAAAAAAAGACTAGTGATTAGGACCTAACTCTTTCATGATTAAGTCACAATTTCTACGATAACTGTTCATGATATTTCATTATGGTGTTCTTATTATGTATACTGATTAATTTAAAATGAGTTTTAGAGTAAAAAAATATCGATTCCGTTTATTGCTGTAAACGTGTGAAATTTTACGTAAAATCCTGTTATTTTGTTATTTTGGACTCGGGCCTGCTGAAAGATCAAGAAACCGAGTTCGGGTGGGCACCCCCTCCAGAATGATCAGGACTGACCTGTAGATACTTCATACAAAATTTGGTGCTTTTATCCGGCGTGAAACGATAATTCTGTTAAGCGCCCTGACTATACATACATATATATATATATATATATATATATATATATATATATATATATATATATACTGATCAAGAGTCAAAACTAATCCAATACCTGTATCCAATGTGTTGTTTATCAGAACATATTTAAACTTTATTTATCAATTTTATTTATTTTACATGGATTGTACAACTAGTCATAATAAATCAAAGGCACTCTCCATGGCTTGGATGGTGGCATTCGGTAGTTTGTGGGGGTGGAGGACCCGGAGAAAACCACCGACCTTGGATGGGCCCTCATAGCCGTCCCTCGGGCTGGGGAACAAACCCAGGTCGCCAGCGGAGACAGCCGAGCGTTTTACCTCTTGACTTTCCAGGACCAAGATTTTTACCAAACAAAAATAATGTCCCTCAGTTTGTAAGCATGAACAAGCTGCACACTGTGATTTTCAATGGAAGAAGTTCATAAAAATTGTTTTAAATATTCTCTCTCTTGGTAGAAATGGCATATAAAATAGGAAAAAACATGTTTATTGGTAAAAACAAGACTGCAATGACAGGAAACATGAACAAGCACCAGAAATCACTATTTACAACTGAATATGGTACCTTTCTTGATAATACATATTACTTCGCGTAAGAAGCTGAGTTTTATATATAATCATTTGTACAAAAACTACTAGTTCTTAATATAAAAGTACCTGCTGGTGAAAGAATCACAGGATCATCTTTGCTTGCAAGTAGTGACATACACGACAGTAGGTAGATAGATGGATTTGGCACGGTAGTTCTATCACATATGGGTCTTCTTATGATGTTGACTGATGACGTTTATAAACAAAATGCTCAAATGACTGCATGTACATGTATGTTATAGTTAGAAGGAAATCATATTATGTCCTAATGTCATATTCATACACAGTTGATACAATACAATGTTCTAATTTAAATATACACATTGTAAAAATAGCCATATGGAAACTATTACGCAAATGAGGTCAAGAATCTATAAAACGGGATGTGTTAATAAAAAAAAAGAAAGTTAAAACATAAAAGCAATATTCTAATGCATGTATTAACTATTTCTATAGATGTATGATGCCATTATTCTGCAAACTGCATGAAGCCAGAGAGAAAACTGGATTGGGGGAGCTGCAAAACCCACACCAATAGAAAAGGAAATGTACTTATTGTTTTTGGAATGTCATAAAATTATTACAACAGTCACAGCCACATTGAGGGAATCCTACGTAGTATATATACAGTGTGTCTTATAACTGTCCCACCAGTCCCTCCAACGCTTGCAGATTATTGGGAGTAAAACACTAAAACATATTTCGCAGTCACAAATGAAGTATCTGTAACAGGTAGAATTTTTGTTGAATAAAATACAGTCAGATTGGGCATCTTTGAAGGTAAAAGGAGGTTCGGAAGTACTTACTTTGAAAATATTTTACACCAAAAAAAATAGTTTACCAGAATAAATGTCCTCAGGTCCTGAAACCCCTTAAAACGGATCGCAGCAGCTGAACATGCGAGAGAGGTGAGTGGCGGGAAGGTTGGATGGTTTTTTTTTTGGGGGGGGGGGGGGGATGAGGCAGGGGGTACCTTCATTAGAGGTGCATTCATTTTCAAATTATATAGTACATTATATCATACATACTACTACTACAAAACCATCATTTAAAGTAAGAAAAAAAGAACATCTTTTGCCTACTACAAAACAAAAATACAGTCTATATAAATGCATAGTAATGTATTCGTGAGCTATAAATGTAAATGTGAGCTATTTTATTTCGCTGTTTGCCATCTGTTACCAAATCTCTCAACAACCGCCTCAGCTGTTATCACGAAATTATGCAGACTTATTGATCATGTGGTGAATATGCAAAACTAAGATTTTTGCGGAGCCATCTATGTTGACCAATTGGGGCACTGGTGAGATATACTCTATTTGCAGATGCCTGCATGCTTTGAGGCCCGTGTATCGGTCTATGTCAAAAGAAAGCAATGCTCCAGCCTGCGTCTGGTCTCTGCTTCAGAACCTGCCACTGAAAGCTTTACTTTCTGCCCTCAACCTGCAACATGAACTTGTAAAGAGATCTTGACCAGACTGGCAAAGGCAGGTGCTCCTTTTAGCAGGCTGTGGATATAGTGTGGGATGAACCCAGTGCATTGTAAAGCAAGCTGGTAGTCAACAAGGCAGTCCCTGCGGCATACCTGCGTAACCTGACCCTTGTAAAAAAAAAAATAAAAAAAAAAATAAGTCCAGCTGGACAATTCCCAGAATGACCAGTTCAGTTATATAGTAAAATTACATTTTATTCATATTTATTTATCCCGACAGTATAACAAAATAGCGCTCAATCACAATGGTATTAATGTGAGTATTAACCCCTGCCCATCTTACTGGATATTATCCAACATTGTCTAACTGGAAATCATCTGAGTGAAACAAAAACATCCAACTTGTCTATTACGATTCTTTCAGCTGGAATGACACCAAACACTTCAAAGACTGCCTGAAACCATCCCTGGGGTCACTAGTGTACCTGTGACGGGCTGGGAACCATTTGCCACTGACTGCAGTGACTGGTGCCTGGCTATCAACTAGGGTGTCCAAGCATTTTATGCAGACAGACACCCACTATAGGTGTGAAATAAGGTAAAGGTATGATTATAATTATATTTTCAAAAATGTTAAATTAATGTGACCCTGTCACTCTAGGAAAATAAATTTCGGTCGCAAAATCCAAAACAGCATCAATAAAAAAATAATTTTCATAGATTGGTTAGAAATAAATCATTTATATGGTTGGCTCAAAGACTAGAATGAGGTGAGGTGCCACAATGTCATCTGTTTTTCTTTTTCACACCATGAATCCTAGATAGCAGCTATGAAGATCTCAAAAACATTATACAGATTCAGAAATGAATCTGTAAAACGGAAATGGTGACAGTAATAGAATACAGTCAAGATGTCCCCATTATCTCCTACCATACCAAAAATTGTCACTACCACTTCATTCATTCGAGATATTAAGGAAAAAACTCTTTCTCCTTTCCCATTGTCACACTTCACGACTGCATAATATCAAAACCACTGACCTGATATTGGTCATATTTAATTTAACCATTTCTCTATATATTTCCTATGTACATACCAGAAATAAGTTCAATATTGTGTAAATCATTCAAGTTATGGGCCCAAATACAATGCACTTTGTAAAAAAAAGGACAGATATTTGCTCACTTAACATGAGAATTGTTGTAGCTAAGGACTTTTTATTAAAGATATAACTTAATTTAATCAAGATTCTATTGTTTAACCAAAATTAGATATGAATTATGCATTTTTAAAAAGTAATTAGCATAAACATAAAATCAGTACCTTAAATTTTCCCAACTGTGGCCATGGCATATTTTTTTTTCCTGTTGGTACTTTTGATTTATTTTCACAGCATATACAAATAAGGATTCAATCTGTCAAAATATTAATTTTGAAAATAAAAGCTAGAATATTTGGCTAGTTATTGTTTTTTAGGCTCTTATTGTATTCACTCAATTTCACTGGCACAGTGAAACTCCAGCCAGCCCACTTCTGGTCACTGGAGGTCAGCTGTGCCAGGGTTCCTAATTTATCATGGATCACTTGGGGAGATCTCCTGCTGTGGCAGGTGTACATGAAGTTATTCTCATACCCACCCACCAAGTGTTAAGCATAGATTGTTATTGTTTGAACTGTATTTCCTTAATTTTAATGCCGTTTCTACTCCAATATACAAAACTTTCTTTGAAATAGTAATTCAAGGAGTGATTCAGAAAATGCCATGTCGTAACATATGTAGCATTGTAAAAGAAATTTATTTCCTTTAAACAATTTTAGGGAATCAAGACATAATTAAACCTACCAGCATGCATAATTTGATAATAGATGAGCCAAGTTATGGATATATAGTGGTGCATTTTAAAACTGTGAATTCTAAATCAAATGTTATTTTCAGATAATTGTTGTTTTCAAATTTATAAAATTTATGTCTTAAAAAATAAATTCATCTGTGTGCATAATGTGATGTCATCTGAAGAAATTATTAATAAATGTTGATGCAGTTTGAAATTTAATAGAAAATTAAGTGATTGGCTTTGTTTGTCTATCTCTCTGTTTATTTTTAAATATATAATTATTATGAATAAACCTTTTTCTTATAAGCACTGTTAAATTAAATTTCTTATCCTGTGTGTATAAACATATATATATAACTCCGCACCTGTGGACTTGGTGTTTAATTTTATTGCAATTATTTTATTAGCATATGAATGTGAAATAATTATCCTAAAAAATAAGTCACCTTTAGCCAGGGCACTTTTCACGTAATTCTGTTGATTTAATTTTCACATGATGGACATAAGGTTTTAAGCTTTTATAATCTGAAATTTGAAAGCAGTTTATCAAAAACTACAGCTTTTATCCAAGTTTTAGAAGACCATGCCATATAGATAACTGTTACATCGGGCAATATTACTGTCTAGGTGATGTTGCCTTGCACCAAGGCCTTGAAATTATGTAACCATAGACAGCTAGCTCACTGTAGGCCAGGCTGCCTGCATGCAGTAGCCGTCACAGAGTACCCCCCCCCCCCCCTTTGTCTGTCTGTCTCTCTCTCTCCATCTCTCTCCTATTTCCAACTGACAGGTTAATTAAACAAGATTAATTTAATAATTTTATATTTTTTTACTGTGCTGTAGATAAATTTTGCCATATTTTATTATAAAATAAATGTTCATGTCTTAAATCCCATGCTTTTTATTTTGCAAATTTATAAATTTTATTTAAATTAAAAAAAAAGATAAAAAGTTAGATTCTGACAAGTACTAGTTGACACATTTTAAGGTTTAATGGTGGCTTATAGTCATTGATAATCCAATGTTTTTTATGTCTTTTTTATGTGTAGAATTAATGCAAGTGTTGTGCAAACTATATCTTAAGTATATAGCTGTAAATTGTAATATGTTCAGTCTTATAAATGGTATATTAAAGCTATGAAAGGAGGTTCTTTTAATCATGATTAAGTTGTTTTGCATTTAAATATGGAGGTAACCTGTTTTCAGAATTATAAATAATATTAACACATTTTTGTTTGTCAAATGTATCCTTTAAAATAACTCTTGGGCACATCACTTTTTTACCGTATTTTATTATTAAATGGTTTCAGGCCCCAATGTTTATGTAGTACACAGTACAATATAGACTTATTATATTCATTTCAAGCTTAATTTGAAAATCGAAAATTTTATTTTTTACAGCATTTTATTTCAGTAAATAAATTTAATGTTCTTCATATTTGCTCAAATATATCACTGTGTTACAACCCCTCGATAATTAATCAATAATACACTACATCTTACTCCATTTTAATCCCTCAGTCAGGTTATTTCATATAACTTTCAGACATATATTACACTATATTCCTTAACTGAAGCCCATCATATCCATGATGCTCATAACTGTATTGATTCAACATAATATATACCACAATGGTGATGCAATTATAGTCCGTCACAATCAGCTGAGCGCCGTGACCATTGACCTTGTTTAATCTTTCAGCCTTAACATTATATGATCGGCCATCAAACAATATGGTAGACTTTTAAGAAGATAATTCTTTACTTATCTACCTAGGGATGACACATTATCAAATTCATTATTTAAAAAAATTAGTAATATAAAAAAAAAGACTATCTGTATCAAGTCTCAAGTGTCATTTGAGTGTCAAAGGAAATGATTAACAAAGATGCGGTAACAAAATATTCTTAATCTTTGTATTATTATCATTAAATATATACCACTTAGCTCTGCTGTTAAGCTTTACAAAATTGCTACAGGATTGCATTTACTTTTTAAAAGATATTGGAGATATTACATTTCAAGACTTATGTAGTGTTACCTTCAAATATTCTATCCAAGTTTGTGGGCTACTTGGTCAGGGTATGGGTTGGTTTTAGCTCTTTCTCCTGAGCTGGTAATACGTCCACATATAAATGAAAGAGGTGATGCCACACTTTGTTCTCCAAACTCACCAGATAAACCATCATTTTATTTGCAGAAAGAAAAGAGTTGGAGAAAACACAGATCTTTACTCATGCAATTCCTAACTTCCACAGCGTTTAACAATTTCTGCTGATGAGCCCATATTTATCAAATTGCATCATGTGGTTTAAAACTAGAATATTGACAGTAAACGAACGGCTGTATGTACTTCGAATCACAGAGGCATGGACTGAATGACCATTGGATGTCTCCTGCTGTGTGAACCATCAAATTTCAATAGCTTGACTTTGGCAATACCAATTTTCTTGAAAAGAGCCTGTCTTATGACCCTGATCGATTAACATGCTAACTACATAGCACATATGAAATGATCAGTGGATACTAGTAGCTTAGATGAATGAGAATAAGATATGCCTGAATTTCACTCAAAAATAGAAGCACCGACTGATGGCATACATACACATTTGTAGGTGGCATAACAGGCTTGCGTACCAGTAAGTGTAACGTGGATATTTTCTACAACTAAGTACAAGTTTTTAAAATATCAAATGCATGTTAGAAAGTTCCACAAATTCAAAATTGCATACAAAAATGTTATATCAGAGTTGGCCTATGCATGTGACATATTACACGAACATGGCACTACCATGTCTGCCTCCAGGTGTTGGCATCTGTAAATCAGTTTCAGTCTAAAATAAACCTATCTTGGTGTCAAGTTTCTTTTTTTTATTGCCATTTGCATCCAGGATTAGTTCAGTCCACTTCAGAAGTCCCGATCAATCAAGGGAATGTATGATAAGGCTACCATTGAGAATTGTTTCTAGGAAAAGGGCTGGGGTGGTACACAGATTGACAATAAGTTTCCTGGGAGGGGATGGGATCATCACAATATCAATAGAGCAATAGCAAAAATATGAAATACAGGCTCAGTATGTCGAAAATCAGGTAGCAGGAGACCAAAAACTGCATGCTCTGAAGAAGAGAACACTACCTGTGTGGAGGACTTAATTCAGTCACAATAGGATAACCCTGGGACGTATAAATCTCTCTGAGAAATTGCCTGTGACTTGCACATGAGCAAATCTTCTGTGTCAAAAATGGTAAAAAAAATCGAATGAAAGCCATAAAAAGAAGAAACCAAAATGTGCAAAGGGAAAGAAAAACTTGATGTCAGATTTAAATAACTGTAACTCAAATGCCGATATAATCTTCATGCATGAGGATTTTTACCCCAGAAATTGTGAAAAATTGACAAAATGATTGGGGCTGTGGTTAACTAAAATCTGAAATTCAATCATCTCAACCTTTATCTTCCGGTTAAAAAAGAAGGGACCTGTGGGTCACAACGCTCAGCTGAAATATATATTCTGAGAATATTTGTATAAAATCCTAGTAGTTGTGTTGACTGTGCACTTTGTAGGACAACTTGACAGATGGAGGAGCCTCCATGATCAAATACATGTAGCTGTAAAAGTTTCATTATTTAAACTGACTATAATATGCATGTAAATATATCCACTAGGAACTTACGAAACCCTGTAAATGATAAAATACTGGACATGAACTGAAGCATAAAATGCTGTAAAAGAATAAATTTTCCATCTTCAAATGAGCAGTTAGGAAGTTAAAACAAGCCAGTTAGGTATAGATTGCATCTGCTTTGTCATACATGATTGTGTAACATATGAAATTTGTGGCCTAACATCATTTAATGATGCATTAAGGAAAAAATTAGTAATAGGCCTAAGTATTATATGAAAAGGATACATTTCAAAAACAAAAGAAATGTGTATATTTAATAGTTCTCAAAAGTTAAATATATGGCCAAGTGTGCGTAACCTAAATCCCATGAAATCTTGCCCAATATTCCTGATTAATTAAGTGTACCAGTGTTATTCATAACAAGGTCAAGCCAACATTAAAAGATAAGAATGAAATGCTACAAAGTATTTACACCTTATAATATATTCAAACATGTCAGTGAGCACTTATATTAGATCCTTATATTTAATCATATTTGAATATTAAAAAATAAATAAAAATAATAACATAAATTAGCAATATGCAGAGCGTCGGATCCAAATCCTGCAAATTTGTTTTGTTTAAAAAATTCCAAACTTTTTCAAAGTCTGAACAAAAATTTAATTCAACATTGAAATTATAACATTCATCTTGTTTATTCAGCCTATCAATTGTTACATAAAAGGCTTCAGGGGGCCTAAACAGCTTTATGGTGGTTGAAAACTTGTTTACAATTTTCGACCATTTTCTTTCAAATTTCAGATAATAAAAATTTTAATCATTATGCATATGACCTGTGAAAATTAAAGTAACATTGCCCATAAGACAAAAATGTGCCATAGTCAAAGTTGAAAAAATTCAAGGTACAGATTTTATATTTATGTTAATAACTTTACAATAATAAAAAATCCTGTCTTAATATCTGGTATACAATTGAATTAAAATGAAATATAGTTAAATCCTTAAAGAAGACTCTCTAGCTTCAACCGTTGACATGTTGAATGAGCAAATATATTTCCAAATTTTTGACAAAGTGCATTATGTTTGCACCCATAACTTCAAAAATGTACGCAATACTGACCTAATTTCTGATAAGTGCATAGGAAATAAATGCAAGAATACTTTTGCCAACCACACCAGTGGTTTTCATAGTGGGCAGCTTTGAATTGTAACAATTGGTTTCAGTGGCGTACCTAAGGGGGGGGGGGGGGGGCGGCCCGCCCCGGGCGGCACATTTTGGGGGGCGGCATTTCGAGGAATTAGTATAATGAGTGGCACAAGGAATTCCTCAAAAAATACAAATTTGTCGTTTTTGTCCCATGTTCAAGTATTCCAGAGAGTATAAATTGGACAATGGAAACTACTTAATGATTAGCGATAGATTTGTACAATTTTTGGGGCGGCATTTCTGGGATTTAGTATAATCAGTGGCACAAGGAATTCTCAAAATGTACAAATTTGGCCTTTTTGTCCCATGTTCAAGTATTCCAGGGATTATAAACTTAACAATGGAACCTACTAAATGATTAGAGAACTTTTTGTATATTTTTATGGGCGGTATTTCTGGGATTTAGTATAATCAGTGACACAAGGAATTCTCAACAAGTATAAATTTGGCCTTTTTGTTCCATATTCAAGTATTCCAGGGATTATAAACTGGACAATAGAATCTACCAAATGATTAGCGAACGATTTGCACACTTTTGGGGCGGCATTTCTGGGATTTAGTATAATCAGTGGCTTAAGGATTTCTCAAAAGTACAAATTTGACCTTTTTGTCCCGTGTTCAAGTATTCCAGGGATTGTAAAATGGACAATGGAACCTACCAAATGATTAGCGAACGTTTTGTACATTTTTTTATGGGCGGCATTTCTGGAATTTAGTGTAATCAGTGGCATAAGGAGTTCTCAAAAAGTACAAATTTGGCCTTTTTGTTCCATGTTCAAGTATTCCAGGGATTATAAACTGTACAGTTGTACATTTGTGGGGGCGGCATTTCTGGGATTTAGTATAATCAGTGGTATAAGGAGATCCTCAAAAAGTTCAAATTTGGCCTTTTTGTCCATTTTCAAGAATTTCAGGGATTAAACAGTTGGCAGTGGAACAAACCAAATTATTTTCGGACGATCTCTATAGAGGCAAGCTATACGCAAAAAAAGGAATACATATCTGTAGTTATTCTTTGTTAATATCTGTGGTCTTGCAATGTCAGAACGCCATCGATAAACTGACCAATCATGCAAAAAGTCTGCATTTCAGGACGGTCGTCGTTTACAGAAATCCCTAGCAGCATCTGATAATAACCAGGGAAAATTCCTGCCAAAAGACCAATGGCACCCGGTAGTGGGGGTGGGGTGTCTGTCGTACATATTGTTATAAAAATATTTTGAAGAATTGTGTTGCTCTTTCCTTGGAAAGTATTAAGAAGTTCCATTCTTGAACCCTTGAATTCCCGAAATTCCAGGATATTAAAACAGCCTAAAACAACCTGAAACACCCTTTTCCACGATTCTTCATACTCTTACATCAGTCTTGTTAAAATACATGCGTTTACACTATCGTGTATATTTAATGAGTACTACCTATAGATGCCTGTGTCTTTTAGTTAACCAATATGGCCTGCATGATCTTTTATGTAACGTGAATAAAAAAAATAAACACCCAGGCCTCTTTAAAATATATAATAATTATATAATTCTATTAAAACTGTCCGGCGGGATGAATCCCCCTGGCCGCTTAGCCAATGTTCAATATACGTATCAAGTATCAGTTTTAACTTTAGAGTACAAAACCTAAATTAAAGATATATTTACCTGTACTGTTAATTCTGTTATCAACAGTTTAATTATCCACTACCTACAGACAATTTTTGTATATTGTGACAAATCATTTTGATATCAAATTATAATATATATTTAAATTATATCATTACTTGAAAATTATTTAAATACTTTATTGAATAACAAATAGTCATAAGTTCATAAATAAAACCTCGCAAAGTGCATAATCACTACACTTCTTAAATGATTTTGATGTAGCCTTGAAATAAAGTATGCTTTTACCTTGGAGGATTTTTTAATTAAACAAAGTCAGTTTGTCCAAACAGTGGATTTTTTTATGAGAAAATATTAAACATGCCCTGCCTACATATGTAGGCTTAACTCATGAATTACGCTTTTTTAGTAAAGACTGAAGTGCCTTGCAAGCAGCAGTACCTTGCATATCTCAGTAGCTCTATTAGGTGTACCTGCTGTCATATGCGTTAACAAGAGGTGGAATTATAAATGTGACAAGGTATTTGTTTACGTTGAGAATGGAATAAAACTCACCAAATATGTTTTTCCCCAAGCTAAGTATAAAGTAATCATGAATCGTGTTTACATGATTGATGAAAGTTTAATTTCACACATTATATGTGTATCCTGCAGTGTAATCTGTTAATAGTTACAATTTATTCGTTTTATTCCTTTCTGTTCACTTCATGATGAAATATAATTGTTTGAGCTTCGAGCGATCTTTTGATTTACATTTAGCAAAGAGATGACTGCTCTTTAATATGTAGCGGAAGAATTCCCTGCCAGTGAATCCATATAATTGGGTTTTGGTCAAATACAAGCCTGTAACAAGGACACTTGACACGATATACTTCAATATGTTATCCAGGTTTGTAATGTTTTGTAAGAGGGCGGCAATTTCTAAGACCGCCCCGGGCGGCAATGAGGCTAGGTACGCCGCTGATTAGTTTTTAATGGAAATTGGAGGTTTGTCATTAATATCTCATAGAAACGAAATCACAGTGACTAAATTTTCGGTTTGGAAGAACTTTGGGACATCTAAGTGTATGTAGAATTTTTAATTTATAGGTCCGATGGTTTCAAAACGTGTCTTGTTAAATAACGGACGGATAAATGACGATCGCTATAGCTCAGATGACTTAAAGTCATCTAAGCTCAAAATGCAGTGATTAAAGCCGGAAAGTTTTGGACAGGAACGAAAAATATTCAAATCATAAACACTGAGAGAGCCAAAGTTAATAGTGAAAACTTTATGATGTTGTTGGATGGTAATCTGCTCCCGTACAGCAGGTGATTTTATCCAAGAAATAAATGTTTTTCTACAAGATGGAGCACCTTCAGATACTAGTTAAGTAGCACAGGACTATTTGGAGGCAACCACACCAGAATGGATGAGTGATTGAGAAGGATGAGTGGCCTCCTCAAAGACCTTATTGTATGGATTATGCCATGTGAGGTTCACTAAAGGTAAACGTTTACCGAGGGAAAAATGTAAGGAACAGGAGTTAATAGATAGAAAATTTGCGTCATGGGAGGACATTTTATTAAAAGACACCTGAGCACAGATTGAAATAAGTAAGTTATTCTCTGATACTGTATTTTTTTCATATGGTATTTGGAATTTGAGGATACTTGCAAAATATGCATCTGATTTCTTTAATATTCTAATAGCTTGTAGATAAAATCCAAATGTTACATCATGAGAAATTTAAATGGAACTGAAACATTTACCAATGAGATATTACGTGTCCACTATTTTATATTTTTTTGGAGGGGGGGGGGGGGGGGGCTATCCGATATATGAAATTTCGGGGCACAAGATGAAACTACATCTGGAAAAATGACATCATTGCTGTAGTTTAGCAATCTCAAAAACTGAGGAAAAATGCATGGAAAATAGAGCAAGAGCACCGCAAATAGTCGTATACCTTGTGACCCCCTGACCAAATATGCTTGAATTTTGCGGAGCATGTAATTCAGATGAGAAACTGTTTTGGCTAATATTCATAATGAGTTATATAAAAATCCATCAGATTTTTGGTAAGTTATCACGGCTTCACCAACGTCTGGTGACCTCTGACCTCATTAAATATGCATGGATTTTGCTGAAAATCGAATTTAGGCGAGACATTATATTGTCGAATGGTTAATTTTTCTGAGTCATATCAAAATCCATCATATTCCTGGTAGGTTATTGTGGCGACACCACAAAGTAGCCTAGTGACCTCTGACCCGTTTAAATATGTGTGGAGCTAATAATACAATACGCATTTTCAATAAATAGTGAACCTGAATAAAAAGTACCAAGTAGACATACATGTACCTGACCTAAGCCTGATGAAGCATTATCCGACAACTTAAACGTTATCATTTAACTTCTCCATACTTAGTTGTCACACTTGTATCAGCATGTGCAATGAGCAGATATATCGCAAATTGCAGAAAGGATCAGAGAAATTTCAGCTCTTTCTTTACTCATGAAATCTCTCACTTCCACAAAGTTTAATTATTTGTGATGATAAGCCCACGATTTATATTTATTTGCACTGTCTAAATTTCAGTGACTGTTTTAAAACTAGAATATGGGCAGTCAACAAGTAACTATGTGCATCCACTGGATCAAAGAGCCATGGACTAAGTTTGGCAAGATATGTCTCCTGATGTAAGAGCTCTCAATTTTCTAGCATCAGGGATTCAACAGTATCTTTGGAAATACCACCTTTTAAATAGAACTTGTCCTGTGACCCCTTTCTATTGACATGTAACATAAGCAGCACCACCGCGATTCCTTTTACGCGGTTGCGGCTGCGGTATTCGGTTGTGGCAAGGCCTATTCCTTTTATGCGGTCGCGGTAACGGATAAACTATGTTATATGTAATATACATAATTTGTACATATGATGATATATAATGTTTATGTATGATTTATATTATAAATGTATGTATCCCTGCATTATGAAAAGTGGCTGTAAAACAAGAAAGATAAGAAACCAGCTGGTTGAATTGAAACAGATACATGCATAGGGCACAACACTCACCAGTGAATGTTTCACAAGCAAATGTTTCACAAAATTACAATGATTCAAATCGATATTTTCAGGCGGAGAACTTGTTTCCTCGTGCCATACGCTGATAAACACGTTCATCCTGGGGAAACCCCTATGTGACGTTAAAAATTCTGCGGGCAGGGGCGTAACCAGACCTGACCGTCCGGGGGGTCAAGACTCAAGACGTTTCCCGAGTCTATATTTCTTTTTACTTTTCTCTTTTCCTCTTCTTACCTTTACTTGCCCTTTTCTTCTTCCTTCCCTTTCCCTTCTTCCCTCTTTTCTTCCTTTTTTCCCTTTCTGATTTTTTGCCCCCTTCCCTTTTTTTTTTTTTTTGGGGGGGGGGGGGGGGAGGGGGAAGTAGGACACCACTGGTTACGCCACTGTCTGCGGGATTTCTCATCCGACCCCATCCGTTTAATTTTTTTTTGTCGGAGCGGTCGCTACAAAAAATTGTCGGATGACAGGTCGGATAAGTACCGCAACCGCATAAAAGGAATCTGTCCTTCATAATATCATATGTTTGACTCTATCGTACCGCGGCCGCAACCGCAACAGCGTAAAAGGAGTCATAGATTTCATAAGTGGTAGCCGCCGACGTCGACGCAACAGGTTTCAGGTTTCTGTTGCGTCGCCGGCCCACCAAAGGGCTAACTGGGGTTATAGCACGATACGATCTGGTACTCTTATAAAGAAAATTAAATAAAAATATTTCCTATGGTTTTAGCAAACCAATGTTCACATTATGTTGTATGTCGAAAGGCCTGTAATAAAAAATTACCATTCCCGAAAGCATGAAGCACCTGTAACATCAACAACTTATAGTATTTGCCCAGAGAGCATCGAAGCATTAACAGCCCCGGTAGACATTTGGTGGCAGTCCTGTATAAGGCTTTAGGCCTGTATATATATATATATATATATATATATATATATATATATATATATATATACTATTATGTTCATATTTTAACTTCCTTGGTGCAAAATAGGGCTGAGAAGAGAACAGTAATGTTTTCTAGTGGTCAAATATACAATACACATAGATGTACTGAACATTAATCAATGAATATATGTTAAATCTCACAGTTGTGTATGGAGTGCTATAATCACAGTTAACTGCAGGTGCAATCTATGGACTCCACAATGCGTCTGTCACTGAAAAAAAAAGCAACTGAGGAGTTCATTCCTATGGGCTAGATAAGTGGATACTAGTACGCAGTATAGATATGGCACTATGTTACCCCCAACGTAGACCAAGTTGTGGCTCTGTTGTAAACACAGAGCCACAGGGCCCTGCCTTCATTTATCTATCGGACGGGAACGCATATATCTTCAGACGATGCACCTAGTTTAAGTACATGCATCATATTTTAAGTATGTTGAACCGAGGCGATTAATTCAGCCAGCGGTGTGTAGTGTACGTGTCACATCATCACTGCTGTGAGTGTCCTTGTAACTGGAGCTTAAACAAGACCGCATTAACGGTCACTATTGTAATAATGTTGCGAATGCAACCACCTTTGTAATATTTTTTATTAAAATAGTGGTTGACGTTGCCGGCGGAAATTTTTCCATTTCGTTGAGATTCTTCCAAACAAATGACATTCCCTGAAAAAAAATCATACGCAGTATCCCCTAAAAACATCCGTTTGTATATTAGATGTTATTACACTAGTAACCGCGTTCAACAACCACTATTGTAATAAGGGTTACTATTGAATAAAAACTAGCGGCTACTTTTATCTCACCACTGAAGAAATAATTCTCTCACCATTCATCTTAAAAACCACCATTATTCTATATTTGTGTATTATATCATTCTAAACGCTGTAATCCATTCTTACGTGATTAATTATACCTATAACAAAATTGATTATAATAGTGAACCCTATTACAATAGTGACTAGCGGCGACTTTTAGACTGACGAAATAATTTCCCTCATCGTTCGTCTTGAAATGCCACTATTGTAATATATTTGTATTCAAGTGTAAAATCCTGGGGAATTGTAGTATTCCCAACATCCTTACGTTATTAATGATACCAATCACGATATTTATTACAATAGTTAATGTTGGTACAATGGTGACCGTTATTACAATAGTAGTTGCTCGACCCAGTCACTATTGTAATAACGTTCACTCTGGTAATAAATGTCGTTATGGGTATAATGATTAATTAATCATGTAAGGATGCATTAATCATGTAAGGATGGATTACAACGTTTGGAATACTATAATTCCCCACGAATTAACACTTGAACACAAATATAAAAAAAAAAACACTGGCATTTCAAGATGAACGACGACACGAATAACTTCTTCAATGTTCAGATAAAAGTGGCCGATAGTTTTTATTACAATAGTGTTTGTTATGACAATAGTGGTAGCACGACCCGGTCACTATTGTAATAACGTTCACTATTGTAATAAATGTCGTTATTGCTATAATTAATCACGTAAAAATGGATCACAACATTTTGAATACTATAATTCCTCCGGATTTTACACTTGAACACAAATATATAATAATAGTGCATGACATTTCAGGATGAACGATGAGGGAAATTATTTCTTCAGTGGTCAGACAAAAGTTGCCGCTAGTATTTATTACATTAGCCACAGTTATTACAATAGTGGTTGATCGACCGAGTCACTGTTGTAAAAACGTTCACTATAGTAATAAATATTGTTATTAGTATAATTAATCACTTAAGGGTGGAATTCAACGTTTTGAATACTATAATTCCCCAGCATTTTTTTCACTTGAACACAAATAAATAAAAATAGTGGCATTTTAAAAAGAACATTACATGAAAATTATGTCTTCAGTGGTCAGATAAAAGTGGCCACTCGTTTTTATTACAAAAGTGACCGTTATCAGAATAGTGGATGCTCGACGCGGTCAATATTGTAATAAAGGTCACTAGTGAAATAACATCTAAAATACAAACGGATGCTTTATAGGGGGGGGGGGGGCACTGAGTATGAATTGTGTGTGTGGTTTTTTTTCGGGGGATGTCATTTGTTTGCAAAAATCTAAAAGAAAACTGGGAATAATTTCCGCTGGCAGCATCAACCTCTATTGTAGTAAAAAATTGCAAATGCAACCACTATTGTAATAATTATTGTAATAATTATTACAATAGTGACCGTTTTTACAATAGTGGTGGGCAAAAACTGGCCCTTACCAACCACTTTTGTAATAATTATTTCAATAGTTAACGTTATTACAATAGTGGTTGCAACATCTCTTTCCATCTATATTAAACTTCCTTGATGCAAACACATCAACTTGACAAATTTTAGTATCAACCAAATTTGATGTTCCGCAAAGAGGACGAATTCGAGTTTTCCCCCCCTTTCTCAAAGGAATTGCCTGTTATTCATATGAAAGCCAAAATATCAATACTTTAAGACTTATCTTCGAAAAAGTGGAAAAACTAAATCAGTTTGCATAAAATATTTCAACATAGGTGGAAAAGACCGTATCAGTTTGCATAAAATATTTCAACATAGGTGGCACCACCAAACCTTTGTTTTTATTTTTTGCATATTCATCACATGATTTTAAAATTTCATGATGATAGCTGAGGCGGTTGTTGAGATATTTAGGAAACAGGCGAGAACGGATGGACAGGGCGCCAGTGCAAAAGTTCACAGAGTGAACTCAAATAATCGGCTGTCTTCACAAATTGCTAAGACAACCATACTGTTTGGTTTCAAAGGTAGTAAAGTCACCTTCTCGATACTGAAACATTGAAAATGTTCAATGGAAGTTCTAACCCTGCTTTCCAGAAAGAAACTCCTTTTCAAATGGCATTTAACAATTTTTTAAAGTATAAAAATATGTAATTCCTGATAGAAGCCTTCAAACCTCTTTGATTACCTGCACAAGTTCACCTTAAACATCTAATAAAGACTAAACATATAACTGTATAAAGTTATTTTGCATATCCTCTTTACCTTATCTCATTAAAGGTCTAGGATACCGTAAAAAGATTTCTTGTTTTGTAAAATTTCTTTTCATCTGAATGAGTATAATGAAAATAATGGCAATCTTTTTTCAAAATGTTTAAATTGCACCATTAATCCCTGTTCATGTGAAAAGTAGTTTGTGTTAGAAGATTATCACCCCTGTACATATTATATGGTGCAAGTTTATGATATGGCATCACAATATTCATATCAGTTGTCGAACATTACCACTCAACTATCATGCCCACCCGCATGATCGACAGATGGGGCTGGGTTAGTCAGGTTATTAGCCTCATATGAATGATATGTGCCCAGCATCAGGGTATCATCGTCTATCTACCCTCTAGGGTTAACATGAACCTTTCTCCATGTTGCATCAGTATGGGCTGTATCTTCTTAAAAATTCCTGGAAATAGATAAAAAAATGTCTACGAATAATGCTGACGAACACCACACACACACACACACACACACACCCTCACACACACACACACACATATATATTGCACATCTAAAGAACAAAATCACATGAGGCTATTGCTGGTATTTCCGGAGCGGTTTTTTTTTTTAACCTATGGCAGTCGGCTAACTTGGTTTGATGAAATTTACTTTCGGGATCATGTGAATTATTATTGTGTTGTTTACAATAGGTCAATTCTTTCTTAAGGAATCAATCTACTTTTGAGCCTATGCGAAGAACATTGTCTAGAAATTAGCATAATGCTATATATAGTGTATCATGTGCCTGACAAATAAATTAACTGGTAAATTTTTGCTCAATATATAATGTGTTTAAATTCTTCTGAAAAGTTTCTCAGATAAATTATAATCAACCCTTAAATGTATACTCCAATACTTACACGATCATGTTCTTTGCCAACCATTCCTTTTAAGTACAGGATATACTGGGCAGAGAACTCAAAAACTGTGGCTTTATCAGTCTTACACGTCATTCCTGGTACAACAGACCGCATCACATCACAGGCTTTCTTGATGCGAGATCTATACAATAACATGCAAACTGTGGATCATATTGTATCATTAATGCTTATACACTTTCATACACTTTCAAGAGAAACTTATTGCAGGACTTTCAAGGAAACTTACATTTCTCTATAAATCCTGGGTCAAATTCAAAGTCATTAACATTTCCAACTTTACAACTAATAAAATGATTTATTTTCATTCCTTATCAACTGTACCTGTAAGTTTATATACACTGGTATGAGGAAATTTGCATATTCTGCACAGCCATTCTGCACTCCCTGGCAAAAAATGCCCTCATGAAAGATGCTAGCATGTGCAAATATACTAAGAACTTAGCTGGATGTGACAGATTACTGAAGGTCAAGCACATAAGTAACAGTCACAGTGACGTACATTGGTGTTTGCTAGGAGTTTTGACTGGATATTGTCTTGTAAAAGATATGGATGCAGTTGACAGATAGACAGATAGCAGACATTGTTAAAATACTGGTAAAAATTTGGATATTGTAGATGGTTATTGAGCTTTTTAGATCAATAAACAAACCAAATTTCAAGACAACCCAGACACAAATGACCAAAAGGTCATGATGCTCAGCTGTCTGACGGTGTTGATTGTCACCGTGATACTAGATGCATGCATCTTTTTTGTTTTGTACTGTTTGTTCTGAGGGCACTATACATAAGCCTGTTTAAGCATACGAGGTCATGGTGACCTTATTACAAATGTGGAGGTAGACGATCTAGTAGATCTAGACATGTGCAAAAGTGGCAAGATTCAGCACCAGTCGTACTGTAGTCTATTTCTGATAAGTGTGTGTGTGTGTGGGGGGGGGGGGGCAATTGATGACTGATCAACAGCACCCAATTTATCACCTTATAAGCAATCAACTAACCCAACTTATCCGAGGGGTCAGGCATGAATCTTAGGCATATATAAGAGTTACAATTACAGTCATACAAACAAGGGCCAAGTTGTGCATTTTTTTCTCCGCTTTAAAATGACTGGCATGCTTACACAATATCTACAAGTATTTAATATGTGAAATTCAAAAGGGTGCATTTTTCTTATGCACACCTTTATGGCTGTGAAGTAGGTAAAATTGGCAGTGACTGGGTGCAGGCTGTAACAGGCCAGATGCCCAATCCAGCACTTGTTGCCAAAGGGTGAGGATCGTCTTAATCCAGCACTTGGTGGCCACTTGGTGGGGAGGTAAACATCTGTTTGATGACTTCGTAAAGTTAATACTGGTAAGTTTTTGTTAGTTTATCTGACAGCTATGACAGTACATCAGACGCTGAGAATGAGGAGGATGAGATATACATGGAGGGAGTAGAGCCCATATGTTGTTGAGGGGTTAATACAAAATGAAAATACCCATTTACTTGATTTGATCTATGGTCTTCAAAAAGACTTGCTTTAATTTGTTTTCCCTTGGCAAGTTGCTATACAAGCCTTGTCATTAAAAATAATGACAGAAAGTGTAACTTAACATCTCTTTGTTATGTTTACATCCCTATTGTTGTTACTAAAGCTGTAGTATGTGATACTGGTATATACCTGATGTATGACTGATGAGGGATGATCCCCTGCCCCATTAGCTCAAAATCCTTCAGGAGAGTAACCCGCCAACTCAGCAGAAATGGACTTTAGCTATGACTGAAGATTCACAACTAGTTTTAATGGTAAAATGAAGCGAGTAGTTTGTTAAATATAGGCTATCTTGACCTTATTTAGGGTTTCAATGGAAATTTTATTAGAACCTCCCTGGATATAAATTTAGAAGTTCTAAGTCAAATAATTACAATTTGTGCCTTGTAGCACAACCAAGTTTCATAAACTGGCACAATTGCTGTAATTTTGCAGTCTAAAAATTCAAGGTTAATATGTGAAAAATACAAATTTCATTTGGTGCAACCAGTCATTATCACCTGATAGCACTAGTCATGATCTACAGTCATACAAGGTTTCAGGACACTAGATTTACAAGATTTATTCCATAAATACAGGAATTCGCCTTGCGGGTGATAACATATGAGACATAGTGCTGTGTGAAAAAAAGACATAGTACTATAACAGTACCAGGCAGTAAGAATTAAAAAAAAAAACTGGATAGACTGAGGGTCTTAAATTACATGCAAGAGTTACATAAAAACTAAAGAAAAAAAAGTGACCACATTTTCTTAATGAAATGATAAAACTTATCATGCTCATCGAGAATGGCTTTGTTTTAGCAATTGCAAAAACATATATGTCTACATCGATGGGCCCTCATCCACAAATTTGAAGAAAACAAGTGACCCATGGGTCATGACGCTCAGCTGACTAGGAAGACATTCGCAAAGGGAATTCTATCTTCTGGATGCCAAATTTTGTAGGTGGTATCCCCATTCAACTGTAGCAATTAAAGTTCTTTCAAATTAACAAGAAAAAAATGTTTCAAGATAATATGCCCAGCGATTTCCATGAAATCTAGCCTCTTTGTACGCCATCAGCTGAGCTAAAAATGACCGTGCACATTTTTGCGAGACATCCCTGGATGTCAAGACAGAAGATTCTAGGTCCAACAATAAAGGTTTGTACGCTGTCTGACTGTTTTGGTGCTTAAAATGTTTCTGGCCAGTAATATAGGTCACCAGGACCTAATTTCAGGTTTACATGGAGATTGCCAAAACTTCCTTGGAACATTCTAGGGCTAGCAGGGTGCTAAATATCATGTTTTTGGCCGATAGTTCACGGAATACTAGTTTAGGTCACCATGACCTAATTTCAGGTTTCCATGCAGATTATTAATTAATGAAAATTCTAGGCCTAGCGGATACAATTTGTGCTCCGTCTGACAGACTGGGTGCTAAAAATCATGTTTTCAGCCTATAGTTTGCTAAATATAGGTCATCATTACCTAATTTCAGTTTTCCAAGACCTCCCTGAATGTACAGTTAGAAGTTTTTAGGTCTAACGGTTGTATTTGTGCCTTGTTAACGGACGGACTGCTTCATCGGAAGGTCTTAAAATTGAGAAAAATTCGTTAATAATGGAAAAAATACAGGTTGCGCCACCAGCCTTCAGGAAATGAATAAGCACTTAAAGATCAATGTGCATGGAAAAAAACCATGGTAATCAATGCATTGGTTTTTTAGATATTGGAGCTTTTGTTTCAATTTTTAATTATTCTGGGGGGGGGGGTTACTTACGAGCTCCATTACTCTAAGGATATAGGTCACAGTGACCTAATTTCAAGTTTCCAACGACAATTTTTATGGACTTCCATGGATGTTTCGTTGGCAGATTCTAGGCCTAGCGGATACAATGTGCGCCCCATCTGACTGACTGGATGCTCAAATTCATGTTTTCAGCTATGGTTCGCAAAATATAGGTCACCATGATCTAATGTCAGGTTTCCAAGGAGACTGGACTAGAACGTCCCTGAATATATAGTTGGAGAAGTTTCTAGGTCTAACGGGAATGATGAAAATTCCATGATCAATATGCATGGAAAGAACCATGGCTATCAATGCATCGGTGATTCAGATATTTGAGCTTTTGTATCAAATTTGTTGATTATTCCGGGGGGGGGGGGGGGCACTTACGAACCCCAAAGCTCAAAGGATATAGGTCACCGTGATCTTATTTCAGGTTTCCGATGAGAATTTTTTTATGGACCTCCATTGGTTTTTAGTTAGAAGGTTCTAGGTCCAACGGTTACGACTTTTGCTTGTTAACTAACAGACAGACGGACGGACAAAGAGTAATTGCTATAGCTCAGATGACTTTCAATCATCCGACTTTACACTTTGCCTTCCTGGTCTTTCGGGCCTGCTCATTCTTGTAGCTTTTCTCGTCTCCCTTGGGAGCATAAAACCCAAGCAGCCATATCAGGCGCTAGAAGGTTATTTTGTTTTACACTTGCCTTCCTCCCATGACCAGTACCCATGCAATCACTCCTGAGTCGAGAGAGCGCACCCTTGTGGTAAAGACTTTGCCTTGGAGACGGCGGTCAGATCGTGACGCGAACCCGCAACCTTGAGGTCACAAGCCCAGCGCCTTAATCATTACGCCACCACGCTCCAGTAATGTGACATTTTTGTAGAAACCATTTGTGTTGCAAATATCAGGGGAAAATATGCAAAAGTTATAGAGTTCACAAGATATCCAACTGATGACGACTGAGCACAAAGACATGACAGGACTGAACTTTTTCTCTCAAGTAAGTTTTACAAAGTAGTTCCGACTACATGAATCTAACAACACCAGTAAACGTTAGATAAAGGTACGATCTTATCTTGTACAAGTCTTTCGGAAACTTCTGCATTCAGACCAAAAATGTAGCTTTCACAGTTCTTTTCAGTCATAAATACTTCAGGCGCAATCTGGTGACTATCCACATGTATTATCAAGTACCCTTGCGGGTTTTATGGAACTAACAAGTCAGGGAAACGTAGTGGACATGACCATGAGGGACAAAACTCATAAACTAAACTATTTTTCATAATTCATTACCTGCAAAAGGTTGATCCACAGGCGACACTGTAAACGTCACAGGAAAGGACAACTCAGTATTAGAATACCAATATTTTTCAATTTACGACCCCCTGCAAATAATTCTGCGGTTGTCGGAATAGTAACTTAGAGGACATTAAAATCTGAGAATTTCTTGGTGCTTGACAAAATGTCATCCATATTATATACTTTTTCTCAAGCAGAGAGAATATAAGTAGATCTGAATTCATATCATAGGCCCAAGACGCTATTTAAAATGTACATCATTTGACTGGAATGACCCAGATTTTGATTCGGATAGCGCTGCACTGTATACATTTCACAAACCATTTGGCAGATTTTGTTTCAAACGGATGCCATTTTGTATTTCGAGTGCCGGCAAGATACAACAAAAGAAAACATTCCAGATGGACCTAAGCCTGATGACGCTGAAATACAAGCTATCCTAGATATGCCAAATCGTACTGACATTCACTCAGCCCAACGCCTTGTGGGCATGTTGAACTTTTTGTCTCCATTAATTCCAAACAAATCATCCGTCATCAGCCCCCTGCGACGGCTGTTAAAAGCTGACACACCGTGGAAATAGGAATCTGAACACAAGGCAGCGCTGGATCACATAAAATGAATGCTTAGTAGTAAGTCTGTGCTAAGGTTGTATGATCCTGAAGGTCCGCTGACAATTCAGGCAGACGCATCATCAACAGTTCTCGGTGCATGTTTGATACAGGGCAACCAATCGAATACGCTATTCGCTCTTTAATAAATGCAGAATCCAGATATGCGCAATTAAAGAAGGGACTACTAGCTATTGTGTTTTCCACTGAAAAGCAACACCAGTACATACATGGTTCTTAAGGTGAGGTGCAGAGTGATCATCGCCCCCTGGAGACCATATTTCGAAAACCACTGTATAGTGTAACGCCAAGAATCCAATTGATGCTTCTAAAGCTCATGAAATATCAGCTGTGTATTAAATATGTACCAGGATCCAAAATGTATATCGCTGATACACTATCGTAAATCCACGTATCAGACGAACCAGCTTGTGATACAATTGGCTCTGAGATGCGTATTCACAAGATCAAAGCCACTTATCCAGCGACACCAGTGAGGCTCAAACAAACTCCCGCAGCAACAAAATTAGACAAAGACTTTTGTAACATGCAAAACTAGGTATATTATGGGTGGCCAAAGCAAAAATTCTCAGTTCCTCATGATTTTCAACCATATTGGAATTTACGCGATCAGATCCATGAGGAAAACGGGAAAGACTGATAATTCCTGAGTCTGAGAAAAATGAAACTTCTGTCAAACTGCACGAGGGCCATCTTGAAATGGAAAAATGTGTAAGTGTCGTGAGATATCGTGTACTGGCCTAACATGGACAAAGACATTACATTTATGAAACGCTGTACCACGTACAATCGTTCGAACTACAAAGAACCATTGATGTCGCACAGCGTCCCACAACGCCAATGATGTAAACTTGAGGCGGATCTGTTGTTTGACTTTCAAGGAAAGGCATACTTTGTTTTAGTTTTGCTTTATTTTTCAAAGTATGACGAGATAAGCAAGTTGGATATCAAAATAGCCAAGGGAGTAATAAAGGCTCTGAAAAAGGATTTCCAGGAAGTGGCATTCCCGATGTTTTGGTGAGTGGCATTATGCCTTTCGGCAGTTATACGTTCAAAGAATTCTCTCATCAGTGGGGATTTCGCACGGTTACTTGTTCCCCTACATACGAATAATCTAACAGCCAGAGTGAACGCTTTGTCAACATCATGTAAACTCTGTTTAAGAAAGCCTTTCATGAAGGCAAGGAACCGCATATCGCTCTTCTGGAATATTGGAACACTCCGGTATGTGGACTGCCTTACAAACCTGCTCAGTTGCTCATGATTTGACGTGTCAATGACAAATTACCATGTTCTGATCAGACCTTGGAGCCAATGCTGGTTGATTCAGCAAAATCTCATTTGCAACATCCTCAGATGAAGCCGACTATGACCAACACGCGAGACTTGCCAAAATCCGCACATGGGTGATAGTGTAACAGTATAGTTGGATAAAACATGGACCCAAGCCGTTGTTACTGGAGAACATGATACATCCACATAATACTACGTAACTAAAGAGTGTGGTCAAACCTACAGAAGAAACAGAGATTCTTAAATGGATCTCCCAATAAGGTTCAGATTCAGCACCCTGTTAGTAATACTGATAAACATCACCCTGAAGTAAGAACGACGGATAAGACACCATATCAGCGCAGGGTTGATTATCCATCATCACCTCCAACACAACATGACAACCGAGAAACCAAATGTGTGCAAACAAAACCTATTACAGCACCGCGAAAAAGTACTAGAAAAAAAACAAACAAGGCCTGCGTGGGATAATGATTATGCAATGAACTAAGCGATTACAAAATAGTTAAGCTGATAGTTTAAGCTGGTTAATTCAGCTACAATAACAGTAAATTCTAAAGAGACTCATGGTGATTTAGCTATCGTGAAATGCACCATGTTTTGTATTAATGATCTCACTGCACAGTATATCTGTGATTGGTGTGTCCGCATGCCAGTGAGCCTGCAAACTGCACCCCGGGACTTAACCTGCTCCGAGATCCCTCGCAGTTTAGTCTGGGTCCGCTGGGTACCCAGTTTCCATGGGAAGCAACTGAGAGGCACTGTGAAAGTCGTGACTATGTCCACCAGGAAGGACTTACTTAGCCTTCTTTCGGTCAGGGGTCCTAGGTGCGGCTGCAGCTGTAAACGAAAAGACAAAGCAACTACATTATACCACATTACAGCACTAGACAGTAGACACTATACTACGCCCTATGTTTGCTTATTCAAGTAAGAATAATATAACTTGATGATTGTTTATATAATTTGTTGTACATCAATATATAGTATCATGTATCGATATTAGCGTGGGAACGTAGGTTAAGAGAACCCGGTTGTTTTATTTGATGTTGGTTTCAGTACAGTTGTAATTCCATGAGAATTGGAGGGTTTCCTGTAGATGTCAAAGGCAACGCACCTGCGTACTTGATTTTCCTCATGCTTTGGTCTCTGGAGGCGTGTCCATTATAGTATTCATGCAATTAATGACATACCGCATAATATTGTAAGGCGATAGGCCAACGTCGGTCAGGATGTGTGACGTAAGCAGGCGTATAAAAGCTGTAGACGCTAGAGAAAAGACACAAACACCTGGGTCAGGGCGCTAGATGGTGTAGTCTTACTGTTTGTCAGCCCAGAGGAGTGTCCGCGATTGTCTGATCAGCTGCGGGACGATTTCTGGGTGTATAGAACGTCAGAGTCTATAAACGACCAACGGAGATCTCTCCAACGGACTTAAGACTTGTATTTGCAGAAGGACTTGTGAACAGGAATTGTGTTTGCCGAAATCGCAACTGCCAATCAAACCCACCAGCAAAATGCAAACAATACACTTCACATGCTGTCTGAACTAGAACACAATGTACAAGAAACATGTAAGGTTTATATGCATTTGAATGGTTAGATTCTTGCTGCCTTCATGACAATGCTAAACGTTTGATCCAAACAGCGCATGAGATATCCGCCAAGAACAAATGTATGTGATCATTTCACAGATTCACTTATTATTCATGCACTAGGTACCAAAGTGGGTTGCAAAATCAAGGTCTATGAAATCACTGCTACACACTTGGTGGTATGGAGATGGCACCACTTAAAGCATATACAGGTGGCATCCCACAATGTTTGAAAGATGAAAAATTTGCATAAAATCTGGTGATGCTAGCTCCTGCTATCACAAAGATACTAAAAATTACTCTACGTATGACACCGCACCATCAAATAAGCTAAGAGGTTGGCTAATTATCATATATTTGCTGCATAGGCTACAAAATAGACCTGTGACCTGATTTGGGGTTTCAAGTAGTGATCACAAGGACCTCTCTGGATTGTAAGCAAGAGCTTTCTGGGTAACATAGCTAAGATGTCTGCCCTGCTAAAGAATGGCCTGATGGAAGGAATATGGCCAAAGACCCATCGCTATAGCTCAGCATGATTGAAAGTCAACTGAGCTAAAATGTCAGAGTGAGCTAATTATGGATTCCCAAGAACATTTTATAATAATCTGGCAGCATATTAAGTTTAATATTAATGTCACCACAGTGAAACAGTTACCTGGTGCCAGTCAGACAAACACCTTCTAAAACTACATGTGAAAATGCAGAAGGGAATATAAGTCAAAGCATTATTATTTTGCGTTTCCAAGGATTTTCTCGACAACCATTCACCTTTCCAAGATTGAATATGTCAGATAGGCCAATGCCAATTGCTCAGATGATTTGGATTCAGTCTAACTCAAAATAAAAAAAATATATATATTTTGTTAATATGGAAATGCAAAATACATAATATCCTGATTAATATCTTTTAAAAAATGCAAGTTGATAAAAATGTTAGCGTTCCTTAAACAGAGTTATCAAACAGGCAATAGTCAAGTTATACAGCAGATATAAAACAAATAAAGTGAACACACCTGCGGAACCGTTCTTTGGCATTATGCTGCTGTTTGCCAATGTCATATTCATTGAAAGAGGAATCTTCATGCAGCATACTGAGTGGTCCAAGTGGGAGTGTGGCAGGAGACAGGTGAGGACAAAGACTGTCTTCGGGTGTGTTGTAAGGTGCCCGTGGGGTCGGCAGGTAGTCAGGAGAGCTCTGTGTACCATCAGACCCACTCGAGTTCAAAGTCAGGTTTGAAACTGGTGTTCGACCAACTTGCGGTATTCTTGGCTCTGACTGTGTGGCATAAAATTAATTTTTCATAAACTCCCAGAACAACATAAATCCAACAACTTTTGCCGATAAAATTAGATTTTCTTGAAATAAACTACAACCGACAAAACTGAAAGTCCAATTACAACTTCCACTGGTCATTTGTTAGTTATCATATTGCCAACCAGAGGTATATTCAACATATTATGTTTTGAAACCTTGTCTATGATGTACCGATGTTGATGTTTCCGATGTATCTATGTTGTGATGTATCTATGTTGTATCTCGAATAATAAAAACATATTACTTCAGACTACACTGTCAGGTATGTGTCTTGAAATACAAGAGCATATTTCTTTTTCCAGTTATTACATTTTATACATACCTCTGTTTGCTGATGATACAGCGCTATACTATGTTTGTGATACCAAAACTGAGATGCAAAGTGTATTAAATAATGAAATTCCTAATTTATCTCAATGGTTTGCAAGCAACAAACTCACTTTAAATATAACTGAATATATGGCAGGAGGTACCAAGAAGAAACTATGGGATTTGGAAATATTAATATTATGATTGATGGTATTTAGGTTGAAAAGAGCACAGGGATTTAAGTGTCTTGGAGTACTAGATCTATTATTTTAAACTTCAAAAACCACATAGACATGATATCTCAAAATGTTATGATGTAAGCCTTATTTTAATAAAGAAACACTGTATACTGTATAATAGTATTATAATACCTCATTTTTATTATAGTGATACATCATTTGATACATACAGTCAAGGACATAAATATGGCATGCACAGACTACAGAATAGAGAATAAAGTATAGCAGTATCAAAGAAGATACCAACACCATCACAGCAATCACAGAATCTGGCTAATGTATGAAGGCCACAAGAGAGTAGCAATTTTCACACAGCATGTTTAATATTTAAAATTGAAAATGTCCCAGTACAGAATATGTGTTCAATGTTTACAAGAAAACAGTAAAATATATATGACTACTAAGAGAAATGGGCAAAAAAAGTGATAGAGGAGCTGTGAAATGGAATTGTCTTAGTAAACGTGATAGAAATGCCAAAAGGTTGGAGCATTTTAAAGTATTTTTCAGTGAAGAATATCTTTAGGAATTGGATAAATGTTACACATATGTCATGTGTCATATGTGTGTTGGTGTCAAACACCAATATTATTACACTTTTAATGTATTTTAATATATTTAATTTGGACTATAATGTTCATCTTAATATCTTTAACCTTTTCATGTAGTCAGGGCTGAATGGGACAGCAGCGACTATGATATTTTCATGCCACATAATGTATTTACCCTGAAAAAAGAGTATCTTACCTAATCTTATCAAGCTGTCATATCATATTTATTAGTAACTTTAAGGAAATAAATGCCACGCTCGAGAACAGTTTTTCTATTTTGCATTCACCTGCTGAACAATCCGCAAATCTTATTGGACTAAAATCAGTTGAAAAATAGGCTAAGACAAACAGCTGAACTCATATAAATTGGAAGTTCAACAAAACAGAGCCCTCAGAACAGCCTTAAGAGTTAGTAGGTTTACTAATACATCAAAACTAAGAACAGGTTCAAACATGTACCGACCATTAAAGACTTCAATCCGTCAACACTTACAATAGAATAAGACACATGAACCCAGTACAAATTTCAACCAAAGAAAACAAGAACACAAATAACCAAAAATACATTTGTTTTTCTATACATGGTCCTAAACAAATCCTATGTAGAAAGAGACTAACAGCACCTACATCACTTGTGTTTAGGACAGGTCTGAACATTATTTTGTATAATAATTTATAATGGACATTAAAAAATAACACCATTATAAAATAATGTTCGCTGTTTCTTGCCATCGAAAAAAAAATTCCATAAAGGCTTTTTTAATAAAATGAATTGGTTCGGGCTATGATACCAGATGTGCAAAAGGCAAGTACAGTGAAACCTCGTCGTGTCGAACTCGCTTAAGCCGAATACCCCACTTATGTCGAAGTAATTCATGCAAATGAGGATATAAATATTATTATAACCTATAATCACCAATGTGAAGATCTAATGTTTCTAATGGGCACTTAAAAGGACTTCCCTAGATATAAAGCCAGAAGTTTATAGGTCCAGTGTTTAGTTTTATGCCTTGTTAACAGAGGGGAAAAAAGCAGTCTTCAGGAACTGATAAAACTTTCCATTACCAATATTCAAGGCAAGAATAATGGCAATCGATGTACAACTTATCGAGATACAGAAGCCTTTTTCGATATTCTAAGATGACAATGAAAACAGGCTATATAACTTGGAGAATATAGATCACGGTGACCTAATTTCAGGGGTCCAACATGAACAATTCTTTCAAGGACTTCTCTGGATATTATATAGGTCCAATGGTTACGAACTGAATAAAAAGCACTGTCAGCTATTTTAAGTTTCAAAAGGACAAGGGCAAATACCAGCAAACTAATATACCGCAGGTGGCATCCACATGCATGCGGGACCCCGCAGAAATTCAACATTGCTGGAGTTCCAAAATGTGCATGCGGGACCCGCATGTATGGGAAGGCACCGGTGCATTCAACCGAACAAAGTTAGAAAACAAGGACAGTTATTATATATATATATATATATATATATATATATATATATATATATATATCAAAACAAGACATTTGTAGCACAGCGATATCAATATGATACTGATGTATGAACAGCCCAAAGAAGAGATAATTTCTAAATTGAGAAGGGATGATTTTAGATTGGATGTAAACAAGAGCTGGATCAAGCAAAGTCGAGGAGGAACTCGTGACGTGACTATGAAAATGGTGGTGGAAATGCAAATTATATTTCGAATAACTAAATACAAATAAAAGCTATTAATGGTTATGTTAATATCAAATTGCATGATCCAAACAATTTTTCTGATACAAAGGATTAACAAAGCGGGGAGGGCAGAACCTGGAGAATAGGCCATGCCTAGTGCAGGCATTCAGGGCATTTTTTTTTCTATTCGCTTGTTATAATGGCCAGGGTCTGCAAAATAATCCAATAGCAGGGTGGGGAATAATTTAATCTCCCGAAACACAGAATGTAACAACACATGCTCCATCAAGGGAAAAAAGAACCTGTTTAGTGATAGAACAACTGCAGCTGCATGCAGGTGGAAACATGAGAGGCTCTGTTGAATCATTTAAATGTAGTACAAAAGAAAATAATGAAAATAAACTGAAGCAAGGAAAACTATATTTTTCTATGACTATAATATACCTTTTACATACCAGAAAGTAGTTTCAAGAATGGTTAAAATGGTAAAGCTAAGTGCACACCCAGCAGTACTTTAATGAAAGGCAGTCAACGCATCAGAGTTGTATAAAATGCACATATCTAACGTCAAAGAAAGAAAAAGATGCATAGTGTTCTTCAGCATCTATTTAACTAGAGTTAAATGAAGAAATATTGATGCAAATAGTGGGACATTTCGGGTCGCCGTAGGCCCAATACGCTTACACAAATACATGATGGAAAGGATAAAGAATCTCGGCCAAGCAAGCTTACACAAGCTTATCTGGAGTCACAATGTTTGTATTGTTGTGAGAAGTAAAATTTAACAATGAAATTTTACAAGTGATAGCAGGCCAAAGTTAGGCTTAGATTTAAAATAAAATGCAAATATGTGATACCACAAATAAAGTTTAAAGAGGTTATACTGAAATAATGAAATCAGAATGTATGCATAAATGTAATATTGGCAATCGCTCTGAAATTAAAATCAACACTGTGAAAAATATAAGTAAAAAAGATGCTGGAATAAGGGAAATAATACAGCACAGTCACCTATCAATACCCTAAAATAAAAGTGAAAGAACAATATATATAATTGGACAAAATGACAAGAAACTTCTGGACAGATCATCAACAGACAGTATCCCTTACATAGAAATACCTGAGAATAAAGAGACAAAGAAGACACTACAAGGCAGACAAAGAGCAAAATGCGAGGGCCTAAAAACATTAAGACTAATTAAATTGGACTATTAGTAGCCAACTGCTAACCCGCAATAATTGATGGCTGAATGAAGCATGTTGGTTTTGAAAAAATAAATCCTGGATGGACACCAATTAATGCTGGCGTCATTGGAAAAGACCTTAGTTCAGCGAGGTAGTGATGTTTGGCTTTGACCGTCCCATAACCGGTGGAGTTTACCAGTCGAAAAATACTAGTAGTCGGCCGGAGTGCCGTAATTTAGTTATATCATATGCCGCAAGGTGGTAGTACCTATTGTAAGCGTTGCGACACAGCAAGTTTGATGCCTCTGGTAGGAGATGAATTAAGCTTAAACTAGCTTAAACTAGGCCAGTCTAGGGATAAAACACCAAACTTGATTCAAACAAAAAAAGCATGAGTAAATCTTAGGTCTTGCTGCAAGTCACGGATGTACTGCATATAACATACAATGGGCGAGACACGTCCTGTTGAGAGGTAAAACCGTATCGCGGAAAAGAGGTAAGCGAAAAAGGAAAGCCAAGCAGGGTTGTTTGATATAAATCACTGAGTTTTTCTCTATTTTACTCTTTTTTTACAAATATTTTCAATTCAGTCATTTTCATTTTTATACTAAGTGCTTAAGAGGCACTTTAAAAGAATGTTACACCCTCTTGGAAGTCTGATGTAACAACACTGTTTTTATTTTCATCTTTAAAATGCAAAACCAATAAATTATCAACATTTTCCAAATAAATAAAAATGAAGGTAAGTTTCATTTAGACTTTCTTAACATTTATTGACAGATTCAGGTGCAATTAATTGATATTTTGAAGTAAAAGAAAGGATAAAACGACAAATTACTGACGAAAATAAACCTTGGGCGAAGTTAGTCTCATGTTATTAAAGTAGAATAGGAGCAACATCTTTCATTAGAACAAATTTTGATTAAGCAAGCATTCTGCAGGATCTGCCAAAATTCTACAAAAAATACTTGTTTTCATGGACCGAAATTTCAAAAAGTTATCCAGAATCTAGGGATGAATTATTATCTCAAACATTTTGGAATAATTCATTATTACAAATTAACAATGCGCCCCTTTTTTTTACAAAAATTTATTATCTGTCGGAATTGATTACATAAATGACCTTGTTAATACGTATGGGTCATTTAAATCTTGGAATAATATGACTAATGGTAATTTAACTGAATTAGATAAACTTCTATAACAGTCAGTAATTGCCTCAGTCTCAACGAACTTACGTTCTTTGATGAAAGAGCATACGTTTGAGAATATAAATATCTGCGATGATTCAGTATTTATCAACAACAAGCCATATTCTATATCAAAATTAAATTAAAAACTGATTTACAGTAAATGTATTCAGGACAAAACTGAGTTCAGAAACATTATTTGGGACGAATGCTTGGATGTTACTGTGCAAGAAAAGGAACTTCGTTTAAATACTAGGCAGTTAACAGAAATTTATACAAATGGAAATTAAATGAAACGGGTCGATGTGACTATTGCTTTTTTTTTTTTATCAAGAATCAAATTGTTCACTTGTTTTATGAGTGTACAGTTACAAAGAATTTCTACTTTAAGATTAAGGAATGTTTAAACCATGTGATATTTAATATGATTGAAATAAAAAAAATATGGTTATTTTTCGAATCCTTTTATCAGTTAAGAAAATATCATGATAAATACCATTATTCTCACATGTAAGTATATTAGTTTTAAAGGTAATTCTTTTCCATCTGTTGCAAGTGTATTTGCAAAATTTATTTGTACTTTGAAATCCTTGCAAAAAGAAGCATATCTCATTGCTAAAAAAGGGTTAGAACTAGAGGACCACTTAAAGAAATGAAACCTCTATTACCTCTGATAACCTAAAATGTTTGTAATTTAATACAGTTCTGGGCTATTACAAAAAAGTACGAAAAAAAATCCCTATACAGAGTAAGGAATACAGTTCATGTTTAGGGTGTAAACAACCATGAATACTCAACTTATTATGTACCTGCCAAGCAAACAATTTGAGTTAATATGTGTGTGTGTTTAGATATTATGTTTATATGCATCAGTGTGCAATGCATATTTGATTGTGTATGACGTGTGTATTCAATATATTTTTGAGTTTATATTGTAATGTATATTAAACTGTTACAGATTGATGTGATAATTTGAAGAAATGTTCTGTCAACGCCACATGTGTATTGTTAACAATGATCCAATCTATGTATCGTCTTTTGTTTGAATAAAAAAAAAGAAATAAAAAAGTAAAAGAAAAGATTAATAAAGAGAGCATCCACTCTAAGAAAAAAGGGTTCCAGCTAGAACCCAAAAGGGTTCTTCGGAGTGGACTGAGTGGGGAACCTTTCAAGGTTCCAGCTGGAACCTTAAAGACAGGGTTCTTTCTGGAACCTCCCTACAGGGTTCTTTCATTGAACCTGTAGGGTTCCATCTAGAACCTCTTCGGAGGTTCTGAGTGGAACCTCCAAGGTTCTTCACGATGGTCTGAGTTGGGAACATTGAAAGGTTCTTGGTGGAACCCCATTTGTACGGTTCTTTATAGAACCTTCAATGCAGTCTGGGATGTCATATCATACGCTTGGATAAATTAATCACCAGTCATATGTCCATATTTAAGGTAACAACAGTTTTCACAAATAATATGAAAAAATTATATGAAACATTTCTCATAGAAATTGGGTAACTGAAAAAAAATCATATTTAATCATGCGTCCTATAGGTATGATAAATCATTCCATTTGAAATAAAAACACTTCTTTTAAGGAAACACATTTGTTTTGTTGTTGTAAAGACTGACATGTGAAAAAATGTGCAACACGCCTGTGACTCATCCCCACCCTTGAAGATAAATTGACGCCACTGACAACACGGGATCCAACTGGAACCTTATTATAAGTTATGATCACCGCAAGTACCTCTAAGTGCCAGATAGAACCTTTTCACTGAGAAAATGGTTCCTTCTGGAACCATGGTTCTAACTAGAATCATGTTGGTTCTTAGAAGAACCCACAAGAACCCTTTTTTTCTTAGAGTATACTGATGTATTAGGCAGACTAGAAAACGCTAAAGTGTATGATCTATAAACTGTACTCCTTGTATATCAAATATTGACAAGTTTGCTAGTGTTCAAGACATGAAATGTAACCTGCGCAATGAGCCTTGAGATATGAAATGGATATCATATGTATTTTAGGAAAAAGAAAAGCGTATGAGATTTAATATGTTTAAGGAAACTTGTATAATTTATAGCTAGAAACCTTTATATATTTATTTGCATCGTACTTATGATACTTTTTATGTTTGTTTCAGTTAATCTGTAACAACAGCATTAAAAGGACAATTAAATGGAATATAGCTCACTACTGAATTGTCACTGTTGCCAGCATTGACGAGTGAATGATCTTACACCGTTCACATGAAACTTTACTCCAAATTTGCCTGTACTCTATGTTTTCTGGAAAAGCGATATTCCAGCAGAGCCATGAAAAACCCACGACCACATGCAAACACGTTTCTGTACAATAGAATATTTGTATCGCAATGTGCAGTTGGGTGCACATTATATTTCGTTGGCAAGCCATATACATCAATATATGTTTATCTGAAAAATGCAACACACATGTTCTACTCATTTTAACTATCCTTTTAACTATCTATACTTTAAATCTATCACGGTGTGTAAATTTTCCAAGGCATTTTTTTCACTTGCATGATATAAATGTTTTATGCCTAAATGTTATCAATGCAACCAAATTGAATATATTTTTCCCTCGCATGCAGACCCGCCATATAAATGAATATTCACCCTTATGAAGACCGAACAATGAATAACAAATGTTTAAAATAATAAATATATAAAATATAAAAAACTCTATCCTTATATTAATAAGAAGTTACTTAATAAATAAATTATTAAGGTTCTTATATGTATAAATATTATTACAGGTGCTCTTTTTATTGTGTAACACGGGCGTGGCTTCTGTTGTGGCGCTCGTGTCTGACCCCGTGTTACGTTCTATGTTTAATCCGTACTGGTTGAACTCTTGTTGTCATGTGAGCCTTGGGTTTTCACGCCTGGTGGTGGGTCACGTGATGACCCTGGTGTGTGGAGATACACACGGCTATGGTCTTCTCGATAATTCCTGAAATGCGTGTTTACTGTGCAAGACCTAATAGACTGTTCGAGAAGTGGAAAATCCTCGGCTTGAGGTGTAAAAGTATATAAAGGGGGTGTGTTTTAGAACGGCAGGGGCAGACAGCAGAGCAGATTCCAGTATAATTGATTCTAGTAGCAGATTACTATATAATTGTATTGATTCCAGATTCGGCTTGAGGTGTGAAGGTATTTAAAGAGGCTGTGTTTTAGAACGGCAGTGGCAGACAGCAGAGCAGATTACTGTATAATTGATTTGATTTAGTGTATTGTATTGTTAGGGTTGTTTTAAGAATAAATTATAGTTATTTGTTTACAAAAAAAACACTGACTTCTTTATTTATTCCCTTTGACATTTCACGCTGCCTAGTGTTACAGAATCTGATTTGTTTTTATCTCCATTACAAAATTTGTGTACATCACGCATACGTGATCTGCTTATATTAGGTTCCGTAACAATATCTACTTGGTATAGCAAGATTTACCATATAAACAATTATCAGCTATAATTATTTATTCATTAATATTTTCTTAACATATATCAAATACCGTGTACAAAAAAAATGGTAAATGGTAATAGCGAGGGCGTTTTCGTAGCATAACGATAGATAGCGCTCGTGTTCGTGGGATTGCCTGACACGGGATGCTGCTCATGATGGTCGGGCTACGTTTGGCAAAATTAAATAAACCGGTTTATTACATATATTTGATACATCATATATTTTTATATCCATTGTTTTGCATAAATTTACATTTGATCCATCACCATTTATATCCCTGTTGCCGGTCGGTCTTTTAACCGAGCGCTTCCGAGCGTACCGAGCAGGACTTTTCACCATGCTAGCCCCGGATTCACACCAAGTATTGCTCTAACCCGCGTGAGGCTATCGAGCGCTCGGACCTTTTACGGAGCGCTTCCCTGCTCTAACAACGGGCAGTGCTCTTACATACTTGGGACTACCGAGCGCTATTGACGAGCACACGAGACCTGACACCAATTTCATATATATATATATATATATATATATATATCTATATATATATATATATATATATATAAAGATATTTACATTATATATTACGAAATACATACATATAAATTGGAGATACATATATAAATACATTTATTCATATCAGTATATAAATATAATATATAATTTAAAATTATGCTATATATCTGTATATATATATATATATATCATAATATATTTATATATGAGAGAGAGAGAGAGAGAGCGGAAGAGACCGGGAAAAGAGAGAGAGAGAGCTATACTATGTATGAAATTTATCCTATATATAAAAGAGAGAGAGAGAGAGAGAGAGGGGGGGGGGAGAGCGAGAGAGACAGACAGACAAAGAGAGAAAAGACAAATACAAATACCCATATTTTATATATATTTATCCGATATATATGGGAGGGAGATAAAAGAAAAGTACGAGAAAAAGAGAGATAAAGAAAGTGAGAGAGAAAAAAAGGGAGAGAAAGAAAGAGAGAAAATTAGAGAGAGAGAAAAAAAGAGAGAAATAAAAAGAAAGAGAGAGAGAGAGAGAGAGAGGAAGAAAGGTAGAGAGAGAAGAACCGGAATCAGAGGAAATCTTAACAAAAATACATATATATTTAATGTGTATAATATTTTTAAGAGTGTACGTTATATTATAAAAAAATAATGCATGATTTACCGCTTGGTATATAGATAACACATATAATATTTTTATATAGCATGTTTGATATATATATATATATATATATATAGAGAGAGAGAGAGAGAGAGATGGAGAGAGAGAGAGAGAAAGAGAGAGAGAGAGAAGCGGGGGGGGGGGGGAGATGAGTGGGAAAGCTAACATAAGTGTATACTTATTCATAGTCTATAACAAATACAATTTAAATAGTTGAATATGATGGTTTCTCAATGTTGAATGCGGTTTAAACTACATTTGTCAAGTGTACGATGGTTGCGCTCGGTAAAAAGTCCCTAGCGCTGGGTAGTTCCAAGACGTTTGAAATCGAAGTATGTACGAACACTTCCATTGTAAGAGCAGGGAAAAAGTCCCCAGCGCTCAGTAGCCCCACGCGGATCAGAGCAATGCCTGGTGTGAAACAGCGCTAGCTCGGTAAAAGTTCCTACAGAGTCCTACGCGCTCGGTTAAAAGACAGCCCTATCCCCCCCCCCCCTTTTTTTTTTTTTTTTTGCTATCAGTGTCAAGGACATCATTCTGCAGCGTTTTCTCTTAACAATCACAACAATACACTGCTACCAGTTCTAGTATGAAAATGGGGTTTTAATAATATTGGTTGCTTCGATCTCAAAATATTCGTTCCCTTCGCAATGCTCTTGTCGCATGAAGCTTGGTCCTTCTTATTAACGCCGCCATATTCGATCTCAAGACCAGACTTAGGACTGCCCAAGGCCTGTCTTGAGTTACCATGACAATCACGCGCATTTCAAGACAATTCTTAAGACAGTCTTGGATATTGAAACCCAACTTAACTCGAGACTCCGGCTTCAAGACTGGTTTTGAGCTCAAGACCGTCTTAAGATGTATATTGAAACCGGTAATTGTGTGGTTTTACTGGTTTAGGGTTCTTTTTTTATAAAACGCCTATATTACGATATTTAATGCAAATTATAAACAAAAGTAATATTCTATAATATAAACTTAATTCTGTCTCACCTCTCGTCTTACGAGATCACGTGAGAGAGCGCCAGTCCACAGTTCCCATCAGGCAATGCGCTTCCGGTTCCCATTACGGCGGTAAGTACAATTTTCATTCACGGTGTATTTTCAAAAGTTGACTTTCATCTGATATAGTGTTGTAGGGATTCCCTCGCGCGTCAGATAATATTTTAGCTTTGGTTTGGATTGCCGGCTTGCCGGCCGCCATCTTGCCACTGGCCGTGGATCACGGTTCATTTCCGTCAGTTTACCATGGAACGTTAACAAAAAAACCGACCATCAACAGCCTCAGGAAGCGGTGCTCTGAAAGCTCAGAAACTTGACAATAGGCCCAGGGAGGCAACTGCAAGATCGGCTGTCAACCATTCGCGCAACAACGTTGTCGGCCCTATAAATGGGGACCCAGAAAATAGAATGGACAATCTCTTTGCTGCCTTCCTAGGCTTTAAATAAGTGGCGGAATCAAATCACACAGCGCTCCTGCAGCAAATCAGAGGCATGCAAACTTATATTCAAATACTTAAGAGCAAGACAACTGTTAATGCTGTTATTGATGAGGGCTTTACTGCAACAACAATGGACGATAACACAAGACATCAAGACCTGGACAGCTGCACTACTCACAGTAATAGTGAACCATCTAATGCAAGGCCCCATTTCTATTCTGATGAGAATGAAGACACAGAAGGATACGATGAAGAGGCAGAAGTGGACCAACTTCTGGATCCAGGTGCTTATGACTCTGAAACTGAGGTCAGTAATGATTTTCTAGAGCAAATCGCAGCCTCCCTCATCACACAGGACCAGCAAGGCCCGAAAGTCATGCCTAAGCTTGTGGACTTAATAAACAACATGTGTCCTCTGACTACTGTTTTTGACTCCCTCCTGATGGTCAAGCAAGGTAAAAAGCCTATCAATGACTTGGACTTAAGATACATGATGAGAAGCCTAATGGACGGTTGGCTTTATTTGGACATGCCAACCACCAGCTCAAATTACGCAGGCGAGAGCTCCTTCGCGGTGATCTGCATGGACAATATAAAGAACTTTACAAACCAGACGTCCCAATTACTGACATGTTTTTTGGGGACAACCTCCACAGACCATTAATAAATTCATGACTCCAACAATGTGAAGACTAGTAGGCCCGACCTCTCAGTCCCAGAGAACTACTAGCTTCCATGACAAGGGCAGAACTCACTTCAGTCGTAAAGGGAAAGTACCTGCCGGCAAAAATTTTTTAGACCAGAGGGCCCGACAAGTCTTCCAGGGAAGAACAAGTCGGGCCACAACAGACCGTATTGGGAGTAAATGACATGCAAGTAATTCCACAGGCAAGTCAAATTTCAAATGCTTACTTAACTCCCTTATCTGTAAATGATACAGACTGTTCTACAACTGGGGGGAGACTAAGACATTTAACTGAGCAGGTGGAATCAATAACATCTGACCCATTCATTCTGAGCATGGTAGAAGGGATGCATTAGAATTTACTGACAATTTTCTATACAAAATTTGTTCCCAGACCCATAAACTTTAATGACAAGGAAAGGCCATCATTAGAGAACAACTTAGCTCATTGCTGGACAAAGAAGTGATCATAGAAACTGAATTTGAACCTGGAACTAGCCTAGTAAACATCTTTATTAGGACTGAAAAAAGATGGGTCTTACAGAGTAATACTCGACTTAAAACGTCTAAGCCAAAACATTGAATTTCACCATTTTAAAATGGAATCACTTCAAAAAGTGAATTGACCTGGTATCTCCAAACTGTATTTTTTCGCCTCAGTTAATCTCAAGGATGCTTATTATAGTGTTCCTATTCATTAATTTTTCCAGAAATTCCTAACATTCCAATGGGAGGGGAAGTTTAATAAATTTACATGCTTGTCCAATGGTTTATCTTCTGGATCTAGAATGTTCATAAAATTACTGAAACCGGTGTATGCACAGTTAAGACAACAAGGCCATGTCAATGTGACATATATAGATGACTCCTGGCTTATTGGAGACAATCCCGCAGAATGTTCTTTTAATGTGGCAGACTCTGCTTGGCTTTGTAATACATCAGGACAAATCTGTTTTAAAGCCCTGCAAACAAATTAAATTTTTAGGGTTCATTCTAGATTCAGATAACATGACCATTTCACTCACTAGTTCCAAAGCAGATAACTTTGTTCTGCAGTTCAAATTACTGATAAACTGTTTGCAACCTACAATTAGGGAAGTCCCAGAAGTCCTAGGGTACTTAGTTTCAAGCTGCCCAGCTGTCAACATTAGCCTCCTTATGTGAAGGCGGCTAGAATTAGACGAAGCACAAGCTTTGAAAGACAGTAAAGGTAATTTTGATGTCAGTGCATTTCAAAAGCAGCTAAATCTGACCTGGGCTGGTGGATTGACAATGCTCACACTTTGGACAAGCCCATAAAAAAGAGTAAACCTGATTTCAGTTTGGAAACAGATGCAAGTAAAACCGGCTGGATTGCGACCCTAGTCTGACAGGATAACAATCGGCTCAGTAGATGGCAGCATTTTGCTGCGCATCTGATTTAGCGCATCGGGACGGTAGCCAGAAAGAATTCTGGGTCGGGCTGCCCGGGGATTGAGAGATTTCACCGTATTACTGGGTTGAGCGGTGAGGACAGATCCTGTAACAGCAGGAGTCTTTTCTAGGACACGCCTAGTTCAGCCGTGGAGTCGAGTTCAGTTGAAGCCTGTGGGTATCCAGTTCTGGTTCAGGTCTGCTGTAGTCTACATGCCCAGGTTGAATGTAGGCCAGAGGCCTGAGCTTCAGCTTCTTCCTGTTGTTTTGCTGAGGTTGAGGCACCTGAACAGTCTTAGTGATGTGGCTAACAGCATTTATTGTCCCAGTGGTGTGTGAGGAAATAAATGATTATTGCCAAGCAGCAATCGTCTTTTTCATCTGGTGACATGGATGGGGGTGTGGCGCTATTAGTGGACGCCCCCCCCCCCCCGCTCCCCTTCGTTATCCATGGCTTACAGATTTGGTGGCAGCGGTGGGATGCTGTAACATAATTGGACTGTCTGCCTGGCGGGAGAACGTGCTGATCTAACTGTGTTCAGCAGATTGTAGCAGAGCTTTTGCAGACTGATTGCTGGTGTATGGACTGCACATAACTTTTGTTGTTGCCATTTGGCACATGGTTGTGCTACTGGACTGTTTGCATTTGTGCTATTTGATATGTTGCTTGCGTTTGTTGTCAGCTGGTTGACACAACAGACCGCATGTTTTGATGAAGATGTTTTTATTTCATATATGTATATATTCACACTTCCACATGCTGCATGCATATCATTCATATTTTCACATCACTTGCATGTATATTGTATATATATATCCACATAATTTGCATTTATTGAGATACTAACCAGACTGTTTAATGTTTCATGCCATATAACCTGATGAGTATCATAAGTACGTATATGTAGCAGTGCTTGCTACCTGAATATTGATAACTTGTGTTTATTCATTGTTACGGAACCTAATATCAAGTAGTTGTGACGAGCATAGATTTTGTTAGGGAGATAAAAAAAAAATCAGATTCTATAACACTAGGCAGCGTGAAATGTCTAGGGGAATGAATAATTTTTTAAAAACAAATAATTATAATTTATTCTTAAAACAACCCTAACATTACAGTACACCAAATCAATACAATTACATAGTATAACAACAGTACAACAGCAAATCAATACAATTACACAGTATAATAAATAAAGTGTACAGTACCTGGATACCACCACTGTCACAGCAAATAAGCCTCTTAAAGCAAATAATCCAGATGAACAGTTCACATAAATCTTCTCAGAGAATAATAGTCCAATTCCATCACAAAATCAACTTGTTGTAATCCAAAAGTGAAGTTCTGGTAGTGATACCAAAGGCAAACTGACTATATAAAATCCGTTACAAATTCGAAGAAGATCTATAACTGCTGCAATTATCGGATAGGTCCACCAACTGACTCACACTCTTCCGTGAACGCTGGAATATTTCTCTCCTCTCTCCCGACTTTAAAACACAGCCCCTTTTTATAACTTTTCATCTGAAAATTTTAGAAACCTCCACTTCACGAACAATCTAAAGAACCTAACAATACATAATACACACGCCAAAAGAACATTACAAGACACTTGCTCATAGAGCGCGACCCGCAAAGAAATTTCCAGATTAATATGAACGCTGTGTTTATACTTCAGACCCCACGCGTGAGCCGGGCCAGCTCGCGCGTCTCCCATGGCAACGGACAATGCTAGCGCTACACAGACACATGTAAGACTGCTGCACACAATAAAAGAGACATCTGTAACATTATGTGAATAAGTTCTGGAAGAACTATAGCCAGCAGTTATTTGACTGTGAACCAGTTGTATGTTTACACTAAATTGTACTGTAGGACAACGGTCAAAAAAATTGCAGGTACTGTGAAATTAGCAAGATATTGGTATAAATCACTGGTGTTTGGGTGAAAGGTTAAGGTAAACTTCAGTACATATCATACATTGTTTATTGCATTTCCAGTTTGTCTGGGATCTATAATCTCTGCATATATGGCTACTTCTTAATTAAGTCTCTCCATAACCAGATCGCTAAGCTTCAGTTAATGGTACGGCAGGGTGCGGGTAACGGGCCAATCGGTGAGAGCCAGTAATCCCTAAGTGGCCCACCAACACCGCCCCCAGTTAGGGTAGTTTACGCTCATCGCAAGTTAAGCTCGTAGGATGGCAACCCCTTGGCGTTGTCAGATTGGCTTGTGGAGGCAAGGAGTCCTGTTCGCACACAGGGTCTCCGTGGAGAAGATGCAGTTGACTACCTGATGTTGCATCTTGAAGGTCCAGCTAAGGGTGAGGCACATTAAGCTGGGTCAGAGACTCCTGAAGCTTTGTTTGCAGCACTTAAGCAAGCGTTTGGGGAGAAGCGGACAGCCTCACAGTGTAACATTCCTGCCCTTTGACCTGTTAGTCATTGTAGAGATGCCCTGCCCACAACTGACCACTGTAGTCAATCACAAGGCAGTGGGTATTCTACCCTTCTCTCGGCCGTTTAGATAAAACTAGCAGAGAATCCCTCTCTTTGATGCGAGCACTTCAAAGTGGTCCTGCTGCATCCACCTCCTGGGGCCACAAGATTCGGAGTCGGCTTAGATTGTATCTGCCATCCGCAGTGGCTACCCACTTTACTCAGCAGTCACGATTCCTAGTTTGGTAAGTATCTTTCTGTTTCATTTATAAGTTTAGATAATAATATGCAGTCCTGATAATTTGAAGGTTTAGGCTCTAAATTCTATTCCAGTAAAACAGTGTTGTTTTATCTCTTTAAAATTGTGCATGTGCGTGCTGCCTAAGCCCTAATTCCCCCTAGAATTAATAAACAGCTACAACAGCTTGTCGATCTATTTTACCTGAGGAAGCAAGAGGGAAGGGAATCATTGAGGGACTTCTCCGACGGACACATGTCATTTGCAGAGCGGGCCTGGAAGAAGGATCAGAGTTGTCTCCCCAACAAGGATGTCGCGTTGAGAGATAGATTCGCTGAGAAGATCAAGGACTCACAACTGAGACGGGAGTCGAAGAGACAAATTCGAGACTCTCCAAGCATTACGTTCCAGGATATACGGGCTGAAGCGTTGGCGTGGTCCGAGGAGGAGGAAACCCCGCAGAGGGTGGTAGCACAAACAGTCAGGGCATATACAGAGCCTTGTGTGAAAGCTGTTGGTTGAGATAGCTTGTTGAGTAAGCAGCTGGAACAGCTACGGTCAGAACAACAAGAACTACGCCGGTTGTTTGAGAGGAATCATATACAACAAACGACTCTACTAAAGCAGAATGCAGAACTCGTGAGTGCGCTTCAGGTCAAGGAGGTCAAAGGGCCACAAGTTCAATCAACACCACAAGGTAGACCAACAATGAAATGTTACCGATGTGGACAATTTGGGCACATGCGAAGGGAGTGCCCACAGAAAGATGCCAATACAGATAGTAGACGAGACAGGAGGGGAGGTGCCAAGGTTGAGGGGCAGCGAATGGCCTCAGGTGGTAGTAAGCATCCTGAAACGTGCAAGTATTAGGGGAAAAGGGAGGACCTCATGAGGATTGTTGGGGAACGTCCTGTCGTTCAGGCCAAGTTTGGTGGTTGTGAAATCAACTGTCTTGTGGACACGGGGTCGCAAGTGTCAACTATGTCAGAGCAGTTTTTTGGGGAAAACTTAGATCGCCACCAGCTGGAGTCTTGTGACTGGTTAGCCTTGAGTGCTGCTAACGGACTCGAAATCCCGTACGTCGGATTGTTCGTGCTTCCGGTGGAGGTCGAATGAGTTATCCTGGAAGAGGTTGGGATACTTGTGACCAAAGACACGGCTGAGGTCAGAGCGAAGCACGAGGTTGTACCGGGTATATTGGGTACCAAGGTTTTGGTTAACTTGCCAGGATACATCTACATGACAGAGACAGTCAAGTTGGATCGGGTAGAAACTGAGTCTAGTCGAGCTTCAGGATTTGTGAAATTGGCAGAGATTTCGGAGGTGCTGGTGCCTTCACGTAGCATCTGCGAGGTTAGCGTCACCGTCCCCAAGGTTAATACTACAGTTTTACTTGAACCTTTTCACTGACCAGTGGCAGGCGGCCTCCAGATTGCCCCAACTTTGGTTCAAGGAGGAGACAAGGCAGTGCAGGTTGCTGTAGTAAACTTGTCTGGTTCAGACATCATCTTGAGACCGAGTTCCCGGATTGGTGTAGCTTACCAAACGGATTAGGTCAACCCGGCTACAGAGATTAATGTTAGATTACAGGGTGTACATATTAGGGCTTTGGTGGACAGCACCTAGGTTGTGTCTTACATTAATAAACAAGGAGGTACAAAACCTAACCTTTACAAACTGACAGGATAAATTTGGGATGGTGTCATGAACAATGGATATCAGCAGCACATGTACCAGGAAAAGATGATGTGCAAGCAGACATGATATCAAGAAAGGTTAATTTAGATGCTGAGTGGCAACTTCTGCCCTCAGTGTTTCAGCGTATAAATGAAACATGGAAGGGACTGAATTTAGACCTGTTCGCTTTAAGGATCAACCACCAATTACCTAAATATGTGTCTTGGAAACCGGACCCACAAGCTGTTGCAGTTGACGCCTTTACTATTGACTGGTCCTCACATATGTTTTATGCTTTTCCGCCTTTCAGCACTCTGACGCAAGTACTGAAAAAGATCAGGCTGTTAAAAGCAACAGGGGTAGTGGTGTTGCCAAAGTGGTCGACACAGCCATGGTTTCCGAAGGCTACGCACATGCTGTCAGGCAAGTCGCTTATACTGCCACACAATCAACAAATACTCCAGTTGCCACAGAACAAGACCATGTCACACAGGCTAACAAAAATGACCCTCCTAGCATGCCGCTTTTCCGGCAATCCCTGCGCATGCATTCAGTTTCGGACCGAGCTTCACAAATTATCCAACAGTGGTGGCGGAAAACAACAAATAGACAGTACACAGATCGGAAAGATACTGTAGTGAAAGGGATTTGGATCCCGTTTGACCCCTATATAAGTCAAGCTCTAGACTTTCTTGTACATTCATATGATCAAAAGCTTGGCTACAGTGCACTTACACGGCAAGGTCGGCACTTTCAGTTATTTTACAACCGTTTGACGGTGTGCAGTTCGGAAATCACATTTTGGTGACAAGATTTATTAAAGGTGTTTTCCAGCTCAGGCTTGCAATTCCTAAGACACTGGTCACTTGGTACACAAATATTGTGCTGAACCATCTAAAAAAAACTTTCTCCAGTGAAGTCCCTTAATACACTCAATGATCTGCCACAGAAATTATTTATGCTACTGGCTTTGTTAACCGAGCAGAGGGGGCAATACCTGCATTTACTCCATGTGAACAACATCACAGTGTCATCTTCCTCGGTCAAACTACGCATGGGAGATCTGGTAAAGCAATCTTTACCACACAAGCAGCAATCAGCGATTACTTTAAAGGCGTATGCCCCTGACAGAAGACTATGCATAGTGACTGTTATGACAGAATTTCTAGACAGGACTAAACCCCTTAGGTAAAATGAATACAAACTATTTTTAAAGCTGAACAAACCGTACACAGCGGTTTTAAGGGACACGATATCCAGATGGTTGAAATTAACTCTGCAGCAAGGGGGAATTGATATGAGTATTTTTACCCCTCAGCGCTCGAGGGCAGCGGCAGTTTCATCTGCTAGTAACTGTAACATTCCTGTTACCACTATTCTTTCACGAAATATTATAAGAAACCAGTAACTTCTCCAGATAATCTTACTTAACACATGCAACCTGAAACTCTCACGTAATCTCGTAAGACCAGAGGTGAGACAGAATACTATAATTAAACGAGACTTGCCTGTAAGTTGGAGTTTGATGAGAATTCTGTCGATCCTCGAGTCAATTAAGATCACTTGCCCACACGGGGCTGGCATTTTGATCTTAATCCCAGCCGACTTTTAGCATGTGTTTCTCTAAAATTTGCCTGATGGGAACTGTGGACTTGCGATCTCTCACGTGATCTCTATCGACTCGAGGATCGACAGAATTCTCATCAAACTTCAGCTTACAGTTAAGTCTCGTTCAATTATGGAATTATAGAGGAATGTACAGTTTTACAAAAATAAGGGTTATATAATGAAAGATGGTGTTGTTTGAGAGTTATTGTGGCTTAAAAGTCGACTTTGTTGGCTCACATTTTGATCTTCGGCCATGATGATATGCATTACGTACATGACTTTGCCAGGAAAACGAGGTATATTGGAGAAATTAATGTCATTGTTTATAAAATATATTGGTTATTAAACTGTATATGCCTTATTTTTATATAAGTATACATTTCTTCTTATCATAGAACAACAAATTTGAAAATAATGCGTCAACAATTGGTAATATAGGCCTTGTAAAAAAAAACCCTAAACTACACAATTACCAGAAACCGACCGCAGGACTCCCAAGTGACTCAGCGCATATGCTGAACATGATTGAATGTCGATGTATTATGTGTTTATATATCTTGTTTTCGGGGATTTGTGAAAGCATCAGTGTTTTCGGATATTTTTTATACATTTACAGTTTTACTAGGTAGATTTCAGCTTGTCTATATTATTGTTATTTATATGAATGTAAACTTAAAATATATTAGATGAGAAAACATTTTAAAAATCCACCTCTGCATATGCCTTGTGACGAGTAACAAGATGATGTGAGTTTATTGCCCCCCGCTCCGCGGATGCGGGGGGACATTGATTTGGGTTCGTCTGTCTGTCTGTCTGTCCGTCTCTCGGTCCGTTTCCGTGCGATAACTTTCCTAAATATTATCATATTTCATTTAAATATGTGTCAGTGATTGCTCTCATGCTTGCCTTGGTGGGATTGGTTTTGGAGTGTCTGGAGTCTGTCTACCACTCTGCCTCTCTGTCTGTCTGGTTTTCGTTTCCCTGTGATAACTTTCCTAAATATTATCCGATTTCATTCAAATTTTGGTCAGTGATTGCCCTCATGCTTACCTTGGTTGGGATTGGTTTTAAAAAGTCTGGCATCTGTCTGTCTGTCACTCTCTCCGTCCGTCTGTCAGGTTTCCGTTTCCGTGCGATAACTTTCCTAAATATTATCCGATTTCATTCAAATATGTGTCATTGATTGCTCTCATGCTTACCTTGGTTGGGATTGGTTCGGAGTGTCTGGCGTCTGTCTGTTTGTATGTCACTCTGTCTGTCCGTCTGTCAGGATTTCGTTTCCGTGCGATAACTTTCCTAAATATCCGATTCATGCAAATTTGGGTTAGTGATCGCGCTCATGCTCATCTTGGTTGGGATTGGTTTTGGAGTGTCTGGCTTCTGTCTGTCTGTCACTGTGTCTGTCCGTCCTTTTCCAAGCATTAATAAACAACGGGAGCCACAAACGGGGGACATTTATTCCCCCATTTTGCTTGTTTAACTCTGGATGTTCAGTAGCTGTAGCACTGATAATCATAGAGAAGCTTTATTTTTAAGAATAATGTATTATGTTATTCTTGTATGTGTTTAATCGTTTGTTGGTGGTAACTTATGTTACTGATAAAACAAAAAAAGTCCTCCGAAAGACCAAAAAATTGCTGTCCAGTTTAGCATGATTATTATTAATATAACGCCAAAGTGTTGTATAATATAAGTCCTCGTATAAGCTGCTCCCTAAGGAGAAGGAGAGCCGCTATGGCGACTTTAAGTTTCACAGTTACTCACCTTAGCCTCCGAGAGGTTTAAAGTTATCAAAGAGTAGTTTAATGTATTGATAGCAGGATTCTACTATATTATCGATTACTAATAAATACCTTCAACTCGAGGACGAGTTGAGTGTGTGAGAGGAATGTGACGTTTTTGATGCAGGCAAGCAGGGTATTAGCGGGTGCTGGCTGAGTACATTGAGTGGGGAGCGTTGCTGAGATAAACGCGTTGGTCAAAAAGCATGTACAGGATAGGGTGAGCAGCACTTGTATCTGCCGTGCTCGCTGTTAGGCCATACAGACAAAAAGCTTCATTGGTCATCATCGGTTTTCATTCATTTAATACAGGTTTTTCTCTCAATACGGGCTATTGCTGTGTTGATTTCGACCCAACACCAATGTCTCCTTTAATGGACCAACCTGTCTCGGCGGTCGTATACCGCTGTCGGGTTGTGTTTGACAAGCGACTGTTTATAGTGCTATGGTCAGTTTCTATAAAAGGTAATGGTTCATCTTCCACCCAATATAAACAAGCAACTTGTGGAATTAATGTTCCCCGCTTTGGGATCTTGTTATATTTCATGCTTGATAAGCAACCAAAATTATGACATGTAGAGAAAATCTTGAGGGCACATGAAAACTTTAACAGATGTACTATGACATGTGGAGACATCTGCAGGCAAACATAAAAAACTAAAACACATTGAAATTTGACCAAAATTTGAGAATTTTGTTTTTGAGCTGTAGAGAAATATTTTTTCAGCTAGACACTCCAAAACCAATCACAACCGAGGTATGCATGAGAGCAACAACTGATCCAAATTTGAATGAAATCGGATAAAATTGAGGCAAGTTGTTGCACAGAAAGGAAAAACCTGACGGACAGACAGACGGACAGACAAACCCAAATCAATGACAGAAAAGTAACAGGGTTGTCTTGAATTAATACAGGGAGAGTTTTGTAATGTAATGACATGTAAATTTGACCGAATTGCCCTACATGGAGTAATATTGAAATGCTGGACATGTGTTTAGAAATTTCGCAGTTATTAACAAACTGGAGATAGGTGCGCGGAATATAGAAGGGAACGGACGTATTCATAATTGATGGTTAGAAGATAAGACGGAGTTAACGCGGTAAAAATACATTTTGTACACTGTAACTGGCTTTCCGTGATAGAGTAGGCTAGTTTACAAGGGTGTTTTATTGGGATTTAGGGGGTTTATTAATTGGTAATCCTGTTATTGTTGAATCCAGCTTAGTCAGGATTGTTTAATAGTGACGCAGGTGCTCTGATCATCACCATTTCATGTTTGATTTTTGTGTAAATTCAATACACTGAATAATTAAAATTAGTGTTCGTAGTTCCGTCTTTTATTATACATTTAGACCCGAGCTCAATTCTCCTCCCCCTTAACTCTTCATCCTGTACCCTGCTCTAAAAGAAGCCCCAATCCAGAGATCGTTCTGTCCAGTTGGCTGATATATTACTTGTGGCAACCAAACCACCTACCGGCATAATCAAAACGAGAAGACGCACCTTACAGCCACTTGTCCAGTTAACCCATCACGGTTGTCACACCAGTCCTGGCCGGAGCTAGGGTCGCTACAACTATATTTCAGGAACGCCTGGTAGCAAATATAACATTTGACCTTAAAGGTCAAATTTGAAGGTCACAAGGTCAAATGTGGTCAAATTTTATTTTTATCTATATGTTTAAATATAGGTAAGAATCTTTCATAGTAATTGAGTATTTATGAGATATATTACCTACTCATGCAATAAATGATAAATATGAAGGATTTCATGAAAATAGACGGCAGTTACTCCTTTATCATTGGGTTTTTGCCCTATTATGGATGCATTTCATGGTCACTTTACATTAGGTTCTAGTCTTAAGTAAAGTGGATGAGTGCATGCATGCAGGATCTGTGAGTAATGCTGAGTCATCACGGTTATTAGAAATGGGCATGCCTGTCGTATGTCTGGCTGCCAGTCTGACAGCCCGTTAACAGAGCATGAAAGGTATACAAAGACCCAGGGAATTCAAACTCAGTGTCCTATATGTCAAGTGTGACCTATGAGTTACGGTACAAAAACGTGTTTCAGCCCCTAGGAACCTAAATTTTCAGAATTTAAAGATTCCAACAAAAGCCAAGATTTCTCAGAAACGGCTGGATATACTGCCATGAAATCATGATTATTAATTAACCCTGAAGGACCTTAACTGGTGGCGCCACATGTAATATTCCTGGTAGTCTGAGGATGAAAGATTTCAACCATCAGTCAAAAACTTCAACAAATTGTAACCATATTGACCGACGAAGTTCAAATTTCACATGCTGACAGGTAATGATAGGTCCTTTCTGAAATCCGGAAATTTTGTAAATGTGACCTATATTCTCTAAATTAAGTGGTGAAAACATCTGTCTCAAGTCATATTTGAGTAAACTATGCAGTACCTGTTGCGGTAAAAGTTGAAGGGTTCACAAATCAATACTATATATAATGTCATATAATGACCTTGAAATGACATTGAATATCAACAGAAAATTCCCACTAATCTTTTTGGCGACCTTGCACACTAAGTGCCATTCATATGTTTAGTCCGCTATATCTACATTAACACCCGATACCAGATTTCCCGGTATTCGATACATTAGCCCCTGCACTAAATGTTCCATAATCCGTAGAGCCGTTTTATATTAATAAAAGAGAGCATTTAATGAATAGCATTTTCATTTGAAAATCAAATGTTTCATGGCTTACTATGTATTTAAATGCAAATGCAAAGCTACTGGCAGCAAAGCACACGAAGTAGCGGAACGGGACGGCGTTCCTGCATGGTATTTCCCAGGGCGACACTCCTCAATACCATTTTATATTTTATGTTCGTAATAATGGTCCTTTATTTATATTAATTTATTATGAATTAACACTCTACAAAGTTTTGAACCCTGTAATTTCATAAATAAATACAATAAATTCACCGATCTACTGCATATGCGGACGTATGCGAAAAAGTATGCATTTCCCGTATGCAGCTAGGTCTCCCTGGGTCTTACAAGTTACAGGGGTCTCCCTTTACGTGAGAACATCAATAAAACCGAGTAGAGGACCATAAAAACCTGAGTGAAAATATTTAATATAAGAACATATTATTTTCCAGATTTCACAATTTTAAAGCTTGTTCAATGTATCCGCCTAAATTATTCAACTTTTTCTTATGCATAGAGACCGAAAAACATAATAACAAACATGAAATTAAGTTGGAAAGTCAAAGAATAATAAGAATAAATCTGTCTGAGAACAAAATCATATGATCTTTTTATCTTATTTTTTTTTTTATGTCACATGGAGTGACCTTGGCTTAACACCTGTATGTCCGCGTGTAACAAACAACACGGTTCAGTGAAGACGGGATTGTCACCTTACCTAGTTCAAGACACTTGTTGCATTAGCTATGTGCTGGTGTTTTGCACATTTCCCCCACAATAACCTTAATAATAACAGTGTACTGTATACAGTAACACGAGTTTTTAATGACAAAATTGACATATACACTTTGACGAGCCCACTTTGTGTCATATCGGTTAATAGAAAATCACTTGTATTTTCACATATAAATCTGAAATCCATAACCATTTCCTATTTAAACAATGGTAAATCTGACAGTTTAATATCATGGAATATTGTCATGATTCCGTTTATTGTCATACTTGGAACCCTTGGCAGTGATACCAGTTCGCAATTGATATCACATCAAACGCCGTGTTCAACGAGGCCAAGAGCCTGTAATTGGTCAGGTGTACCAAACGATCGATCTCCTACCTATGTGCTACATGCAAGTGCACTAAGCCCATAACGTCTTAAGATACCACGGTAATACTGTTAATTGCGATGTTTAGGCTCGTTTACACATACTGTGTAGACCTGTAACTTGAAAGTGGGTTAGATACTGTATTCCCCGTTATTTTAATGGTGTGCATGTCTAGGGTCCCCTTTTCTTTAATATGTTTGTTAGATAAAGGCGATTCAGGAATACACTTATTACTGGTTAGGCACAGGCTGTGGACTTGTAATATCAGAGCATCAATGATATTTATCCGTGAGCAGGAGACCCTGTTTTGAGTATCAGAATAACTTTGTAACTTATGTTACTGATAAAACAAAAAAAGTCCTCCGAAAGACCAAAAAATTGCTGTCCAGTTTAGCATGATTATTATTAATATAACGCCAAAGTGTTGTATAATATAAGTCCTCGTATAAGCTGCTCCCTAAGGAGAAGGAGAGCCGCTATGGCGACTTTAAGTTTCGCCCGTGCCAAACCTGCTCCGTCTCCCTATCACACTCCGGGCGGAACTAACCCTCGTAACTCCCTTTTCCAAACAGGGTGTCACACTGGGAGAGTATATGTAGGGGTGCATACGAGAGCAGATGGAATATCCTACAATATGTTGAGATTGTTGCTATCAGGTTATTTTATCTGTTTAAACTGTTGTTAATGCTAGTGGTTGATACACAGATATTGTTAGGGTTATCATGTGAATGCCCTGTAATTCAGCTTGGTGCTTGTAGTATTTCAGCCTTAGGGTTGATGTTCTTCTATTAAAAAATGTAATTGTAGCACTTGGGTGTTAATTAAGGTACAGGGGATCGTTGACTTGTCTATTTATCTGGCATTCAATTGGTTATTCTTATTATTGTTTGGCATGAAACTCTAAATATAAACATGTAAAGTACATCTACTGCATGTATGTTTAAGTTGCATTTGTATTCATATTTTGAGTGCCAATTTGAGGGCAAAATACACTAAAACGGGGCTGGGGTGGATGTCGGATTATTGTAAAATCATAAAAAAAACAGTTGTAAGGAGCGTGCCCGCACTTTCACATCATGTGGCCTTGAGAGGAGAGTGAAAGGGAACGGGAGGCAAGAGTAGAAAGGGCACAGGAAGGAGCTGACCTGGAGTATATGGTATTGAAGAATAGCGTTTCTATGGACATGCAAAACTGCCAATATTATCGTTCAACCATTAAGGTATAACATAGCCATGACAATAAGTCTAAAACATTTATGATTTGCCAGTGTAACACCTGGCAGTTAAATAGCATACATATGTGCGAACAAATCTTTAAAGATAAATATATACAGCATCTTAGACAAAAAGAGGGGGGGGGGAGGGCATATTTTTTTTAGCGAACCTGTGAGCTTATGCGATGGTGTGGCGTCGTCCGTCGTGTGTTCGTTAAACCCCCAGTGCAGCGGTTAACGGCAAAATACAGAAGAATTGTTCAGATTGTGACAAAAGTACCAAATTTAATGGAAATGAAGTTTGGATAATACATTTTCATATTTTTTTAGTTTCACCAAATCTTTTCAGTGTAACGGGGGCGGATCCCATGTTAAATTTGGGGTACTCACAGTTATATGATAAATACATGGAAGATCATCATAGTTACATAACATCTTATACATTCCTTATAGATAGGGTAAAATTTTGGAAAATTTGGTTCTATTTAATTAACCCCATCATGAGAAATGTAAAATTACCTTTGTGATCTTATTAATGTGAACATTTGTAATTAAAAAATGACTATTTGTCATTCAACGATAGGTAGTTAACTGAAGTAAATTTATTGTTAAATATGACATAAATCTTCTGTTTTAAAGTTAGGTATAATCACAATTCTCCATTCACATCTCGTCGATGTCTCCTTTGATGAATATAGGAGACGGGGGTGGGGGGGGGGGGGGGGGGGGTACCACTTACGTTGTATGGGTTCACTGTATAAACATAAAATATTTCATTATACAATGTGTATGTTGCTTCGTGCTTAAAAAAACATGTACAGTTTTATTGTTCTTAGTGCAAGATATCTGTTGTTTGTATTAATGAGCTTATGGGCATTTCCATATGAGCACTAAAATAAACCCCTGAATTGCCAGGGGCGGATCATATTTAATTATCAGGGGCGGATCATATTTAATTATCATGGTACATTCTTTGAAAATGTTATCGTAAATGTACAACTAAACAGCGTTTTAATATTTTATTCCTACAAACAAATCTTGAAAACCAACAAACTCTATCCATTTGGGTATACCTTGCCTTTTCAATCATCAAATCATGACATGAACATCTCAATCTGGCTAGCGCTTGTTTATGCTTGGTATTATTCACACACAGTAAATATTTCTCCATTGAGAGCATGGATTTAAAAGTACCATATAAATTTATTTTAGTATTTAATTCTACATCACAAGATCAGTTTTGTTCTGCCATATCAATAATTCTTTCCTTTATTTTAGCCAAAAATATTCTAATGTCTCCTACTTCTTGATTCATCCACACATACCCATAACCTGCGCTGCAAATTTTGCTTCCTATGTGAGTAACCCATGTTTGATTTCCATTAATATCTAGATTAAACAGCATGTTATATATACGCTTTGGATTTCTATTATTACCATAATGTACTAGTTTTCTCCAGTATTTTACACATCTTAATACCTGACCGACATACATTGGATGACTTCCAAACTTTCTCAATGATGCTGCGTTCCGAGCGTTAGAGCAAATTTTTAGAATGTACTTGCAAAATTTATATTGCAACTTTTCAATTATTTCACATCTTTCATAGCCCCACAGTTCTGAACCATATAATATTACCGGTGTATCCATACAATCAAATAGATAACATATCTGGCTCACTGATAAACAACTATATTTTCTATAAAAGTTTTTTTATGAGAGTCACTGCTCTTTCAGCCTGCATTGCCTGCGCTTTCTTTGTTTTATACCATGACAATGTACTTGTAAATATTACCCCTAAGTATCTATAGTCATTAACCGTTTCAATTTGAGTATTTTTGATAGTGCCATTTCTCTATTCTTTTTAATGAACCCCCGTATCTAAAAACCATAATTTTTGTCTTTCCTAAATTAACTTAAAAAAAAAATTGCAACTGGTTGATTTGTTCTTGGAGACGTCCTATTGTATCGCTGAAGCTAACTAAATCATAAGCGTACATTAATGTCATTAAGTTTGGCAAATATTAATCAATATTTATACCATGACAATCTGTTTCATTAATTTGATCATAAAATTCATCTATGAATAAAGGAAACAGAAGGGGACTCATGCACCATGCACCCAGGTCGAGTTCCGTTAGTACATTCAAAATAATCGGTAAATCGGTAAATAAAAAAATCTGCAATCACATTTGTTTGTTTTATGAAATTTTCATATTTTTATAAAAAATAAACAGTGCATTTTAATTATGATTAAAGGAAGAATGCTGTCAGTCTTTATTCTGACACTGCTCTGGTCAATTAGTAACAGAAATGGTGAGAGAAGTTGTTCAGCTGTACAGAGTTCAAGAAATCAGGAAATATGTTGATGCCTTAGTCTGTTGTCACTTGATTTATATGATAACGGTTTTTACCAACATTTGTACTGGAGAGGACATTATTTTAACATGCACTGTAGAAGAATTCAAAAGGAATATATTTGTTCCCTCTCTCTTCATGGACCTCTTGAACATAAAGTGAATCAGTGTCCACCTCATTTTCCAGAGGCAAGTTCATCTGCAACTATTTGGACCTTGTGGTTAAAGGAGCACAAAATAGACATACCCAATTATCAGTTATTAAGTATAATGTAAGTCAATTATGACTCCATGATATTAAATGACACTTAAAGCGAGATAATAAATATTGAATGGCTCGTACCTTTTATTTTGTTGAAAAAAAAATATAAATTTTTAACAATAATTTGGAGAAATGGTCATCTTGAAAATTAAATATTTCACAGAATTTTCTTCAGAAGCAGTTTTGTTCACAATCCGTAATGCAAATATAATTTGTTTTTTGCACTCATGCTTTATTTCCAACACATTTACTTTGAATATCAACATCTATCAACTTATTTTACAAAATACATTAAACAATTGGTTCATAGACAACATAGCTCACCTGAATATAATATAAACAAAATGTTTATTGTAGACCTTGTGAAAATATCCATATATATATATATATATATATATATATATATTAATTTATTCAAAATTTGGGACATACATTTTTGTATCATGTGGTAACTACAGATATGGGTCCTGCTAGTAGTATTTTACATTGTTACACAACAGTTGTGGAAATGGACATTTCAGTTGCTTTTGGCTTTTTACTTGTGAGGATTTTACCGTTAAATCTGAATTTAAAATATAAAAACAACTTTTCTGAGACTTAGATAAATTGGAACCAGAAAATTAAGCTTTTGCAAGAAGACAATGTTGATATCATTGTTTTCATAGACTTTGCTATGAGACTTGGTAAACTGGATGGAAAAATAAAAGCACGTTGTCAAAGACCAAGTTCACATGATGCCTTCACCCTAACCACCCCCAGCCCCAACACTGATAACTGTGTCATTTAAAATGTGTACCAGCAATTTGGGAAACCATAGTTTCAAAAGCTGTTTTACCAAACTCTTTGGTTTCACAAGTTGTTGACTTTTTCTTGAGGCAAAAGTATTGGCAAATTTGATTGTAGTTGCTCTCGTGAAGTAATGATTCATAACTGGTGAGATGGCAAGGGAACAGAAAGCACTGGTATTTTCATAAGAATTATCTTTGGCCAAAACAATTTGGGTTGATTCGTCAGCAATCATCAATATGGCACAGTTACATAAAATATGTGACATGAAGAGAGTTAATGATCCAGATAATGAAATGTTAGATTTTGGTAAAAATGAAAATTAGGACTATTTCTACTGGTCTAATTTGGTAAAGAATCTTAACATGTAAGTGGTTCTAGTTAAAAACAGATACAATTACACATTTTTTATATTACCCAAAGAATTAGATGAAGGGGTCTATGTAGTAAACTGCATGGTATTTATTAAAATTAAATGTAAGCAGGTTAGGTATCCACAGTGATTGAAAGCTTCAAGAACTTCCGTGCAAATCTGAAAGACTGTAGGGTTGTACATTTGACACTTTTATCCCGTGTTAAAAAAATGTCCTCTCCAGTACATTTAAGTAAAACAAAATTATAGTCTGCTTCTGTCACAATTTACATGCAGTTATTGCAGGTATGCTTTTTGTCTGCTTCTCACTTCTGTACAAAGAAGGAACATGTAAAAGAAAGACTTTATCATGAATTCATCAATGAAGATTCATCACTCTAAACATTGGTATGACAATGAATGGAGTTACATGCTAATTTATATATATAATGAGCCAAACTACTTCCCTAAACCAGTCAGTCTATTTATATTTATCACTAGGACAAACTTGAAGTAAATATTAAGCTTACTTGGAGAAGTATTCCTCTAGCCTGCCTCATGTTAAAAATGATTGTACTGGAGAGGACATTTTAACAGATACTCTCATTGCTAAACTGGCCACAATATATTAGATGGTATGCAATGCAAACACCAGGGAATTTATCTTCCTAGCTACCTGTTACATATAAACTAAAATAGGCTTTTAATTTCTACATTAAAGTGAATTTTATCTGTATGTACTGGAGAGGACAATTTTTTTAACAGGCATATACCAGGTAAACAAGTGCCAAATCATCCCGGTCAGGACACACATACCCAGCCCTTAGTTACCAAAACTTGATTAGATATAATACTGGCTGTTTAAAGCAGGATTTTGTTTTGCGACATGAGAATTACATTTCTTGTGAGGATGCAATGTACTGGAGAGGACAGGTCCCAGCAAAATTTTTTAACCAATTATAATACTGAAGGATATTGATTGGATAATTTTAACCACCACTATGAAAGTCATGAAACTTGGAGCACTTGTAGTTTACATGTTACAGCATGTGCTGTGATTAGAATATTTCTGTTCTGGTAAACAAATTTCAGTCATATTTACATTAAATTTTTCCATTTTTGTGAGTGAGACTCCAAAATTTGATGAAAATTACACTTAAATGGCCAGAACTTCTTAAAAAATTGGCTTAGAGTTATAAAATTTTCTGTGTTTATAGAGGCTGGTGTGGCCTTTACAAATATGATAATATGTATCATATTTTCAGCCACAAAACTTACCTGTGAACCATTGTTTAACAATTTTTCATATTCAACCTTTAGTGTGAAAGTGCCCATATATTGACTAAAGTGTCTGTAAGAGTTTCCCTTTTATCCCAGATTCAACTGAAACATACCACAATATATCATGTTGTACCCTATCAAAAGCAGTTAAAAAATCAATAAAAGTGTAATAAAACCTTCTTTTCTTTTTTGTTAAATATTTCTGCACACACCCCATGAAAGAAAATGTATGTCTACTGTTGAATAAACTTTCCTAGAGCCAGCTTGTGCATCACATAATTATCCAGCTTGATCAACATAATTTTGAATTCTGTTTGCCAATATTTTTGTATTTTGATCCCCGAGAAAATGATAAAGATCAAGCATATTCTTGTTGAGATATCCGGTGCGAAAGAAAATCACCCATTATGATCTGGTGGCCATATTGGAATTCCGACAAGTCTGTAATTCAATAGGTCTGAAGTCCTTTATGTACCAATCATCCCTGTGAATTTGGGAAAGCTGAAGTATGTTGTTGTTGTTGAGTTATCACGTGCGAAAGAAAATCGGCGATTGGGCTGTGGTGGCCATATTGGAATTCTGACAGGTCTGTAATTCAATAGGTCTAGAGCTCTCATATGAACAGGAAAAGTAGACAGGCAGAGTTCCGAAACATTTTTTTCTGAATAATTAACCTGCGCTTTATTAGGCTGATTGACAAACATAAATAGTTATCATTATATCTATGTAATAATTCATGCTGTCACCATACCCTTTATTTAGTTAATTATTATTCAATTAATGGTAAGCCTACGTTTGTTATAATTTACATGAAACGTGTTTGCGATATATTCATCTTAACAAAATTAAAAAGGCGTGCTAAATCGCGTTAGTTCTGCACAATACTTGATAAAGAAATACATCCTGCTCAATTATAATTATTGCAGATCGCTTGTTAAACAGAATTAACTTCACTTGAAAGTAAAGTTTGAGCATCATCAGACTTCTGTATTCCATGTGCTGCAAAATAAAGGCCTTGAGCGAACACTTTTAGATTAGACATTATTTATCAATTATTTAATTTATTCATCGGTACCCCCAAAGTAATTGCAGGATCCACCATACTATGAATACCAGGAATATTTCGTGGAACTGTTTCTTAAATGAAAGCCAGTGTACAATACTACAACTGTACCAAATTTGGTACTTTTATCACAATTTGAACAATTTTTCCATTAGCCGCCGCACTACCCATACTATTTTAAAAACGGCAGGAGCTAGCGTCACCAAATTTTACGAAAAAAAATAGTCATCTTAAAAATTCTATCGGATTTTGCTATTTGTTTGGCTAACTGCATTTTCTAAGATTTTATCAGGAAAAAGCTTAGAAACCTTTAAAAATCTTCTCCGAAAGTGTTTAGCCAAATTGTCCAATATTTCACAGAAATGATTCCTGGAACAATCTCTCTCAAGGTTCAAGTTCAGTGATTTTGGCCGAGTTACAGGAAGTTGAACTTAGTCATCTGTCCAAAAAAAGCATACTAAATTACAATCTCAGAAACGGCTGGAGCTATCATCACCAAATTTCATGCAATGTTGGTTACCTGAGTCATATTTGAAATTGGGGTATTGGTGGCGCCATCTGCATCGACCTTTTCTGTACCGGTTCATCAGTCATCGGTACATTAATCCATAGTTTCTCAGGAAGAACAGGAGCTATTATTTAAAAAATTTTATGCAAAAATCTGTCACATATCAAATGATGTCAAATTGAGGTTTTGAGGCGCCACCTGATTTACTAACAATTTATGGGGGAAAAGCTTAAAAACTTTTGAAAATCTTCTTCTCACAAATCATTCAGCCAAATGGTTCAATATTTCACAGAAATGATTCAAGGGACAAGCTCTCTCATGTTTGTTCAAATGGTTTTGGTTTGATGAAGTTTGGCCCAGTAACAAGAATTTGAAATTAGTCAATTGGCAAGTAAGCATACTAACATAACAATCTCAGAAATAATAGGAGCTAGGATTAGTGGTGGGCCGATCATCGAGTTTTATCGAAAGTCAGTCGGTTTGCTGTCACTTTCAAGCGCTCGATTACCAAAGGCAACTATCGATTACATCATAATCATGATAATGAGTCTTTGTTCCCAAATAACTTCCGTATGTAACTGAGTTTACCACGGTAGATGCGAGGACGGAGGACGTAAGAAACATCTGTGAACTGGCAGGGAGCTGCAGAATTAGCGGGCAGTTTTGCAACGAGATGTACATTGCACAATATGGGCGGTATGGCGCTAAAATGCTCCATAAATTATCCGGGTCTATGCAGCAAGTAGATGTCCTGGATTGTGGTTTAATTCTTGATTATTATAAATAATTAATTAAAACTTTTGAAAGCATATTTTACTAATAATAGGAAAATATAAAAAGGCAAAAACTTGTTTTCTTAAGGTAGAATTACTAAGACATGCGGGCTTGGTTAAGAAAGAACAGTTTCACAGATAACTGCATGATTCTTTATATTTGCCTGAACCGATTATTTATCGATCATCGATCGGTTTGCACAGACCGATGATCGATTATGAAAAAGGAACCGACTCCCACCACTAGCTAGGATCACTAAATTTTGTGCAAATGTTGGTCATGTGACTCATATTTGAAATTGCAGTTTTTGTGGCGACACCTACATCGACCTGTTTTTTACGGTCAGAAACCTTGTCATTTTAGCCACTTTCAGCTTTAAAATGTTTTATGATGAAACTATCAAGCTGAATGGTTTAATTTTTCACAAGAATATTCTAGGATAGGGTTTTTTTTTAATTGTATAAGGATAGGTTGGGTTAATTGATTTTTGATAGAGTCCTAGAACGCTTAAGTTGGTCTTGAGGCCATTAGTAAGCCTATTTCAAATTGAGGGCTGCAATAGTCCCCTTCTGCAAAACTGTTGTTTCAATTAATATAAACATTGCACAAAAATGATTTTTAGGTGGCTTTCATTCAAGTCTACCTAAATGATTTTTGACACAATTATTAGACCTTTAAAATTAAATGGACTGAATCTTTAATTATTCTAAACATTTTTATAAAAAAATCTTATGAATGTGTCAGCTAAAAAAAGCATTTTTGCCAAAGTCTTTCAGTATGTGTAAACAGATTTACTAACAAGCCAAGCTTGTGTCTGTATCTATAAATAGCTTGGCAGACTGCCAACTATTTTAGATTTGGCAACAGGCCAAAGGTCAAAGGAGCAAAGGTTCGCATTAGGCCTGTAGGCCTTGTTTATATTTTCCTGTTTTTTTCTGTTGAAAATAAGGGGAGATGCGCCTCCCCTAAAACCACTCATGAACAGGGTGAGAAAAATTTATACAATACTTGATTCCTTGCAGCTGATGAAGAAAGCTAAAGATTGCTCGCATAACATTGCTATAAGAGTTCCAGGCAAGGCTGCGCTGTGCGTACGCGGGTGAAGGTAGTGTTCAGGCGTCATTGCTGCTGCTCTGTTTTCTCGTCAGACCTCATTCCTTAGACTCGGTGCGTGGTGTTCACGAGCTGACCTGGGAAAGCGTCTTAGACCCCATTGCGCTTGGCTTGGTGTGGCTTTCTCAACAATCTTCATACACGTCGCTTCTATTATTCTCTTTAGAATATACTGGAGGCCAAAATACTGGAATCAAATTCTACTCTCCACTTTGTCGTTAGCGAAGAAGCTGGTGCAGGTCCTTTTAGGGCTATACGTTATCGGTTCGAGCCCCGACTCCACTTTTCTGCTGCTGCTTAATTCCTGACTAAATCCTTTTCAGTGGACGGTTGGCACCTCATTAGCAGGGCTGGTACTCGTGCGGTCAGCTCTTGCATGAATCGATCACAACGATCCGTATAAGAGATACAGTCCAGATAGCAAAGCTGCATCGGCACCCACTTCCCTCGTTGGTTGTTGTTTCAATAATTACCATAACACTTATTTTATCTTGGAAATTTTGGATGACATTCGACAAGATTGTGATTTCAAAATAAGTGTAAAGTGTTTGCGGGAGCAAAAACAGATAAGTATCTCCTTCCCTAACACCCTCGCCCCCCCCCCCCCCCCCCCCATCGGCTATTACAAAATATGAGGGGTACACTATCTCAAAAGTTATGTTTCGGAAAACATATAACTCTACAGATGTGACCTTAAAGATCAAGGTGAAGGCCATCCATTTTCAAACTTCTCCCAGAATGTTTTTTTGTGGAAATTGTGTGTGAAATCAGAAGAAAAAATTACAGTACTTAAAAGTGATGGGGTCCCAATGATTCTACATTTCGGCAGATTTGATCTTGAAGATCCTGCTCAAGGTTACCAGTTTTGAATTCATCAAAGAAATTGGTGGGAACAGATAGACAAATTTGAGGACAAAATGTACAATACTTCTAAAGTTATAGGGTTCACGAAAAATTACACTTTGGCAGTTTTGACCTTGAAGTTCAAGGTCAAGGTCATCAGTTTTCAAACTCCGTGATTTTGGCGGATAGAACTGTTGTGCCAAATTTGAGGAAAAATCATCAGTTTTCCAATGTTATTAGGTCACAATAATCCTAGAATTGCGCAGATATGCCCTTGAAGATCAATGTCAAGGGCGCTAGTACCCAAACCCTCCTGATAACACTTTTAAACAACTGTTGTGTCAAATCTGGGGGGGGGGGGGGGGGGTGGTTATGCAATACTTCAGAAGTTATCGTGTTCACAAGACAACTATGAAAATATGACCTTTAATCGGTTTATTTGACCTTGACGATCCAGCTCAAAGTCACCAGTTTTCGAACTTATCCAAGAATTTGATTTAACAAGTCGTCTGTCAAATGCATGGAAACTTTGTGCAGTACTTCAAAAGTTATGGGGTTCACATAAATATTACATTCCGGCTGATTTCAGAGTGAAGATCAATATCAAAGTCACCTTTTTCGGACTCGTCCGAGAATTTGGTAGAAACCATTTGTCTTATAATTTTCATGATAAAATATGCGGCTTTTCAAAGCATTTGCTCTTGGTTTTATTATTAGTTCTCCCGGATTGGAAAATCCAAAATCCTGGATCAAGCATGAGCGAACCCTTAAATCCATGCAGCAGTCGCTGCAAATGGGAGGAGGAGGGGAGGGGGTGGGGGGGATACCTATGATACATGTAGTTTCAGTAAAGTCGTAGCATTGGGACATTCAAGAGAAACAAGACATTTCAGACAGACAAAGATCCAACAAAACTGAAAATCTGCTAAGCTGAAACAGTGAAAACGTTCAGAGCATTTGTTACAAGTCGGGCAGGGATTAGTCAAGGCCTTTCTTCGGGCCTTATTTCTGGCCCTTTCTATCTGATATATTATGTCTCTTTACAAAAAAATTCCCCCATTACATTATACAGTAAAAAAAAATTGAGCAAAGAAGGACCAGTCTTCAAGTGAAAGTTTGAACTGTGTCTTCTTTAAATGACGACACGTGATTACATTGTAAACATATTAAATACCATGTTTTAAATTTGACCAAATTTGACTTTTCAACATATTTATTCATTGTTCCACCTTAGTGGCTAGAGATAATAAAAGATTACCTGTGGCTGGACAGGGGTGGATGTGAGGGGTTTGAAGCTTATGGTTGCCACGGACTGCTGGTTTGTATGGTGTAGTTGTCCTGTTGCCATGTTTGCAAGAGCCTGCGGGATGTACACTGCCCCCTGGGGTGGGTAGCCCCCTCCCTGCCGAGCATGATGGATAGGCTGTGCCTGCTGGACATTGCCGATGTTGCCAAGAGGCTGACGTAAGGTTAATTTCTGGTTGTACGCAGGTTGCTCCTGGTTAATAGCAACTTGCTGCATGGCACTTGGAGACAGTAACTGGGTAACAGGAACCCTGTCAAAATAATAAAATCTTTAAATAATAAAGAAAAGAAAGAAAATAAATGATAGTGATGCTCTGGTGACCATACTGGATATTATGCAGGTCTGTAATGCGGTAGGACTGGAAACCTAATAAGCACCGATGACCCCTGATAGCAGGACACTAGATGAAACCACAGCTAAGAAAACTTAAAGGGGAAATGTGTGAAACTTGGAATAGAAAAAAAAGTAAAGGTGTTGTCACCAGTCTTGAAGAGATGTTATGGTAGTCATGACCTACAAACAAACAAGGTCTCAGGACAACACAGATAACCACACAGCTGAGAAACTAATAGAACTGCTGACATTTGACTGAATGAAAGACACCAGAGCATCAAGAGTCCATAATATGCTCATCATGTCTTGTGACCTTTAAACTAAATAAATATGCACAGGCTTTGCACAAGTATGAACTCAGCTAGGATACTTTATTGGTTAAGCATTCATTCGAATTTATATCAAAACCAATCAAATTACAAGTTATTGCAGCTTTACCACAAAGACAAGGTCCCTGCCAAGAAACTAGGGACCAATGGGTCTTAACGGTCAGCTGAGTTTTTTTTTTTTTTTTTTTAAATGTGGGTCCTGTGACCTTGAAGTTGTGATCTAAAATGTAAAAGATGGAAGATTGGAATGAAAGGTTTGCTTCAATTGTATCCAGAGGCTTATTAAACAAGAATTCCTCTGACCTTGACCTTTCACCTTGTGTCCTCAAAAGAAATAGTGTTCTTTCAATATTGGTAGGTAACCAAACGTGAAAGATTGATATTTAATGAAATGTTTGGCATAAAATGTATTAACTAGGGACCCATTGGTCTCGACGCTCAGCTTAATGTGTGTATAATGATATTTTTATGAGTTTTCCAAAATGTTGGTCCTGTGGCCTTGACCCTTGACCTTGTGACCTAACAATCGGAGAACTTACTATCCTTGAACTTATACCGATCTCATTTTCATAACAGTCCGTCTTTCCATTCTGATTATTTCTTAACAGAACTAAGACATTGACATGTGAGAAAGGGCCCAAGACCTACAGCGAGGGATGCTTGTAAAATATAATAAAGGACCTGATTACATGCAGAGACAGAGGGGACTGACCCAAAACAGTAAACAACTGAAAAAAAGATTTGAATTAGTGCTAGTTGTGTATAAATATATTAGAGCAGAGCATCATATGTTAATACCTCTGGGCCCAGTTTCATTAAACCGACTTAAGCCTGTTATTCTGCGTTCTTGACGTAAGTCACTTTTGTCCAGCTTTAAGTCAGTTTCATTAAAAATAACGTTAGTGACTTAAGTCACCTGGCGGGCTGAAATGCTAAGCCTGCACCAAGGAGGCTTAACTCAGTGTTTTATGGGTGTTTAGCACATTATATCACTTGCACTCGCTGCATGTGACCATACGGCCATCTGTCGAGCGTGGTACGGTTCGTCACAGGCGACATGACGTCCCGCCACGTGCCGTTTCCCTGAAAGGTGTCCGTTAACTAAAGAATAGATTAAGAAGGTTGTTGTTCGTTTTGTACAGTCAAGTACAGCAATACCACGATGTCCAGACCGTTTTTTAAACTTTTCATTTATTTCTATTTCGGACTTTTTTTAATTAATTATTTCATCAATAGATGGCGCTGAAAAGGGGATTTTCAAGGTTCAGACCGACTTAGCTCAATCGGGTTTATTGAAACTGACTTATCTCGCGGGCTTAGGTTAGCCGTCTTGGGAGACGTTTCGGTAAAATTTGACTTAAGCCTTACGCATTCCTAGTGAAGCCGGGCCCTGATGTATTAAACTGTAAGCCTGGTCAGCATATAAATGAGCAGGATGGCTCTGTAACCTTGACCTTTTACCTTGTGATGTAAAAGTCAATACGGTTCTCCCCTTATTGTTAGGTGATCCATTAGTCAAAGAAGAAAGGTTTGCTTAAAATGTCCACATGCTTTTTCTAGAAGTGGGTTGTGTGACCTTGACCTTTTCCTTAAGCCTCGAACTTAAAAGTATACTTCTAATTTTTAATAGGGAGCAATATGGGAAAGATTTAATGGGATGAAATCTTTGGTTTAAAATAAGTTCACAAGCTATTTAGAGAAGTGAATGCAATGAACTTGACCTTTGATCTTGGGATCTAAAATCGACAGCGTTAATAAATCATTAATATATTAGAATTAATAAATAAAGCTTACAGCAAATCTATTCTACCAAAACTAGAGTTAACATCAACAAACTAATTTGTGAAGGGATGGGCTCTGTGACCCTGACCTTTGACCCTGTGATCACAAAATAAAAACAAGACGACCATAGGTCGAACGCTTGCCGGAAATTGAAATGATAGACAGACGGACAGATAGAAGATACTGTCGGTTTTCTATCAATGGAATAATTCTCAGGGCCATTGCTGAGAAGTTGTGCCGCGTAGAATGACATATCAGACAAAAGGACAAGCAGGCAGACAAAGCTGACAACAAATGACGAACAGAAAGACATACTGACAATGTGAGACAAAATTGACACCAGATGACTTTACCTGGTTATGGAGAAGGATCAGAGGAAGAAAATAAGTTATAATTTATGTAATTGCGGTTTGTACCTTTTGAAGATATGGCAAAATAATATTTAATTGGACAAATTTCAACTGCAGCGCCCCTCTGGCGGACATATCCTGAAGACGACAAATGTGTTTCGTGATATAGGTGTATGACATAAGATGTCCCAGTTTTAAGAGGATTCCTCCAAATCTCTGGCCTACTGAATGCCAAATGAGAGATGCAAGAAGCAGCAAGCAGGTGAATTTGAGGAAAACTGACAAATAGACAGACATACTGACAAAGTGACTCAAGAATAAGAGCAGTTGACTTACTCAGGTTATTTAGAAGAACCAGAGGAAGAAAATAAGCCATAGTTTCTGTTATTTAGGTTTATAGTTATGGGGATATGGCTAATAAATTATATGAAGGTGAGGGTCGAGTGCAGCGCCCCCTAGCGGTAATATACGGAAAATGAAGAATACGTTTCGAGATTAGTTTAAAACACGTGTACTAGTTCCAAAAGGATTCATTTAAATCTGTAGCTTGTAGAATGCTATATGTGAGACGCAAGAACCAGCAAGCAGGCGAATTTTAGGATAACTGACAAACACACAGACATACTGACAAGGTGACACAAGAATGAGACCAGATGACTAAATCAGGTTATTGAAAAGACAAAGAGGAAGAAAATGTGCCATAGTTTCTGTAATTAAGGTTTATAGTTATGGAGGTATGGCCAAAGAGCGATATGTTTGGGAGGGTCGTGTGCAGCGCCCCCTAGTGGTCATATCCGAAAAAAATGAAAAATTCTTTCCGAGATATTACTTTAATGCATAAGATGTAATAGTTTCAAAAGGATTCTTTCAAAACTGTGGCCGGTTGAATGGTATATGTGAGATGCAAGAGCAAGCAGGCGAATTTGTGGACAAATGACTAACAGACAGACACAATGACAAAGTGACACAAGATTGTAACAAGATGACTAAACCAGATTACGAAGAAGACTCAAAGGAAGAAAATAAGCTATAGTTTATGTAATTGAGGCTTATAATTTTTGAGATATGGCCAAAACGTGTTAAGGAGCTGTGCATCCAGCGCCCCTTAGCGGCCGTATTAAAAAAAATGAAAAAAAAAAAAACTATTTCGAGATACTTGTGTAGGACTTAAGATATGTCAGTTTCAAAAGGATTCCTGCAATACTGTGGCCTCCAGGGCAAGATGAATGAAATCTCGAAATATCTCGTTTGACTAGATATTATACGAGATATTGCGAGACTTGTAATGCAGCCTTTTAGTACTAATTGAATGTGGCTTTAAAACTGACAAAGTTAGAAAAATAAGACCATTTTCCCCCGAAAATGCGTCACCATGGTTACCGCAAATTGAATCAGCTACACACCAGAAGACAGGCCTTGGAATATCGATTAAAATGAGCTAATTTGAAGTTGATACGACTAATAGTAACACAGATATGAAGAAAAAACCGTTTTGTATACTTTTGATGACCTTGACCATGACCTGTGACCTATATTGACCAAAAACAATAGGCTTCTGTCCCGGAAGTTGAAATGACAGGCAGACGGATAGACGGTACAAAATGTCGGTTTTCCATCAATTGAGTGACCCTCAGAGCGATTGCTAAGGAATTGGAGCATGTAGAATGACATATATCACACAAAAGAACATAAAAAGCAGACAAAGCTGACAATAACCGACAAACGGACAGACATACTGACACACTGACACATTTGAGATAAAAGATGACTAGATAATCATATGAAGAATGTATTTAGAAACAAAATTAATTATAGTTAGTGCAGATAAGGTTCACAGGTTTAGAGGTATGGCCGACAACTTAAATGTTGCAATAGTTTGAGCGCAGCGCCCCCCTAGCAGCCATATCCCGAGAACGAAAAATCACTTTCGAGATAATAGTGTATGACATCAGCTGTACAAGTTTAAAAAGGATTCGTGCAAAACTGTGGTCTGTAAAATGCTATATGTGAGACGCAAGAACCAGAATGCAGGAGAAATTTAGACAGACAAACAGACAGACATACTGACAAAGTGACACAAGATTGAGACCAGCTGACTTAATCAGGTTATGGAGATGACTCAGAGAAAGAAAAGAAGCTAGATCTTCTGTAATTGAGATTAACAGTTTTGGAGATATGGCCAAAAATGATATGGTAGGGAGGGTCGTGTGCAGCGCCCCCTAATTGAATGCTACCTCATGCAAAAAACAAGACCTCTGCAGCTTAAAAACTGACAAAGTTAGAAAAAAATTACCACTTATTTCCAAATATCAGCACTTTTTCCCGAAAATGCGTTACCATGGTTACCGCAAATTGTGTCAGCTACACACCACTTTGGAATGACGATTACAATGAGCTACTGTTTAAGTAGATACGAATAATAGTAACACAGATTTGAAGAAAAAAAAGATTCTGATACTTTTGATGACCTTGACCTTTACTTTGACCTATACTGACCAAAAACAATAGGCTCCTGTCATTTTAAATTTTCCATCAACTGTGTAAGTTTGAAAGGGATTGTTGCAAAATTGCGACCTGTAGAGAGGGAACAGACAAACAGACAGACAGACTGACAGGCAAACAGACATCCGCGACTGACCAACCAGCTTGCCGAAATCGGAGATTTTTAGGCAAGCAAAAATCTTCCCCTATTTGCATGTGAGCCACATGTGGCAGATAGAAGGTTTGTGATGAAAAGTTTGGCTTAACATGCATCCACAATTTTGTTAAAGAAATGAGTCCTATGTCCTTGACCTTTAACCTCATGATCCCCAAATTGATATTATTCTTGCTTTAGAAGTTGCCAAACTATAAGAGAAATTTTGAATCCATATGTCAATCCAGTGTCAGATGATACAGATCGCAGTGACCTAATTTCAAGTTTCCAAAAAGATATTTTATTGACCTCCCTTAACATTCACGTAAAGGTTTCTAGGGTTAGCGGTTACGATTTGTGCCTTGCTAACATACGGATAGACGGCCGGACAGGCGGATACACGGAGCACCATTCCTATACCTCAGTTGACTTCCAGTTTCAGTCAGCTGAGCTCAAATGTAAATTATAAATATAAAAAATATAAATTTCTGAAATTGATGTTTTACACCCTACTGTATGTATATCAATTATTTTCACAAGCTGCATTCTATTTTTTACATAATCCTTTTCATGAGCTGGTTTATCTATTTTAACTGAATAAATAACTGATCTTCCAGGTAAAATGTTCAATCAAGGTTCATTATGGTTTAAAGTCACATTTTACCATCTGGAATATAAATTACTTTAATGAAAATGTAGTGTTTGTGCTTTGTGGCCGGATCAGTTAACTGCACAATGAAACAGGATACGAACTGGGATGTTATTATTACCTAGAATTCATAACCTGTCGTAGTAACATGAGAGCGAATCTCAGACGTTCAATGAAATTTTACCATTATGCCATTTAGGCACCGGCGGGGTTAGAACCAGGGACCTTCAGCTCCAAAGTCCAGCGCCTTAACCACCTGGCTCAGCACTACCCCTACTTGCATATCCAGGGGCGGATCCAGGATTTAGGAAAAGGAGGGGTCCAGCCCAGGAGGACTAATGACTAAAGCTGTGTTTCCACTTGTCGGGACACGGATATGGACACGGATACGGTCGAACAAATATATGACAAGGGCACCGCAAAGCGGAGCATCCCCTCGCACGGGGCATAATTAGGATGGGTGTATTACACAGTGTGAAAATGAGGAGGGCAGCTCTCTGGCCTTGACCTTTGCTCCTGTCACCTCAAACTATGTAGGGTTCTTCATCCATGGGTGGGTGATCCATATGAGCAAGATGACACTGATAGGTGTTGGTCAAACGGCTTGGCCTAAAATGGGTCCACAAGTTTTTTTTTTAAGATTTGGGCGCTGTGGTCGTGAGCTTTGACCCCGTGACCTCAAAATCGATAGGGTGGATGAGCCATATTTGCAAGATGAAAGGTCTTTGTCAAACGGTTTGGCTTTGAATGGGTCCACAAGCTTTTTCAAGAAGTGGGCCTTGTGGCTGTGACCTTTGACCCCGTGACCTGAAAATCAATAGGGTTCTTCATCCATGGGTGGGTGCGCCATATTTGCAAGATGAAAGGCTTGTACAAAAGGTTTGGTTTAAAAATGGTCTACAAACTTTTTAGCTCAGCTGTGCTTTAGCGACGGGTCTTTGTCCGTAGTCCTTCCGTCCAGCCGGCCGTCCGTCTGTTGGCAGGGCACAAATCGTAACCTTCAGGGCTAGGATCATGAACCCTATGCAATCTTAGAGGTTCAGAAAAGATCTCCTTGCAAACATTAAATTAGGTCACTGCGACCTATATTCTCCGAGTTACGGGGTGTGTTTGCACCCCCCGGAATTATTTCTTATAGCCAAAATTTTCATCCCAAACCTTACATCTTTCACATACAGCTCACCTACCAACAGGGAAAGAACCATAATTATTTTGAGGTCACAAGGTCAAAGGTCAAGGTCATAGGATCCACTTCTTTGAAAACCTTGTGGATGCATTTTGGGCCAAACCTTTCATCCCAATCCTTTGATCATTCAAATATGGCTCAACTACTAAGAGGGAGAAGAATCCTATAGATTTTGAGGTCACAGGGTCAAAGGTCAAGGTCACAGGATCCACGTTTGTGGACACATTTCAAGCTAGAATTTTCATTTCATAGGTCACAGGATATGGGTAACAGAGACCTTATTTCAGGTCTCCAAGGAGATTTTTCATGGACCTCCCTGGATGTCAAGTTACAAGAATCTAGGTCCAGCGGTTACGATTTGTGCCTGGTTAACGGACAGACAGACAGAGGGACGGAAGGACACAGTGTTGCTCCTAGGCATGAAAAGCAAAGGGACACCGGGCCCCTTTATGTAATTTCTGGGGGACACACCAAAATAAGGTGGGGACAATGTCTTCGAAGCAAAATATTATCTAAAAATAATCTATGTAATATGAATGTAGTATGTTTTGGGCATTTAGAATGAATTATAAATATTTGTAAAGGTTGGAATCGTTACATGTAATCACTTATAAGTCGCATTAAAACTGAAGGCAATAGAATTCATGTCTCAAGATCAATCATAACGGTACATAGATGTACAGATTGCAAAGTGGTGACATACAATCATGTTCATTGCTAATTGAGGAATCGCGCAACAACTGGTGCCATTCAAAGTGGCAAATCAATATCGAAACTTAATGCTAATTGTGAACAACTCAATACGGATAAAGGATATACACATTTAGGCAGGGGATTATTCACTGTCAATAAATTTGATAAGAATAGGTTATTCAGAAAGTCGGCCGTGCTAGCGTAAGTTGCCGTGGTACGATGAGATTTTGCTGCCGGCGTCACCATATTACATAATTTTTTGCATGAAAGTATGAAAGGAATAATCGTCGAAATTTCGGTTCCCACGACGTGTCATTTATGCGTTGGTGGTGCCGTGCAACGATGGTTGGCCTACCTATAATTCTAAAGCAAGTATCAAAAGACCAGACACCACAATTTCTTTTAAAAAATAAAAATATTCGAACTATTTAAATCAGAAACTGAATCTTTCTGTCCGTATATACCCGTGTTAGCCTATATGTACGTCGCCGTGGAAACGATGTCAGCTTGACCGGGAAAACATGCTGCCGGCGCGGCAACAGCTTAAACTACTAGTTTAACCAGTAACAAACGATTAAATGTCAATATTATTGGTCAGAGAAAATGAAAAACAACCAACAACGAAATAGTTGGGTTCTTCTTAGTTATGACATTTTCATATCAATTAAACCGCGAAAGTGAAGTAATTCAGTCAGGAGAAACATCGCACTTTCGTAGAAGTATATTCCCGGACTCGGGCTTCTTTTTACGTATACATACCCGGGAACAGAGAGATCACTTGCTGCATTAAATACGGCGGTATCAGCGTAGCGTAGTAAGAGAAGACGGGTGCTAGGGCTAAGAGATCATGTGTCCATGAGGCTTGAAAATTACGAGGAAGTTCCAATTCAAATCATAGTCATATGGTTATGATTCAAATTAAACGTTCAGTCCAGAATAGAAATATGCAAATATAGAATAAAGAGCGGCCGTCGATTGGCTTGTCTTCCGTGAAACGTTGTCACGACAGGCATAGACCGGTAGTTTGAGATTGTGGGAGACCTGAACTGAGTTGCTTTGAGCGAAATAATCGTCTGAGCAATCGTAATCACGTCATATGAGGCATTATTATGTAATTTATATGATCAACCTGGTGTAATTCTTAACTGTATACGCTGTTGAGAACTGCTTGACATCATGAAATAAGAACATTTCGAAATGCCGGGGAGGCGCGTTTCCAACCTTACTTCGCGGATTATCTTATAGGGGAAATGTCGTAAAGATTGATCATGTCGGCCGTGGGCGCACTATCTAACCTTCGTTTAATAAATAAATATATATTTTTTTATATTAATTTATAAATGATTAAAATGCATCTTAATGTGAGATAATGTAGGCTAAACAACATCCGGTCGAGCACTGGGCGCTCGCTTGCCACCTTATTCCGACCACAAGAACATCGATCTCCTCAGACATGTGCAACCCCTTCTTGTGTATGGACCAACCCTGAGGCGATGCATTCTTGTCATCGATGGTGTTACCATTCAATCAGTGTCACAGTAGGTGTATCATGTAATCCCGCATATATGGTTTTATCAGAGATTCCTACCGGAGGATTCCCGCAAATCTTTCATATAACTACGTTCGTTAAAGGGTCGCATTATTTAAACTTTTAGGGGACGCATGTAAAAATATTGCGTCCACATGGGCGCGCTTGCCTAGAAACAAAGGGACATTGCCAAAAATATTGCGGCATTGCCGCAATGCCGCACTCGAGGAGCAACACTGGGACAGATAAACAGAATGACAAAGGGTGATCGCTATAGCTCAGATGATTTTCAGTCAGATGAGCTGAAAATGAATTCTCTGGTCACAATACACTAGAATTTATGTATTATTTGACCCTCTATGTCTAAAGTTGAGGCATTTGTGTGGTTTTAGCGTACTATTTTAAGGATCATCTTGTTTTATGCTAGTTAGCTAAAAATGTCCAAGGCTGACAGCGGACCATAAAATAAGGTTGAGTTCAGTGGATGCTGGACTATATGCTTTTTTCCATGTCATGATATTACACAGTTGTACATTTATTTGATGTCCCCTTTCCTAGGGCATGAATCATTTAAAGCATTCGTCGATCACGGAGCTCCCAGTAACCTTTCTATTATTTGTGTAACAGTCAATAAATCACTGAGTGAAGGAATGTTCCCTGAAGATCTTAAGCTAGCTACAGTGCGCCCTCTTTCGAAGAAGGCTGGATTAGACACTAATAACCATAACAACTTTAGACCTGTTTCGAATTTACCATATCTTGGCAATTTAATTGAAAAAGTGGCCTGTAATCAGATTATACTGCATGCGAAGAAAACTTGAAACATGGAGAAATATCAATCAGCATAAACCAGACAAAGGAGCGCTGAGACGGCTCTCCTGGATGTGATGAACAATGTTTACAAGGAAGTGGATACCGCAAGGGATGCCCCCCCCCCCCTTGAAGCTTGAAGTTTTTTTTTTCCAAAGTTTATTGGAGCAATTTGATGAATACTTTTGGAGAAATTTTGAATATAATGAACATACCAATTACCATTGAATATGACATATTTTAGGATTATGAATGATTACCGTATATGATTGAAAACACATGGAAACTTAAGCTTTAATCATTAAATGACTGGCAGTGAGGTTTTTTTTTCTTTGTTTTGACTTTTGTTTACTGAGATAACTTTCAGAAATGTTTGGTAATAACGATGGCAATTTCCTTCTGTACGTTACATGGGCACAATTCACAACATTAAATCGAGACAAGTTTGACTTCAGATCCAGGCACTTCCTACTCGGGTTTCATTAAGACCAACATGTCAAGGACCTTTTAATTGTCATTATTAATTCATTTCATAAAGAAGCTCAAATTTCGTTATAATAGCCATACTGATCGCCATGAAACTTATTTTATTCAGAGAAATAACTTCAGCAGTTTCACAACACTGATTATACCACCTTTATGATTTCCCACTGTTTAATCAAACAAATATTTTAAACTGAAAAGGTAATACAAGCGAAAAATTCATTCAAACATGTGTTGTTGTCTTGAGGAATGAAAGATAGCCCCGTAATTTATTAATTTGCGACATATTGACATTATGAGCCCATTGACAGTGAACATTCACATTAAAACTAATATTCTCAGCAATCCTGAAAGTTGGTGTGCTTACTGATCAGTCATATTGTTGGTAACCAGATACTTGTGGCACTTACAGTTGCCGTTATGTTAAGGCAAACAGTTACTTTCCATTGGATAAAAATTTGACGTGTGTTACGGATAAATAAAATCTCATTTACCAATAAATCTGTATATTTTGATGTTTGCACATTTTATTGTTGTTTTCGGCGCTTTGAGATACTGAAGGTTGCGAAAAAGCACATCAAATAAATAGTTTCAAGTAATAAAAAATATTCAAGTAATACGGAAGACTTCTGTTGCTCAGGGGTAAAGCTCTGGACTCGTGAGCCGGGAGATCACGAGTTCGAATATCAGCCGAGGCGGTGAGATTTTTCACGGTCGACCCCCACCCAGGGTGTGCGCTCTGCAGGCTTAATGGGGAGACTGTGTCCAACAGTCATGTTTCACTCACAAACGAGTGCGCCTTTCGGGGGTTCCTCGGTGTTATGACATAGCAATGGGGATGACACACACCAAGGACCCGCAGGAGATGTACAACGATTCTGGTTGACACAAGGATAACCGGGATAAGCTCCTGGCACGTAGTCCGAAACCGAAATGGAACTCTGCAGATGTATATAGTAATAGTTAAGCAGGAAGTAAACAAATGGAGGCGGTTACCTCCACCCCCCCCCCCCCAAAAAATCAGAAATATGAATATTTGCCTGTCCATGCCTGATAAACATCAGGTTAGAAGAAATTCTTTTCTTATATTTGCAGACATACATGCAAAATACTCCCCAATAGGCAAATATATTTGAAGAAAAACATGCATGAAGGGTAGGATTTATTATATATCGCCAATAATGCTAGAATACGATTCAACATATACTTAAATATCAGAGATTTCATGCTATCTTAGTGTGTTTTATTTCGTTTTTGATATCATTATGGTTATTTGGTGAATTTCGCTTACAAACAAAAGTTGGGTGACCAATTATCAATACATAATTGATATTTAAACATAGAGAAATTCATTTTAAAAGGTAAATATGAAACCGTTTGTCACATGCAGACAAAGCGTAATATATGTTAAAACATATATCTTCTTTTCAGATAATAATGTTCCTCATTAAAAGTAAGTCAACAAATATATACCTATCAAACTTAAAAATGCTTCGTTTTGGCATAAAATATCTGATGTCAGTGTATAAAACCCTTAGGGGTGAAAATGTGACTTGTTGTAGGTAGAAGATCTGAGGAAAGAAGTGCATAGCTTAGGATATTGGTACCAGATAATACCTATGCTACCTAAATAATTCTGTCACCAAAATTATGCTTATTCTTATTTTTGGTCAACCCATACAACTTTGCAAAATATTTCTAGTATTAAGATTTTTCACATCACTTCCACAGATTTATCTAAGAAATCCCATTTGAATTATGGGCAATTGATGTTAACTTCTCAGGAGGATGATTTTTTAAGTTGTATACATTGAGTCATTTTTTAAATTTGTTGAATACATATCTTAGGCAGAAATATGCTACACTTATTAAGTAAGCAGATTTTTTTCAATTTATGATCTTGTAAAGCATGTGATCTTTTATGTTTGCTTATTAAATGATGGGTTTACAATTTGTCTATGATAATGATCACCGGCATGCAAAGGGTTTAAAGATTTACAAAATAATTGGTGACCAACCCTGGTTGACTTATGTGGTAACTTATTGATTTACGGGGTTTTTTTTTTTTTTTGGGGGGGGGGGGGGGGGGCTTTTACCTATTTAGCAAAAAAAGCTGGTATTCCTATGTTTTTCCAAGATCATACAACATTTTTATCTAAACATACGAAAAAAGGTCAAAAACAAAATACCGCCTACCCGCAGTGATTTCTGAAAAAAGTGCCTGAGAACTATACCTTTTTATTTTTTTTTGGCCTAAAGCATGGTTCCTGTTGTCGTGTGCATGAGTTGTGGTAGATAATGTAAGACCGCGTCTATAAGAACCAACAAGGCTCAGAAACATAACAACAGTGAACAAATTTCAGGTTTCCAAGGAGACTGTACATTTTTTTACGGACGACTGACAAAGGGTGATCCCTGTAGCTCAGATAACTTAAAGTCAACTGAGCTAAAATACAGGTGGAACCACCAATCTTCAGAAGCTTATGAAAGTAGTTATGTCCAGATTTTAGGACAATGGATGGATCCACAGCTGAGAAACTGATGTAATTGCTGTTATTTGGCAGTTTAAAAATTATGATCAATAGGCAAAGCAATATTAATGGCAATCCATGCTTTAATTATTGAAATTCTGGAGCGATTGTATCAGCTAGAGAATCATTGCTGAGGTGCGCAAACATGCCCCTTAACTAGGAGAATATAGGTTACAGTAGTTTCAGGTTTCAAAGGAGATTTTTCAAGGACCTCCATGGATGTAAAGTTAGAATTTTTAGGTCCAATAGTGTGTGCCCTGTTAACAGAAAACTGGAAAAACTGCCAGACAACATACAAAGAGGTATTGCTATAGCTCAGATGAATTTCAGTCGGCTGAGCTAAAAATAAATCAGCCATTTACTGTTTTCCATGAAGTGATTCCAAAGAAACTCCTTTTGGAAGCTGGATGATCTGACCCTGAGCACCAGGTGAAATAGGACCTTGATTAGCCGTCACTAGGTACACCATGCTGCCTTCACTGGCTTTAACAGTTGACACAGCAGGGCCAGGTGCTGGAGGCCCCATGCTCATGCTGTGATGAGCTTGCTGACTCCTAAAATAGAAAAGACAATATATTAAATATCATGTACAAGACTATGTACTAACTATGAACACAGCCAGTGACAGGGTTAGCTTCAAACACTGGCAGTTTATTGATTTCTTCATATTTAGATAGCATTTGATGCAAGTGGTGTAGATTGCACTTTTTCAGGGTCTTCGACTCAATGGTCCTGGACTTGGACTTAACACTCAGTGGCAATGACCCTAGAAATCAGGTCCAGTAGATTTACCATTTATGGTCAGATGTTCAAATTAGAAAACACTCAATATAAGACAGAAATGCATGAGCATTAGTGAGTTTTAAAGTGAGCATTAAAGTTAGAAGGGCTCCAGCGTGTATTTCTTAGCGTAGTGGACAACACAGCAGATGTAGAATAGGGTCACACTGTTCAGTGTCCAACTGACTGGTCTACAGATTTGTGAACAGAACTGGTAAACTTAGCAGAATATCAGAAACGTACATATTTAAACATTTAACCCTTATAACGGCCGAAACCGGCCGCCGTTCCATTTCCCCCTAACGACTAACCGGCATGAAAATCAGGCATGTCACAACATGGCATATTTATGTGTAAACATTATAATTACTTGATACTTGGTCACTGTTTGAATGACACCTTGTGGTGTTTATGTACGTCATTCCGTGGGATATTTCATATAATCTTAATAGATACCTGATGTGTATTCGTATTAAGTAATGTGTCGAGGTATCTAGTGGAACTATATTTCAGCGGACTTAGTAGTGGTGCGGCGGCTCGCCCTATGATATGTACGAGTGATATGGCTGGAATAAAGTTGTTCGGTTGTCCTCCATATTTGTGCGTGTTTTATTTGCAACGGCACCTCAAAATCCTCCAAATACCCGACAGTCTGGCGACGAAGATGGAGAATTCTGAACCAGAACAAACGGTAGGGACGCAATTGACGCCCGGGCCAGCTCAACAGCGCTTTTTGCAGCCGAGCCAAGGTATGGCACCGTGTTACTTTGACGGAGTGGAGGACTGGGATTGTTACGTAGAACGTTTTGAGCTATACCTCGTGGCGCAGGGGTTCACATTGGACAGTGAAAGCAATCCGCAGGTAATCGCCCTTTTCCTACACTCCCTAGGTACGAAAAATTACGGAGTCATAAGAGACTTGGTCTCACCAGCTAAGCCAAATTCAAAGACTTTCGCAGAACTGAAAGCAATTATGAGGCGACATTTGAAGGCGCCCCCTATTGTTGTTGCCGAAAGACGTAAATTCATAAAACGTGACCAAAAGGCAGGCGAGGGTATCGCGGACTACGTGGTAGCACTGAAACATTTGAGTTTAAACTGCGGGTATGAGGACAAACTTGATGAAAACCTTCGTGATCGTTTTATTAGTGGGCTTACAAGCGAAGCCACGTCTCTTAAACTGATGGAACGAACTAGAGACCTGCCATCGATGTCATTTCAGTCAGCGGTCGATTTTGCATTGGCCCGAGAAACCACCATAACAGAAACGAAAGAAATAAGGACGGGTGAAGCTGAAGATGCAGCAAATGTGAACTATGTTAAGGAGAGAAATCCACATCGGAAAACGGCCAATAGTGGTAATATTTAACTCTCATCTGATCATTCGGGATTCTACGAGATGTGAGATGTGCGTGCGCATGCGCGGAGGTCAATGAGCGTTCGCCTTCGTGGAGTAAAGAAGTATAATCACCGTGCAAAAGTTTTTTTCGACAAAATTGGACTTTATAACACTCTGCTTACGCGGTTTTGGTGTACAACTGGTTCCAAAACACATTTGGAAGTGCCGGTGTAGCATCTACAACTGTGCAAAAGCACAGGATGGAGAACAGTGCCGCTGATTTAGTTGGCCAGATTCTGCAGCAAGCGCAAGTGAGCGCTGCTGCTGGGGCGTCAGCAAAGGAAGCTGGTCCCAAGTCTCCTGTCGCTGGTACAAGCACCCAGCTTGCCAAAGACATAAAGACTAATGGCAAACGCGTTTCCAATGGGAAATCGCACAACAGCGCCGTCCACAAGGAAAGTGGCGGCTCGGGTCAAAAAGGCCAAGGGTCAATGCAAGGGTCACCACAAAATGGCGGCCAAAATAAACACGCAGACACGCAAGCAAAATCTGGGTCACAGGAGTTTCGCCAGAGATCCGATACCGAGGCAGCGGCTGGGTCACGTGACAAACGAGATCACGACCTCGGGCGCAAGAGGTCACATGACAACCAAGATGGCCGCGCCCATGGCACTGACAGCTGTCAAACAACCCGCGTGTCTGACGGACGGAACTCGTCAAAATCCGGCTCTCGCACTGACAAGGAGCACGGAAGCCATAACAAGAGGCACAGCTCACGTGAGTACGACGAGGTTAAAAAGGATCTGAGGTCAGTTAAAGAACAAATGGGCAAAATTAATGAACTGTTGTCTACGTTCGCACCAGTGGTGACAGAATTGAAACAGGCCTACGATGCACGTAATGATCCTGATGAGGTTGAGTCACAAGATGAGATGGAAGTCCACTCGGACCATGAAGAAGGAATTCTGTCAGATGATGAACCTCAGGATAAAAGACAAAAGATCAGTAACCATGATGCCACTAATGAGTCTGACAACATCCCCGCACCTGGTGAGGACACAAACCTTCAGTGTCTCAATGACATTTTCGCCGCAGTTAGCAATGAGGAAATTCGGGGACCAGAAATTCATGACAAGGTGGCAAAAATCATGAATACTGTGCTACACACCGGTATGCCAAAAAAGCTTCTAGAAGATAAGGCCAAGGCTTACCATACGCCAAAGAACTGTGAATTTATGACACAGATCAAATGCAATCATAAACTCTGGGGCACATTGCGACCAGCGACAAAACATAATGACAAGGTCCTGCAAGGGTGGCAAGTGAACATGTTTCATGCAATTACACCTTTCCTTCAACTAGCAGACACATGTGCCAAACATATTGAAGGGGAAGGAGACATGCCCAGCCCAGTAGAGCTGCTTTCAAAAGTGAGTGATGGTATTACCATCATGGCAGGAGTAGCACATGAAATATCCATGCACAGGAGAGAGCTTATTAAACCAGATCTCAATGACAGATTCAAGTCACTTGCTTCTCCCCTTAACCCAGTGACACAGCTACTGTTTGGGGACCAACTTGAACAGAATGTTAAGGACATAGAAGAAGCTGCGAAACTCACAAACAAAACACAGAAAAAGAGAGAGGCTAAAAACTATAGCTACAAGTCCAAGAGCAGCTACAGCTTTGGCAACAAGGGACACAGCCCTTTTTTATGGACCAAGAAGCACAACTTCAAGTCAAACCAGGCTCCTGTCAAGAAAGGGAAAAAATGGCCATGGAAAATGCCTCACAAGAAGGATCATTACTAAAAGATCATGTAAGTCAATGTCACTTCAATGCAGGAAACATTAAGAACCACATGCATGACTGGCAGAAGCTGACATCAGATCCAGTTATATTGTCATATGTGTCAGGTGCGCCATTAGATTTCACACAAACCCCAGTTCAAAAATCTGAACCAAAAATTTTGAACTTCAGTGATTCTGAAAAGAAAATTGTTGATTCTGAGGTTAAAAAACTTTTAAGCAAAGGGGTTATTACCACATCCCTTGATGAGCCTGGGCAGTTTGTCTCACCTGTGTTTTTAAGACCTAAAAAAGATGGAACACACAGGATGATACTAAATTTGAAAAGGTTGAACAAATACATTGCTTACCACCATTTTAAGATGGATACTATGCAAACATGTGTAAACCTAATGACAAATAACTGCTATATGGCATCACTGGATCTGAAAGACGCGTATTACTCTGTCCCAATAGCACCAGATTTTCAAAAATACTTAAAATTTAGATGGCAGGGAAAACTTTACAAATATGTGGTTTTACCTAATGGACTTGCCCCAGCACCCCGAATTTTCACCAAATTACTTAAACCGGTTCTTGCTTTTTTGAGATTGAGAGGACATATATCCAGCATATATCTAGATGACCTGTACCTCCAGTCTGACACATTTGAATCATGTGAGCAGAATATACTTGACACAGTTGAGCTGTTGACAAGTTTGGGTTTCTTGGTTCATGACATTAAGTCAACACTGAAACCAGTTCAGGAAATAGAACATTTAGGATTTATTCTAAATTCATGTTCAATGACTGTGTCTTTGACATCAGAAAAACAAAAATGTTTTTTAGAAATGTTTAAAATCAGAATGGCTCAGCCAAAATGTACAATACGGCAAGGAGCCCAATTAATTGGGTCTCTCATATCAGCACTGCCAGGAATTCAGCTTGGTGAGCTGCATTACAGGTCCCTAGAACTGAACAAAATACAAGCACTTAAACAAAATAAAGGAAATTTTGACAGGCCAATGGTATTTTGTAAAGAAGCCATGAAAGACCTAAATTGGTGGGTAGAAAACATAAATTCTCCCAAATACATACGGGTAGAAAAACCACATGTTGTGCTTCAGACTGATGCCTCAAAAGAGGGGTGGGGGGCAGTATGGCAGGATACGACTACTGGAGGTAGATGGCAGACAAATGAAAAGGACAACCACATTAACTATTTAGAACTTAAAGCAGCACAGCTTGGTTTACAATCTTTTAAAACATTGTTTTCTGGCAAACATGTGCAGATACAAATGGACAACAGCACAGCTGTTGCGTATATTCAAAATAAAGGGGGTACACACTCTATTAAATGCAATGAAATCACAACAGAGATTTGGAATTGGGCAGTTCAAAACAAAACTTGGCTTAGTGCAACACATATCCCAGGTGTTGAAAATGTGGAAGCTGACAGACATAGTAGGAAATTTAATAATAGAACGGAATGGACTCTTAAAGATGGAATCTTTAAGAAACTGACCTGTCTGTTTGGAAAACCCTCAATTGATCTTTTTGCATCAAGAATGAACAATAAAACAAACAATTATTTTTCATGGAAACCTGACCCAGGTGCTTGTGCAATAGATGCTTTTCAACATTATTGGTCTTATGATTTACACTATGCATTCCCTCCTTTCAGCCTGCTAAACCAGGTGCTCCAGAAAATCCAAACGGACAGTGCAGATGTGTTAGTGATTGTTCCAGTTTGGGCCACACAGACATAGTTCCCAGTGCTCCTGAAGCTGCTGTGCAGAGAACCAATTCTACTACCTCCGGTCAACAGGATCCTGACACTGCCGCACAAACAGGGGGAGACACACCCACTCGCACAAAAAATGAGACTGATGGCATGTTTATTATCGGGGAAAGCCTACAAGAGAGGGGTTTTTCAGAAAAAACTAAAAACATTATTATGCAGTCATGGCGTTCTGGAACTAAAAAACAGTACAATACTTACATTAGAAAATGGATTAAATACTGTGCTAAATTCAATTTTGATACCATTCAGCCAACATTACCCCAGGTCTTAGGGTTCCTCACAGAACTGTTTGAAACTGGTTTGAAATACAGTGCAATTTGTACAGCTAGGTCAGCTTTAGCATCTTTTTTACAGTTGAAAGACAACTCGCCACTTGGTACTAATGCCATAGTGAAACGTTTCATGAAAGGGGTTTTCCATAGCAGACCCACTTTCCCACGCTACCAGACAACATGGGATACAAACGTTGTGTTGGACTTTCTAAGAAACTCGCCCCCTGCTTCACAACTGACAACTAAAGAACTAACCCTCAAACTGGTTATGCTCGTGGCCCTAGTCTCAGGACAGCGCTGCCAATCTATCCATTTAATGGATCTGAAGTCAGTGTTTAAAAGTCATAGTGGAATAGCCTTCAGAATTGACTCACTTGTTAAACAGTCAAAACCAAACAGAGAACAACCAGTGATTATGTTATTACCTTTTCCAGAGGACAGTAAACTATGCGTTTTGACTTTGCTATTGGAATATTTATTTAGAACAAGTAGTTATCGCAATAATTGCACACAATTGTTTCTTAGTTATAGTAAGCCGCACAGACCTGTAACAAAAGACACAATTGCAAGATGGGTAAAAACTGTTATGCTCCAAGCTGGAGTGGACACTAATATATTCAAAGCACATAGTACAAGGGCAGCATCAACAAGCAAAGCATATGCTGCAAAGATACCTTTAAGTACCATCTTGCGCACTGCAGGATGGTCAAACAGTAACACTTTTGCCACATATTATCAAAAGCCTACAGCCAATCAGAGCTTTCCTCTCTCTGTGCTAGCAAAAAACAGCAGTGGTCCATAAACCAGTATTATAAATGTAGAACTTGTGTTCATTCACAATTGCTAATATGTTTTGCACTAGGACAGATCACATGATGGTAATTCATGTATTTTTTAATAAAGTTCATTGGTGGTATATTGTTGTTCGTGTTCACACCTGCTTTGAAATCTCGTAGAATCCCGAATGATCAGATGAGAGTTAAATTTTAAAATTAAACGAGACTTACCCCCTTAGTTGAAGTTTGATTGTAATTTAACTCTCATCTGGATCATTTTAGGGATTATATGCCCAGCCCTACAAGAAACCCACCCTAACTGTAGGCGTGAACACTCCGCTTCAAAAATTGACCTCCGCGCATGCGCACGCACATCTCACATCGCATATAATCCCTAAAATGATCCAGATGAGAGTTAAATTACAATCAAACTTCAACTTAAGAGGTAAGTCTCGTTTAATTTTAAAATTAAATGCTACAGGTGTGGACGTAGCTCGCATACACCAGAGCAGTGCTGGTTTAAGAGTGTGACCTGTAACAGCTGCAAGAAAGTAGGACATATCGCCCGGAAATGCCAGAGCCGTTTTAACCAGAGGCAGAGTTCGACACGTGGTCGTGGCAGGGGTCGAAAAACACAGGAGCATCAGAAAAGGACACCAAGACCAGTACATCAAGTTGTGGACCTTGATGATAATACCAGTGACTCTGTTGATAATACCAGTGACTCTGTTGATAATATCAGGGACTCTTGTGATGATAATAGTGCCATTGATTCAAATGATGAATGTACTCCATATTCCATTCTAAAGGTTGTGTCAAAAGAGAATGGAAATGCATGTGCTGATGCTATATATGTTACTATGGGTATTGAGCAGGTACAGGTTAAGATGGAGCTTGATACTGGGTCATCAGTATCAATGATACCTTATGAGATGTATAAAGACAAGTTTTCACATTTGACATTGCATGAGACAAGTAAAATGTTCTCTAGTTTTACAGGAGAGAAAGTCAAACCTGTAGGTAAATTGGCTGTAAAGGTTAAATACAACAAACAACACAAGAATTTGTGTCTGTATGTGGTTAAACACACTAAGCATGCCTTGCTAGGTAGGGAATGGCTATATGCCATCCGGCTCAACTGGAAACAGTTAGATTTCTCAGAGGTAAGTTCAGATAGCTCGTCAGAGGTTGTAAACAAGATTGAGATGACGAGGAAACTTGATAGAATATTGGATAAGCATGCAGCCTTGTTTGATGGCAAGCTGGGTAAATTAAAAGGTATCAAGGCAAGCATCTCTATTGTGGAGGATGCTCAGCCAGTAACAACCAGACCATACAGGGTTCCTTATTCAATGAGGACTCCGGTAGAACAGGAATTAACTAGATTGGAAAATTGTGGGGTGTTGACTCCTATAACACACAGTGAATGGAGCACAGGAGTGTTAGCTGTGCCGAAAAAGGATGGTACAGTCAGGCTATGTGGCAATTATAAAACTACAGTAAACCCGGTAATTGTACCAGTGGCGCCCCTAGCATAAACGTGGAAGACATCCTGGCTAATTTAGCCGGTGGTGTCTCCTTTTCTAAACTAGATCTAGCTCATGCATATAACCAGATGGAGTTAGACGAAGAGTCCAAGAGGTACCTTGTTCTCTCAACGCATAAAGGGCTATTCCAACAAAACAGATTAGTGTTCGGCATAACCACAGCACCTGCTATCTGGCAAAAGACTATCGAGCAGGTACTGCAGGGTCTACCTGGTGTACAGGTATATTTGGATGACATACTAGTTACAGGTTGTTCAGAGGAGGAACACGTGTCAAATTTAGACAGAGTTTTACAGAGGTTAGGTGAATATGGATTGAAGCTCAAGAGGAGCAAGTGTGACTTCATGTGCCAATCGGTTGAGTACCTTGGTCATGTGATAGATAGACATGGTGTACACAAGTCTCCCTCAAAGGTAGAAGAGATTAGTAATATGCCTCCCCCTAAAGACTTGTCTGGTCTCAGGTCTTACCTGGGTATGCTGAATTACTATAGGCGGTTTGTGCCAAACCTAGCCAGTGTAATCAAACCTCTCACAGCAATGCTGGAGAAGGGACAAGCATTTAAATGGTCAGATATTGCTGAGAAGGCTTTTATAGAGTCTAAGCAGATGTTAAAGGACTCTGGGTTTTTAATGCACTTCAATCCAGATTTGCCCATTGCTATAGCAACGGATGGTAGTCCAGTAGGTGTAGGCGCCGTCCTTTCACATATCTTACCGAATGGCGAAGAAAGACCGATCCAGTTCGCCTCGCGATCTTTGACGAAACCCGAAAGAAATTATCCGCAAATCGAGCGAGAGGCATTAGCCATTCCTTTCGCATTGAAGAAGTTTTATATGTATATTTATGGGCGGAAATTCACTCTGATTACAGACAACAAACCCTTGACTGTTCTGTTTGGCCCTAGATCAGGTATGCCTACTTTAGCAGCTGAGCGTATACAGCGTTGGGCCATGTTCTTAGCCGGTTTTGATTATGAAATTAAATACCGGAAAGCGGAACTTAATGCAAACGCCGATTGCATGTCCAGGCTGCCCGGTCCAGTCGTGGACATGGAAACTGAACCGTCAATCGCGCACGTTTTTCACATCGATGTTCTGCCATGTTCTCATGACCGTATCCGCAAGACGACTAGGACCGATCCGGTCTTATCTAAAGTTTCCCGATATGTCATAGAAGGTTGGCCAAGAAACCTCACGGATTCTGAGGCAGTTCTTCAGCCTTACTTTCAGCGTAGGAATGAAATTACGATTGAAAACGGCATTCTGTTGTGGGGTCTGCGCGTAATCGTTCCCCCGAAATGTCGGTCGGCAGTTTTAGACGAACTGCATGAGGGTCACATTGGGATCGTTAAAATGAAATCCGTAGCCAGAAGTTACGTTTGGTGGCCCCAGATCGATAGCCATATTGAGAGCAAGTCTAAATGTTGTGAACTATGCCAGGTTAACCAGAATAACCCTTCACTGGCACCACTTCACCCATGGGTACCAGCATCCAAGCCATGGGAGCGAATACATGTTGATTTTGCGGGTCCCATGGATAGCCAGGTTTATTTAGTGATTGTAGATGCGTTCTCCAAATGGCCGGAAGTATATTTAATGTCATCAACAACTTCGGATAAGACAATTGAAATTTTGCGGGAAGTGTTCAGCCGAAATGGCCTACCTCAAATTTTAGTATCTGACAACGGAAGTCAGTTTACATCGGCCGAATTCAAGAAATTTATGGATGGTAATGGCATAACACACAAATTTAGCGCCCCCTATCATCCAAGTACCAATGGCCAAGCTGAGCGTTTTGTCCAAAGCCTGAAACGTGCATTGAAAGCAGCATCTCGAGATCATGGTTCCTTGCAAACAAAATTGAGCAGGTTCTTATTGGCTTATAGAAATGCTCCACACTCTGTAACAGGCGAGTCCCCGGCGATGTTTCTAAAGAGGCCGTTAAGGAATCGTCTAAATAATCTGCGTCCAAACACGGAAAGACGAATGAAAAATCAGTTGCATGAACAAATAGAACATCGAGAGAAATATTCGAAACACAGGGAGTTCCGTGTGAATGAAACCGTGTGGGTTAGGACTTACAGCGGTAAACAAAAATGGGTACCAGGGGTGGTACTGTCTAAGGATGGTCCTGTAAACTATACAGTACAAATAGGAGAAAATGTGTGGTGTAGACACATTGAACAGATTATCCCTAGGTTGTGTGATAGTTCTCATCCGTCTGATAAGGAAAATGATATTCTCACACAGTTTTCACCGGAATTGACAGAGGTTTTGAGATATCCAGCATCTGCAGGTCAGACTGATTATTCTCAACCCAAATGTGAAACCGATAGTCATTGTCAAGTCAGTGATTTAGGTCAGTCAAATGTCCAAAGTTCTAGTGTTACTGAAAAAGAGGCTGAAGGAAATGGAAATACATGTATATCCTCTACTGTTCATGACACACAGAAACCTTCAAGCCCAAGTAAAGTTCAACCAGTGTCAGTTCGGCGTTCTATAAGAATACGGAAGCCACCAGAGAGGCTTAATATCTAATGTTATAATGCTATATGTATATTTATTTTAGTTCCGTTGTGTCTTGTTTCCAGATATCTCTCTCAGGATCTACCATCTATTTTGTCATAGAAGGCTTATTAGTGTTATATGTCACATATGTCAGGGAAACCTATGATTTCTTAATGCAGTATAGTTTATACCGGTCAGACATACCACACCTTATACGTCCTGCAATAGTGTCTGTGTTGGTCGTGTATGTATTTTCCCCCAGGTTTTTGTTTAAGGAGGGGAGAGATGATGTGTATTTGTATTAAGTAATGTGTCGAGGTATCTAGTGGAACTATATTTCAGCGGACTTAGTAGTGGTGCGGCGGCTCGCCCTATGATATGTACGAGTGATATGGCTGGAATAAAGTTGTTCGGTTGTCCTCCATATTTGTGCGTGTTTTATTTGCAACGGCACCTCAAAATCCTCCAAATACCCGACAATACCCCCCCCCCTACACATACAAACACTATTAGTGGACTCGCCCATTAATGCCCGGATGATAATCACAGCCAGTGGGTCAGAGAGGGGATATTATCACTTAAAGACTAGCGGGCATCGGGTGCAGACCTCACACAATGGCTCGTAGGAAAGACACTTAGGGAGTAACTATGGTCTCTTCGTGTAAGGAAATGGAGATGGTTAAGCATCGGCGAAGTTGAGTTGCCCGCAACTCCCATATCTTTAGTTAAAGCGTACACCCCATGCTTATCCCACATACATTTCTTTACAGCTCCCTTTACTCACTGAAGTCTCCATACCCCCTCGTATAGACCCAGTTGGGCTCTGTAGTTAACACAGAGCCACAGGTCCTTGCCTTCATTTATCTAGCGGACAGGAGCGCATGCAGGTGACTACGATGTACCCATTTAAGACATTCAGCCTGTGGTTAATTATAAGCCCCGGGTGATTGGTTGGTGATTGTTTCAGGCTAACCCTGTGCACTGCACGTGTTACATCATCACTGCAAACTTACTGGCGCACGCAGCTGAAATGTGATACATGCGCCTGGCAAGTTGAAACAATCAAGTGGGTTACCTTGGTAACAACGCTGTCTATGGCCAATGGTCCTTGTGAATGGAGTGGTCCAGTTACGGGACACTCGCACCAGTGATGTTGTAACACATGCATGTAAAATGCCTCTTGAAACAATCAGCACACGGGGCACTGGGATAGGCACCCAACATCAGGTGTAGCCTCCCCGCTAGATAAATGAAGGCTGGGACCTGTGGCTCTGTATATACAACAGAGCCACAACTGGGTCTACCCCCTCATATAGAGGCAAACCTGGGATATCGGCACGCTGGCTTTATGCCTTGATCAGACGACACCAGTTGTCAAGCCTGGTCAGAATGCTCCAAACCATGCTTGCCTCTTGACAGTACCAGTGTCGGTACAGTATCTGTTTACCCACTGAGCGCTCTCCCGCGCTTGACTCTGGACAGCAAGAACTCTGTGCTTGCATAGGTAAGTGCTTACATTGCTTACACAGCTTATGTCGGGATCTGGGGCATTTTTATGAGTTGGTTCAGACTTGTAAGTAATATTCTCTGTCTGTTTGTCCGTTAGATAACTTTCATTAACAGTTTAATCAGACAGTTTATCTAACTCTTTATTATACTATATATATATATATATATGTATATATATATATATATATATATATATATATGTATCTTCCTCTCTCTGACACACACAGACACAGTCTCTCTCTCTCTCTGACATACATTAACACTTTGACACACAGACTCATTCTCTCTCTCTCTTCTCTTCTCTCTCTCTCTCTATTGGAAGAAAGTTTTAGTGTAATGTAATATGTATATGTTGTATAGTTTAATGTATTATATATATATATATATATATATATATATATAAATATATGAAGTTATACACTATAACACAATAAATGCCAATATACTATCTCTGACACATAAGAAAACAAACTATATGCAATACGTTTCAGCATTGTCTCTAAATACACATGAACAAATAATTTTCAAGGCATACATGTGAACACAATTCAAATTTATTATTTATGAATGCACTTGTCAAAAAAACATATATATATATATATATATATATATATATATATAGAACTAAGTGAAATTAGAAATCCAATATACGCTTGCAGAGGATTACATTGACCTTCACTGAGTTTTTAACTAACAAACATCCATTCAAATAACGATAAGTCCGCATGATTATCACCTTGAGTGCTTACACTGACTGATTTCCTCAAAGTGTTACAAGCTGGTGAACTACAAAAAAACATCTGGGAGTGCCTCTAAATGTGTTCGTTGTTGCATTATTATTTTGTTTGGAATTAGTTATGAAATGAAAGAATTGTGTACACATAAAACGAATAGCGATGATGAGAAATCTATAAGGTTTTGTTTCAAGAAGTTTTCCTCTACATTATTGCATATTTTAACCATGCACATGTCACTTAAAACAAGGATCACTATAATCAAAGTACCTATCTATTGGGTTAGGAAAAGGATTTCATTGTTTTACAGAAAACAATAAGTGCCATCAAGATGGAAATTATGCTAAAGTATTAAAAAAATCACAGATTATTTAGAAGTACCAAACAAGTTCCTGAAATATTGCTAAATTATTTTGCTGAAAGATATTTAATATTTTTATATGGAGCTCTGAATACACAAATACTAAGACATATATATATATATATATATATATATAATATATGTGTGTGTGTATTCAAATCTTCTAGTAGTGGCACCAACAACTCACTGACAAGGAGATATTTTTTATAACATATTGCAATTGACCATATTCACTTTTCTTAATTATATATATATATATGAAAGAGGCGGGTTAAAGTCTAAAATGAAAGGACATATCATTCTGTTCTAAATTATATATTAATTATTTAATATAACATAACTATTCTAACCAATAAAATTGCCAATAAACAATTATATACCTTCATTATTATGTAATGGATAGTTTGGTTTATAGTTTTCATAATATTGATTTGTGTAGGTCTCGAGCCCACTTCAGTAGAAGGTGATTTACCTGATTCAGTTTCACAGGGGACAGGATATCATTAACTTGAACTAGTTCAAGAAATGATACCTCAGGTGTGCTATCCCCAATTGATTCTGTCGAAGAAGCTCCTTGTAACTCGCACAGTACAGCCTTATTTAGTCTGAACTTAAATTCTTTGATAGGAGCCAGTGGAAATTGCGCATATCAATAGACCAGCTTGGAGCATTTGGAACTGATTAGTTTCAGTGATAACTAAGGCTTTTCATTTTGTTACTGCCCTTGTGATCGCATTTACCATTTACATTAACTTTACCATGAGGTGGGATAGTTATTGGCTAAGTTCCGTACGCTTAGTTCGGAACTCCGACTTGATTGCAATGACTTAAATGCAAGTTGCCACGGTGTAGGGTTTGTGACTTTCTGTTGGTTTGTGGGTGTTTTTACCATACCTGTCCTTTCCCAGGACTGAGGGCGGGTAAGGCCAGTTTGTTTTAGCAACTGGCCGTTTTTGTCCCTTCGAGCATGAAATTGGTTTACACAGTGAGTGTTACTCTTGCAACGGGTACAACACAACTCAGGCAGACTTGAGTCCTGGGAAATCTAGTTGTAGTTGTAGAGTGAGCAGTTTTCTATGAAGAGGGGACTTTCTCCATACGTGTCAATCTGGCTTCTAATATCTCCATCCTACTTGTACATTTTCCTGCTAGAGAATCTAGACGATTGAACAATTTGTTTAGGGAGAAGTTGTCAGCCTTTTCTGACTTGGAAGACAGTTAGTGCTTTCGGTCTTTCGAGGAAACCTTTGGGATTCTAATGGTTCTTCATCGTAATCATAACGATGGCGGGTAGCATCTTGAATTTCTTTGGTAGCTAATCAATTCTAAAACTCTGAACGAAGCATTTGCTTGTAGAAAACATTGGTTGCTTTTTATTTATTAGGCCTAGCATTCCATGTCGCCTACAACTCCATGTGATAATGTCTTCCTTTGGTTCTTGTTTACTTGAATGAAAGTTGTGTTTAGAAGGTCTAAAGGAAGAGCACTATTTGTCAAATTTTCCTAATACCTCTGAAGGACTTGAGCCATCAGGCATTGAATATAGCACATTGGCTGCTTTATCATTGACAGATAGGTTGATGGCGGTAATTATTTGAGGTTCAGGTATAGAGGCATTGTGTATCAGAAACTTAACCTGTAACCGCCACCGTTCATAACTATCTTTTTTGTCAGGATTTCCAGTAAAAGTCGAAATATTTGGAGCTGCTACAGTATAGCTAGTTTTGGTTGCAGGAAGCACGATGCTTTCACCTCTAATAGTTTTTAATTAAGCTATCAATTGATTGACTTCGGCATTAGTCAAAAAAAGACTGGTGCCTAAGTCAACACCACCACCTAGAATGCTAGAAAAATCTATGCCATCTAAACGGGTTCTACCTACTAGGGTGGTTATCTCAGCCAAAAAAGAAGAGTCAGTCTTTTGCAATGGTAGTTTAATTGTATCTTTGTCTTGTTAGTGGGTTCCAGTTCCACGGAAAAGGCAACTGGACCAGATCAAATCGGCAAACTTGTGTTAAAATATACGGCCACCGGAATTTACCAGTCTCTGTGCGAGCTATTTAATTATTTACTGAAATTTCAGCAGGTTCCTACAGCGTGAAAATAGGACAAGCATCGTCCCAGTATAAAAAAAAAGATGACCGTAAAGATGTTAAAAATTATCGGCCAGTTTCAATTTCCAGAGAGTTTGAACTAGCAAACAGAGAATCATCATGATTGTAGCTTTGAAGATTGAAGATTGAAGCCGGTGTACCTCAAGGTCCAATTCTAGGTCCTTTACAGTTTTTAGTCTACTTTAATGATATCACAAATAGTATTAGATCAGATATCCACTTATATGCCGATGACACTTGTCGTCTAAACGTGAGTGATTCAGACATAGCCCGGGAGCCGTGTTTTAGCCACATGTCCTTTACAGTTTTTTGTGTACTTAAATGATATCACAAATAGTATTAGATCAGATATCCACTTATTGCCGATGACACTTGTCGTCTAAACGTGGGTGATTCAGACATAGCCCGGGAGCCGTGTAAGCCACATAATGCGGCTGGAGGAACGGTAGATGGCACTTCAGGAGTAGGCTGTATGTTGGATCGGCTCCGCTGTTTCTGAATTATTTTTTCGTGTTGTACTAGCACAAGGTGACATAGGCGTTACATATATATACTGTTTCCAGTACTTATGTTGTGTAAATAGGTGTATTGTTACAGGTGCTCTAATAAGTGACACGGGCGTGGCTCGTGTTGTTGTTACATTCCGTATTGGTTGAACTCTCGTTGTAATGTGGGTCTTGAGTTTTCACGCTTGGTAGTGGGTCACGTGATTAGCCTGGTATGTGTGGAGATACACACGGCTGTGTCTTTCTGTAGAGTTCATAAAGTAGAACGTAGTCTAAGTGCTGCCCCAACTTTCAGTTTTGATGATACTAAACACATTAGACTTGTCCCACCTTTTCAAGAAAAAGAGGTTGATAAATATTACTACACTTTAAGAAGGTAGCTGAAAATTTAAAATGGCCTAAGGAAAATTGGACTATGTTGTTACAAAGTGTATTGACTGGCAAGGCCAAAGAAATTTATACAGAGCTTTCATCAGAAGCTGCTGCTGATTATGACCTGGCAAAACGGTTAATCCTAACAGGTTATGAGTTATTTCCAGAGGCTTACCGCCAGAAATTCAGAAATTGGGAAAAGCGCAAAGAACAGACCTACGTAGAATTTGCTAGAACAAAAGAGCAGTTGTTTGATCGCTGGTGTAGTTCTAAAAGTGTAATGACAGATTTTGACAATTTGCGCCAGTTGATTTTGCTTGAAGAATTAAGCGCTGCATTAATGCAGATGTTAAAACATTTCTCGATGAGAAAAGTCCTGAAACAATTGACATTGCTGCTCAGTTAGCTGATGATTATTCATTGACACACAAAATGTCCTTTACTAGCAAATCAAATCAGTCATTCACAAATAAGAATGTAAAACAGTATGGTCAAAAGAAGTTACAGCGCAGTCACCCAGTACTAGTAGTCCTGATACTTCAGCAAAGCCCATAGCTACACCTCAGTCCACGTCCACTGTGTCTAAGTCCACCAAAGACCAGTCATTTTCAAAGAAAATCTGTAATTACTGCAAGAAGGAAGGTCATCTAATATCTGACTGCTGGAAACTTGCGAATAGACCAAATAGCAAACCTTCTGGTTTTGTTTCAAAATCTATTCATAGCATAGTACAAGAGCCAGGCTCTTTTCATGTAAATAAGGGGTACACTTCCTTTGTTGACTCAAATAAAGAGTTTGATGCTATGGAGGCCCAAGTGCCGTCTAAATCCAAAGAAGAATCCTTAGATTGCGGGGTAATAACCTCAGTTGATTCCTGCGAGAAATTAATTAAGGCTAGGTCCTTTCAAGACTCTTGCGAGGAGTGTTCTCTGAATGAGGCTAAGTCCTTTTATGACTCTTGTGAGAGTATTTCAGATGAGGCAAGGTCCTCTAATGACAAACAAAAGTTAGTTTCTGCTGAGGAAAATTCCTCTGTTGACTCTCATGAGGAGTTTGGTAAGGATGTAGATTCCTTAGATGACTCTGGAACAGAGTTTATGACTGACACCTTCAATGTCAGTTCTTTGTTTGACGAAGTTGAGGTAGTAGATTCCTCTCTTGACTCTAAAATGGAGTTATTTGAGCCATTCATACATGATGGTTTGTATCACTTTCGAGTGATTTTTCATATTTACCCCTATTAGAATTTTGAGGGACACTGGTTCAAGCCAGACGCTCATGTAAGCAAACACTTTGCCATTTTCTAATAGGTCCTTTACTTGTGCACATGCACTTGTTAATTGTGTGTTTTCAGACAGGCACACTTCAGTTCCGCTTCACAGTATCCATTTAAAATCAGATTTAATTTCTGGGAATAATACTGTGGGCATAAGAACTACTTTACCCTTTAAGGGAATTCAGTTGCTACTAGGCAATGATGTTGCAGGTGATAAAGTACAGCCTGTAGAGAGAAGGTCAAGGCCAATGCAAATGGCAGGTTGTGTTTTGGAGTAGCTCCAAAATCCATTTCAATCCACGCCAAATATTGAGAAAAAATGGATAAAGACACTATGGAAATATTGTTAAAGAGCATGGAAACAAATATCTTGAAACATTTAGACAACAAATTGGCTGAAATGGAAAGTAAAATGGACTGTAAAATTGAAACTCTGAGAGCTGAGATTCAAGGGACTGATGCATCACTTAAACAGACAGAGGCCCCGGTACAGAACATGCAGACTGAGGTAAATAGTGCTATTTGTCATTTAGAAAGTGTATATGAAAATAAGTTTCAAAAGCTGAAAGATGAATGTGAGAGCTGGCTACTTTAGCTGAGGTGAACATATCTCTCTCGAGAGAGAGACTTGGAGTCAGCCAGGGCCCACTGTGAAGAATTAGAACAGTACAGTCGCAGAAATAATATAAGAATTATTGGTATCCAAGAGGACGAAAATGATAATTTAAGAGATAAAGTCGGGGAAATTTTCGAGAAGATTGGAGCCAAAGTTGACCACTGGATGATTGACAGGATGCACAGGGTAGGACGCACAGGGAAACAGGACCGGCCAATTCTGATCAAATTTGTAAGCTACGCATGTAGACAGAACGTGATAACAAAAAGAAAATTTCTAAAAGGAACAGGCTTCTATATTGTGGAAGATCTAACTGATTATAGATTAAAGTTGTTACTGGCAGCTAAAGAACACAAAAAAGTTCAACTGGCATGGACCTCTGATGGAAAAGTAATTGTGAAAACGGAGGATGGTTCACTTGTGCATATCAACCATTTGAACAACCTAAAAAAAAACTCTGATTCTGTGAAATTTCGAATATTTCATTGTTCAAGATAAAGTCTACTTGTTATGTTCTTTTAAAATAAGTATTTTCATTAGTGTGTTGAACTAAGATGCACATTAACTATATCAATTCATGCTACTGTCTTATGGAGGATCTATGGTACATATTGAGTGTACCCTGTATATGTATTTCAATTGTATTAAGTTTCTTTACAGTATTATACCCTGTGGTTTATATTTTGGCTGTAATATAATATACACAAATTTTATGTCATAGCTGAACCTAAGTGAACCATTTTAATACAATATTGTCTTGCCTTTTGGATACTGGATTTTAAATGCAATTAATAATTACTCAATTATGGTTACATGTTTAAATGTTAATTTACTATACTAAATATCATAAAACTTTTTTTATATGTACTTATGTTACTTTCAAAGATATCCTGGTATCACATGGAATTAACTGTGAATTTTGAGTTTAAGTATAGATGTTTTCCAAGGTACACTTGCACTAAATTATTTTGCAAAGGATGGTATGAAAAGAAAGTGTGCCTGGATGGATTTGCGGTTTCACAACATTGCATTGCAGGACCGTAGTAGTGGTATTTGTTGGGGGAAGCTTAAAATAGGTCAACTCAATAACAGAGGAAACTAAAGCTTTTGGTAAGCCTCTTATGTGTCCTCTAAATGGTCAATGTGTGTTTCTTGTGCCAAGGCCAATGCAGGGGGAAAATGTGTTTGCCCTGCAGGTATTTTACTGTCCTGGTAACCTTAATGCACTGATGAGTCTCTGACATGTTTGATATATCTCTGTATGCGGTAAAACATATTATATTTACTTGAAATGTTCAATAGTTGCAGCTGTAATTTAAATATTAAAACATTCGCGGACTTAATAAAACCAGAAAAAGAAGATCATTATTTAGATTACTGCATAAGGAGAAAACAGACATAACTTTTCTTCAAGAAACTTATAACAGTGAACAGAATGAAGCGCTTTGGAAGAATGAATGGGGTGCAAAGATATATTATAGTCATGGGAATAATAAAAGTCGTGGTGTGGCTATTTTAATTTGTAATGAATTGGATATTCAGGTAAAGGAAATTCATGAATATGAAAATGGCAGATTGCTTATGTTAAATTGTATGATTGAAAATATCTGTTGATCAATATATATGCACCGAATAGCCTAAATGAACAAAAAATATTTTTAGGACTCTAATAGAGAAAATGGAGCAAAACCAACAAGGGAGAAGTAATATTATACTGGGTGGGAATTCTAACGTGGTTCTTGATAATATATTAGATAAAATAGGCAATTGACACGATAATAAAAACCAAGTCAGAAACATTTTAAACTGTATATGTGAAACATTTGATATAACTGATGTATGGAGGAGGAGATATCCAAACAAACAAAGATATACATGGAGAAGAAATAATCCAGTTACCCGTTGAAGGTTGGACTACTGGTTGATATCCAACTCACTATATGATTATGTGGATGATATTTGTATAGAGGCAGCCTATCATTCTGATCACAGTCCAGTTAAACTTAAAATAGAAATGAAGCAAGAAAGTAAAGGTAAAGGTTACTGGAAAATGAATACTTCTTATTTAGATGACAGTGTTTTATAATACATTTAATTAGACAAAATGAAGTATGGCAAAATGAAAGTGAATGTATAACAAATGCCCAAACAAAATGGGCATACATTTAATATAAGATGAAAGAATATTGTGTTGCCTTTGGAAAGAAAAATAAAAAGAATACAGCACAACGGGAAAAAGAGTTATTTGAGGAACTAAAATTCAATGAAGAAAAATTAGAGGCTGAAACCAATGAAAATGAAAAGGAACAGTTGAGACAATCCAATAACCAGATAAAAATTGAATTAGAAAAGATAGAACATGATAAAAAAGAAGGGGTTATTATTAGGTCAAAAGTCAGATGGTACGAGCAAGGTGAGAGAAGTAATAAATATTTCCTAAACCTTGAAAAACGGAACCAGCCAAAGAAAAATATAAATAAGTTGATAGACCTTGATGGAAATGTTGTGACAGATCCTAAGCAAATATTGGATATTCAAAGAAAATTTTATACAAAACTATATAGTTCAAATCTAAATGTGACACCAGGTGAAATTAAATATTATTTAAAATTTCAATGCTGTCGGAAGATGAAAAATTATCTTGTGAAGGTCCACTTACATCTGAAGAATGTTTAAAAGCTCTAAATAATATGAAATCAAACAAAAGCCCAGGGAGTGATGAAATACCTGTTGAATTTTACAAAAAAAATTGGCACATCTTTGGTAATTATATAATTGACAGCTTTAACTTTTCAAAAAAGCAGGGAGAAATGTCTGCTGTACAAAGACAAGCCATAATAACTCTATTAGATAAAGGAAAAGATCGATTTAAGGTAGAAAACTGGAGGCCAGTTTCTCTTTTAAATACGGATTATAAAATTCTGTCAAAAGCACTTTCAAATAGATTTATACAGTATTTACCATAAATAATATCCAGACTGGTTTCATCAAAGGTCGAGACATTCATGATGTTACAAGATTTCTATCAGATTTATTACCAATACAAAGGAAACACATATACTAGGTACACTATTGGCAATCGACTTTAATAAGGCTTTTGGTTCATTGGAATGGGCCTTTGTTTCAAACATTAGAAAAAATGAACTGTGGAGTAGATTTTATAAATTGAATTAAACTGATGTATACCAACATATTTACTAATGTAATAAACAATGGACATCTTTCAGAGCGTATACAGATAGAAAGCGGTGTCCGACAGGGTGACCCTTTATCACTTATTTATTTATCCTATCACTAGAAGCATTGGCAACCAAAATAGAGCAAAATGATGGTATTGTGGGTATACAAATATAAAATAACCATATTAAAATGTTGTGCTATGCTGATGATGTTACAGCAACTATCAAAGATAAAAAATCTGCCTCCTGTTTATTTAAAGAAATTAAATTATTTGGTCATTTCTCTGGTCTGCAAATAAAAATGGAAAAAAGAAGGGCTTTGGCTAGGTTTAGAAAAAAAATGAAGATACATCATTTGGTATTAAATGGCCAGGTGACACACTTACTATTCTTGGTATTTCAATTTCATACAGTAACGAAAAAGCAGAAAAACTAAATTTTCATGATAAAATCGACAAAATTAGCAAGCTTGTTAACAGCTGGAAATGCCGTAATCTGACAATGATAGGTAGAATTCAAATTGTTAAATCATTTCTAATATCCCAACTTTAGTATTGTTTCTCATGTTTGTGTATTCAAAAAACAGTTATACAGAATTGAAATACAATTATATTTAACTTTATATGGAGAGGAAAGAGAGGGAAATTAAAACGTGATTGGAGACTAAAAGTGGAGGTTTAAAACCACCTCATGTTGAAACCATTACTGATACTTGTAAACTAAGATAGGTTAAGAAATATATGTATGGAAACTATTATGGGAATATAATATGTAAAAATTCTGTACCTCTATACATTTCCATTATTTCAAAGCTTGAAGCTTTCTTTTATTCATGAAGTATACTTCTCTATTTATAAGTAATATTTAGGTAATAAGCTTCATTATATGAACAGTTTTATTATGATATATGTTGTAATCACCTTTTCAATTAATTATACATTCCTATTATGGAAATGTACATTTAAATCACATAATAATTATATATCATTATTTTGGCATATGTCATATATGTTATTTCATACAAGGGGCTAGACATCTATTATAACACTAATACTATATACAGGAGAAATTGTTTTGGTTCTCTGTAATATATACGTGGCATATGTGAGAAATTCAACTGAGACTAATAGAAAATGACAAATGTAAACCTGCATGTTAGCGTCCACGAGTTAGAGTGAGAGGGGGGCATTATGTAACTGCCCATCCAGCAGTGTCTTAATGAAACATATTTCATTTTCTCTATAGAAAATTATCATTTTTGGTAACAGTTGTCACAGTTCAATTAGGCATATTTGATTGATACTGTGTAAATATGACCTATATTCATCAAGTATTTATGTATAACTGCATAAATATCATGAGCATTCCAATAACACTGTATGTACTATTTTTATTAATAATGTGTCTAATAAAATAGTATACAATTTGTGTTTGAAGTTTTATATATTAACTTTAATAATTAATGATTTTACAAATGATATGAACAAATTTCCATTATTACAATATGAAAAAATATCAATTAAAAAGCTATACCCACACATATATATAATTTAAATATATATAAATATAAAATCAAGTATCTATCGCAGTATTGGTGGCTATAGGCTCAAATTCAATTAATATAACAATAATATTTTACAATTCTACAAACAATTTTCATAATCCATTTCCATTTTCACATTTGTAAATTTAACATTGACAATTTAGTATTGACGATTTAAATGATGTACATAAATTTAAGTATTTTAAGCTTAAAAGGTAGGATTGAAACTGGCCAGAAATGTCATGAATCTGCAGGGTTGAGCAGTAAAGCCACCTGGTGGTCGAGTTTGTAACTAAAAAAATACTTTATAATATAAATATGGTAACAATTTTCGAAAATAAAGAGAACTGTTCAGTTAATTAAGCAAAGGAAAAATAAGTGTTTTTTTTTTTAAAGGAAAAATGGATTTCAGATGTTAATAATAAGCCAAAGCGAAGGACTTTTTAATGATTAAAACATATAAACAAAACATATTTGAAAATGTATCTTTCTTGGCTGAAAAGGTCTTTGATTGCTCATTTAAGAGTAGAAACTGGTCGCTTTAATAACATTTATGATTCTACCACTGGTAAATTACGAAAGCTTAAAGCTAACGAAAGAATTTGTCAATTTTATAATAACAGCGAGGTCCAAGATGAGATTCATTTTGAATGCCAGTGTCCATTATATAATGTGCCTCGAATTTTACTATATAGTGTTTGCCCCAAGAATAATGACTTCAATAACATGGCTGTGCAGGAAAAAATTGTATTTTTGTTATCAAATCATGCTAAACAGCTAGATGTGTGAATATTTAGTCACAGCATTGGATGTTACACAGCAACGCTTATTTAACCCAACGTAAGTTTAATTTTAGTTGTGGTTATGAAATGTGTTACGGAACCTAATATCGACAGATCACGTATGGGTGATTAACATAAACTTTGTCATGGAGATAAAAAAAAATCAGATTCTGTAACGCTAAGCAGCGTTTAAATAAATAATAAAGAAGTGTTTATTTGTTAACAAATAACTATAATTTATTCTTCTTTAATTCTGTCACAGCCATAAGTCCTTTCAAATGTATATGCCGGATGAAAAGTTCACACAAATTTTCTCGGAGAATAACAGTCCAATGTAAAGCTCTTGTAACAATCCAGAAAGTAAACTGAAGACCAAATAAGATTCGTCACAAAATCCAGAAGAAAATCTATAATTGCCGCATTTATCCGAACATGTCCAACAAACTGTGTCCGCTGGAATATTCTCTCCCCTCTCTCCTGGCTCTAAAACACGGCCCCCTATTTATAACTTTTCACCTCCAGCCGAGAACCTTCCATTGCTCGAACATTCTTAAGAATCTAACACAGTACACAACGTTCAAAGAACATACCAGAACAAAGAACGCTGTGTCTCTAGGGTTAAACCAAAGCGGATTAAACCGAGCCTGCAACATCCGGACCGGCGAGACCGCTACAACACGAGCTACGCGTGGCACACAAACAAAATGCCAACAACACATGGAACATTCGTGTGCACAATAAAACAATCATCTGTAAGACCGCTGCACACAATAAAAAGGGCACCTGTAACACCCTCCCCCCTCCTGTAAGAAAAAAGAAAGTTTTCTCAAATCACTAAATTATTACAACATTTCAAAACCATCTTATTTACAACATTACATAAACTTGTTCATAAACGTGAGGGGATTATGATCACTAAAGACAATGATAGGCCTGACAGATGAAGTAACATAAACTTCAAAATGTTTCAACGCAAAAATCAAAGCAAATCATTCTTTTTCGATAGTGGAGTAGTTTTTCTGGTCGGCATTAAACTTTCTTGAGAAATAACAAATTGGATGATCTATGCCATCATTGCCTTCTTTTAACAAAACAGCACCAGCAGCAGTATCACTAACATCTACAGCTAACTTAAAAGGTACAGAAAAGTCTGGAGCTACCACAACTAAACTGAGCAGAGATATTAAAATTAATATATACAGATTTGAGGGAATGAAACAGACTAGGATTTTATGTGTAGCAATTCCATAACTAAATTGTAATCACAATTTAAACAACGCAGTATGCAGCATTTACAATAAATAATTTAAACACTCAAGGATTTATTTAACACTGATAAGCACATCAATTTAGAAAAAAATGTTTTATAGAGAAAATCTTTCAGCTTTATATGGTTTATGATAATTCTAATGTTATAAAAGCTTCCAAGCATATAATGAAAATATTGACTTTCTTTGTAAATACAGCACTTTGTGAAACAACAAAGTACTGTTATAAAGCTGTAACGATATTGATAACAAATTTGTTTTTGTTTTACTAAAATATGGCAGCTACAGAGTCCATTCCTAGGGATGAATTGTTTTAATATAGTAACATATGACATGAAGGGTCATAATTTTTTTTTTCTGTGGAGCCTTCATCTGATGTACACCTGGTTAAAGGCTTTAAACTCCAATAACGCCCGCCAGGGCGCGCGGTTTGTCACGGGCCTAGAATTCAAAGGCGCCCGCACGGGCGCGCTTAAACCCATTTTACATACACAACGCACGTGTTCTGCGTGACCTCCTTACTGTGTCATGTATTGGCACTGGAAAACCATTTTTAACCGATATCATATAATAAGATGAGTATTTTTTTTAAATATTAACATATTTTCTTAACTAAAAATCGAAGATACTGCCATGTATCATGTCGTATATATATGTGACGTCTGATTGTTTACTAGTGATCATTTCTGTGCCAAACATTCTATGTACAATCGTAATCGGGCACAATCGGCCGTGCACATGAACTGTCAATCATCCTAAGAGGCTTTTAGGATTGAAAATAAAATTAATACCGTCTTAAAGTAGAAAGAGTCAGATAATTTATGGAAAGAGTTAATTTTCCAGTGTAAAATATAAAGATAACTTTATACTCCATGAAATATTGATGTAATTATTAATCCTTGAATATGTAAAAGAAGACAGTAAGTGACTTACACGCTTGAGAAATATATATTAATACGGTTTTAACACATACTGAACAGATTTTACAAATTTTTATATGTGTAGTACTTCCTGTATATGTATAGGCTAAATGTGTACGTGCACGTGTGCGCGCTTGTGTGTGTGTGTGTGTGTGTGTGTGTATAGGCTTATGTGCGTATTATAATTTTCATTAGTGATTGAAAAAAGCACCAGTAGTTGTCACTGCCAGTGAAACAGATTTTGGGCGGAGCTGCAAAACATCCTTAAATATATATGGCACATAGCAATATTATGAATTGAAGTATATATGGCACATAGCAATATTATGAAATGAAGTAAATAATTTTTTTTTTAATACGTTTGCCTATAGGCCTAACAGGCTATTCATTGTTGTAAGGAATAGTACTGCGTTATAAATGTGTGTACCTTTTAAACATAAAATCTTATCACTAATACGTACCAGAACTTATAACTCCTTTTTATATTTCATCCATGAAAGTGTCTCAAATCGGGTTCATTCGCCGCCTATATTCATAAAAAATACATAACGTATACCGCAGCCTGCATATATATCGCATGTACCGTACGTGCACCCGGTATAAACGCCGCTTTATATTGATATCGCTCTCAAAACCCAGTCAACGCTTGCATGCATGGCCCAGGGATTAAATATGGAAACTGTGTCGTGGTCATGATAATCCTTTAATTCATACGGCGGAGTCAGTCTCAGTAATGATACATGCAAGAAAATGAATAAAATGCATTCGCTAATCTTAAATTAGAAGCTATAGCGTATATATATAGTGACAGTGACAGTAAAATATATAAAGACCAAAGATTCGGACTTTCGATATGCATGTGCATGGTGTATTCAAAATGACGATCGAAAAACCATGCAGGTGGACAAATTAAACTGAAATCTAATTGTACCTTTCCATTACTGTAAGATAAGATTTAAAAGACGCAGGTATACAAATATATCTATATTGCAAAATGTTTGATGGCTTTGTCTCAAACTTGCCCCTTTCGAAGACCTAAAATACCACAGGGTGTCGGCTTCTATTTTTACCCACCGACCTTGTCATTTTCACGTTCAATTGACAGTTTTATTAGCACAAGGAAATTTTCCTATCACATAGAAGATTTTAGCGGAAAGACAGCACACAACATGTGGCCAACCAGACGGGGATTCGGAGTGAAAATTACTACTTTAAATTGGCATCTATTACATTAATCATCAAAGGATAATGACATCATTTACAATGTTCGGGAACCGAACGACATGTATAATTGCCAGGTGTAGGTCATGGTCCCCGTCTCTACAGCTGACGGGACTCGTGAATACAAAATAAATAACAAACAAACACCCAAGAGATCATAACTTATTAGAAGTTTTTGGAACATTCCAGGTGCTTCTTAACAATTATTGAATTGTTGCTGCATGTTGTTTAATAATTAACTGGAACTCTGCCTCTCCGTGAAATCACCACCTTGCAGCCTGGGAAGACCGCATGCTTTCCTGCTGAAGCTGAACTTATATCAGCAGTGCATGATTTCTGACTATATGAGGGCTGAAATGTACAAAGTTGCATACGGAGGTTACCAGATTAGATAGATGATTTGAAGTAAGGTCTCGTGTATACATCTAGTTAACCAAGGAATTATGCATCTCAAAATTATAAAATAAATTTCCTACTATTCTTCAAGTGAAGTTGAATTGAATAAATGTAATTATATATTATATTTCCATTTTACATTAATTTCATATGACGTAATTATGCTTCATTTAAATGTCACAAATAAAGTGCAAATTGAAGAACTGGATAAGTAAGTGCATGAAGATATGTACGTGCAATTTTTCCTCTAAGATACCAGAATGTACTGCTATGAAATCCTAGTAACTAGGCATAATTTTGATAAGAATTGTTGGACTTACGTAGGCCTTATATTTTAATAACATAACATACATTAAAATGTACTGTGAAAACATGTTTCTTTGGTGTTACTTCACAGTTTAGTATCGTTTTCCCAAGTTTATAAACTTTTGTATTATGTGCATTATCCCCAATAGCACATTTTAAAAACACCTTTCCAACAATAAAAAATATTGATTTTCCGTTATTTTATATTCTTGTTAATAACGATTCGTTTACATTAATGTGCATATTTATTATTTATGTAATAAATTATTGTTCTACTAGTACTACAATTAAGTGTTCTCATTGTTTCTGATCCCTGCGGGAAAGAATCGATTCTAATGCATACATATTGCCTGACGTAAGAGGATGTTTCCAGGTAACTCTTGCATGACGTGAGAGGATGTTTCCAGGTAACTCCCCCCCCCCCCCCCCCCCAAAAAAAAAAAAAAAGAATAATTCGACCGCCAGTCGGCACTGCATCTCATGATGCTTCTTACGATAAACACGCCAGACCCTAGCCATGACAACATGACACTCAGGCCTTCGGAAATAAACTGATAGGCCATGACAACAGTCACGTGAACCTTGCCGATGTAAAAATAGATACGATTGGGTGAGAAAAGTTTGCAGCGTCAGTGTGTCACCGCTGGCTGAGGGATGACGCGGTAGAATTGGACCGTTGAGGAAAAAGACCCAAACAGACGTGTCGTCTTGCATCTTAATTGCCCAGTAAATGTTTTATTTATTTTTATTTTTCCGTTATATTGACTAGAAAGGATAATTCTGCGACTAAAGTCTGCAAAACCTCCTCGTTAATGTAACTTGTGTGCTACATATTGCTAAATTCACTCATTATCGCTCAATCACCGTCCGCCGCGGAGGGGCGGGTAATTCAAAAGAAAAAGCATGGATACCCTCAATTCAGAAAATAAGAGTTTTCAAAAGTGTAAGACATATTTGTTTTGATTTTTTTATTTCAAATTTTAGTACATTTGCACTGTTTCGAATGGGAAAGATTTGGATATATCAACGTTCATTTAGGCTAATCGTTGATCGAATCAAGTGCACACCTGTTTACCTGTCGCACCTGGATTTTTACCTGTGCAGATAAACGCGACAGACCAACTAAACAGCAATTTTTTTATTGCATGAAATGTTAACAAACAGAGAAGACACAATTTTCTAGATTTTATTTTAAAATCTGTCGGCGATTTGTTTTTGCCTGCACATGTTAAAATATATTAATTTGACATAAAAAGGTATATTACAGGTAACCAGATAATTAGTGCATTTCACACCCATAAATTATATATTTTGCACATTGGACAAAAGTAAATAGTTTTTATTGCGATGTTCCTTATAACAAGTATTATATATAATTTAAATTAATAAAATGAGAATTTACCTTTATTTACCTGATCTTACCTGTGCAGGTGATTAATTTTTTACAGGTAGAAATTGGCAAAATTGAAATCCACATGTCTCGTGGCTGTGCAGTTAATTAAAAGATAGCTTCTGCATATTGTTTTGACTCCTTCAAAAATTTCCTCTCCACTTTTAAAATGAAAAGTTGTCTTTATATTCTGTACTTACAAAGGTAATTAAATCTGTTTAACACATTCACTGCCAAGCCCATGTTCACCCCCAGTGCCAGGGCCATACACAGGAACCCAAGGTATCATTTCAGGTAACCCAATAAATAGTGCAGTTAGTACCTGTAATTCATAAATTTTACACTCAAATTTAAGTTGTATGTTTTTTTTTCTCCCTTAATTATAACATGTATAAAATATATACTTCATTAAAAAATAATTTACCTGTATTTACCTGAACTCACCTGTACAGGTGAATATGTTTTTATGTGTAACCATAACCAAAATTATCGATTTATGTTTTAAATGTCTAAAAAATCAAAATATTATGGTTTTACACAGATGACACTTGTTTATCCATATTCTTCTCAGCCACTTTTCAGCATGATTTTGTCACTGCCACAGGTAATTAGATCAGTTGAAGAACAAAGGTACTATTCACATAGGTAACTTAATTACTGTATTAAAAGCACCTGTTCTTATATCAAAATGAATTATACAGTCCATAAATGGAGAAGGTATTAATTTATAGTAACTATAATAATGAACAAGGTGTTAGCTAACATATTCAGAAAAAAAAATAATTTACCTTTACTTACCTGTACAGGTAAACATATGTGTTATATGTTAATAATCATAGAATGTGCTCCTGCGAGGAGTATTCTCTGAATAAGGCTAAGTCCTTTTATGACTCTTGCAGGAGTATTTCAAATGAGGCCAGGTCCTCTTATGACAAACAGAAGATTGTTTCTGCTGAGGAAAGTTCCTCTGTTGACTCCCATGAGGAGTTTGATGATTAAAAGGATGTAGATTCCTTAAATGACTCTGAAAAAGAGTTTATGACTGACACTGTCAATGTCAGTTCTTTGTTTGATGAAGCCGAGGTAGTAGATTCCTCTCCTGACTCTGAAAAGGAGTTATATGAGCCATTCATACATGATGGTTTTGTATCACTTTCATGCGATTTTTCAGATTCTACCCCTATCAGAATTTTGAGAGACACTGGTTCAAGCCAGACTCTCATGTTAGCAAACACTTTGCCATTTTCTAATAGGCCCTTTATTGGTGCACATGCACTAGTTAATGGTGTGTTTTCAGGCAAGCACACTTCAGTTCCGCTTCACAGTATACATTTAAAGTCAGATTTGATTTCTGGGAATATTACTGTGGGCATAAGAACTACTTTACCCTTTAAGGGAATTCAGTTGCTACTAGGCAATGATGTTGCAGGTGACAAAGTACAGCCTGTACAAATAGTGACAGAAAAGCTGTCACTTGATCAGGATACTGATTCGGAAAGTCAGGAAATTCCTGGTTGTACCCTTCATGTGCTGTAACTAGATCCATCGCCAAGAAAAACACACATGAGGATAATGGTCCAGATAATTACACTATGGGAGTCACTAGTGACTCGTCTAATGACTCGCCGTACAGGATACAGCATTTTGAAGGTCAGAACTTATCGCGGAAAAGCACAAGGACCCTGATATTTCATGTTTGTTTCCCAGGGCAGTTTCTAAAGATGAACTGTCACAGAACCCAGTTTGTTTCTATGTTAAAAATGGAGTGCTTAGGCCAAAAAAAATTAAAGGTACGGTTCTCAGGCACCGCCCACAGCAATTTTAAACCCCCGCATCAAAACTTTTTATTTTGATTTTCAATAAAAATTTTCCAATTTTGAGCCGCTGCCGCTCCGAAATTTCTTTCAAGAAGATAAAACCATACAATTTTGTAGTGCTTTTACTTATTTAGCAAAATAAAACTGTTATTTTCGTTGCTTTACCCTTATCATTTGACATTTTAATCGAAACATACCAAAAAATTTAAAATAAAAAAAGCGCCCGCCCGCATTGATTTCTGAAAAAAAAGTACCTGAGAACCATACCTTTTTTTTATTTTGGCCTTATGCATCAATGGCGACCACCTGATGTATACGCTGATGATGAGTGGGCCATCAAACATCAAATAGTAATGCCCATAAGTTTTCTCAATGAAATTCTAAGCATGGCACATGAGGCTCCTTTGTCTGGCCTTTTAGGTATAAATAAAACATATCAGAAAGTTAGTACACACTTCTATTGGCCTAACCTCAGGAAAGATGTTGTACAATATTTTAAATCATGCCATGTATGCCAGATGGCAGGCAAGCCAAATCAGAATCCTCCTAAGGCCCCACTTAGGCCTATTCCTGCTTTCGAGGAAGTATTCAGTAGTATTATTGTTGACTGTGTTGTACCACTGCCAAAAACAAAATCTGGACATGAATACATGCTGACAATTATGTGCGCATCTTCCAGGTTCCCTGAGGCAATACCATTGGCAATACCAAAATTAAAGCCAAAAGTGTTTTCAAAGTCTGACCAAGTTTTTACAACTTTTGGATTGCCAAAACCGTCCAGTCTGACCAAGGGTCTAATTTTATGTCTGGCTCATTCCAGCAAGTTATGCTTGGGCTAGGTATAAAACAGTACAGCTCTTCCCCATACCATCTTGAAAGTCAGGGCACCCTAGAGCGTTTTCACCAGACTTTAAAACACGTGATTAGGACCTCTTGCTATGACACACAGAAAGACTGAGATGAAAGAATCCACCAATTGCTGTTTGCTGTCAGAGAATCCTTTTAAGAGTCCTTGGGTTTCAGTCTCTTTGAACTAGTTTTCGGACATGGACCGCGAACTGAACTTCCACTGAAACTGCTTTAAGAAAAACTCTTGTGTGAAAATCCTAATTCTCTTAGTTTACTGCAGTATGCCTCAGACTTTCGCACTAAACTACACAATGCTTGTGAGATTGCAAAGTCAAATCTAAAATCTGCACAAAGTAAAATAAAAAAAAGTGTGACAAGCACACTGTAAGTAGGACGTTTGAGCCTGGTGAAAAGGTCCTTTCCTTACTTCCCATCCCAAACAGACCTCTGCAAGGTAGGTATTTTGGTCCTTACATTGTTAACAAGAAAGTCAGTGATTTAAATTACATACTGTTGACACCAGATAGGCCTAAGAAGAAACAACTGTGCCATGTTAACATGTTGAAACCATATTATGACAGAAATAGCACACATCAGAAGTTGTACATTATGTTACTGCTGCAAATTGTGTAAACACTGACCCTGACCCAGTTAAAGTAGATACTGATTGTAAGTGTGATGTAGACATTCAGTGTGGTACAGTTCCATAAATAAACTCAGACGAGCTCAACAACCTGGATGCCAAACTGTCACACCTTAGCGTACAACAACAACAAGACCTCAAGAACCTGCTGCGGAATTATTAGCATTTTTTTTGTGACATTCCAACGCGAACTAACATATTGTGCCATGACGTCGATGTTGGCAAGGCAAGCGCAGTCAAGCTACATCCTTGTAGACTGAATTCAGAAAAGCAAAAGTATCTACAGGATGAGATTCAATATTTACAGGCCTCCCACACTGGCATAAAATCATGAAATTCATAAAATTTCCCAAATTGGCATAAAATAGCATAAAATAATTAAATAAATAATAAAATCATAAAATTTTGTTGTAATTACCCAATAACATTTGTTTCAACTTCAGAGTCTGTGGCTTTTTTGCATAATGCCCAAACTACCATGTGTGTATATTTGCACTGCATTTTACACAAGTGGTGTGTGGGCTAGAATAAAAATAGTTGTTTCTTATAAAGCATGAAAATATCATATGCAATATCCTTAACAACTTTTGAGATATTCAAAACTGCAGCATATTTATATGATGTATATGTCACAGTGTAGATTGGAATCCAGTTGAGTTTGTAACTCAACCGGTTGAGATGGGAATTCTGATCTGAACAGTTGAGATGGGAATAGTCACAATATTCCAATGTACACTGGTTAAGATTGGAATTGCCAGAAGTGAATCAGTTTACTTTAGGATATCCTGAAATACACTAGTTCACTTTGAAATAATTAGATAAGTCTACATTTTAATTGTTTTACACTTTATAACAAATGCTTTTAAATTAAGTTCAATTTAGTTCATTTATTTGCCACAAGATTGAACAATATACATGGAATTGTTCTTTTATATATACAGTGGAACCCTGCCTTGCGACGACCCCACAATTGCGACCACCCCACAATTACGACCATTTTGCTTGGTCCCGATTTTTTTTAGTTTATTTATGTTTAAAAATGACTCAAAATTACGACCACCCCTGAATTCAGAATTACGACCAGATTTTCTGGCCCCAGCGCTAATGCGACCCCGCTAATGCGACCACCGCCGAGAAGTACCTAAACAACATTTGTCACAAGTCAATGGCAGCGTCTTGTCACAGGCGCCTCAACGAAAGAGCAAAGCAAGTAACAAGGTTTCTTAACCCGAGTGTTAATCTGGTCCCACATATCTTCCTGACTCGGTGTCTTCACTGAGACTCGTTGAGGTGTAGGTTATAGATCAAAGAGGGTAACCATCGGCCTGATTACTTAATGAGCCGGTCTGACCTGGGGTCAGATGCTAATTGCCCCTCAGTGATCACCTGTATCACAGCTACCCTAAGTGTGGGGTTGCGGGCTTACTATTTCAACTCATCACATATTGTTCGATCCTCATTGGTAAAATTAACGACCTAGTTAATCCTAAATGTGTTCATACCTTACTGACACTGAGTATTGAGTAGTCAGTAAAATGTATAAATAAAGCTTGCATGGGGGGGGGGGGGGGGGGAATCCCTCACATTAACTTGCCTTTTCTGATAGATCGTTGTCAGTTTATTTCTCTACTGGTTAATTTTGCATTTAAATTGTTTGCTGATAGGCAACCATGCCTCTGAAAGAGCTCTCCTTGAAGGATAAAGTGGCGTTAATCAAGGCGGCAACACCACTTGCAGTCAGCACCAAATGGCTCAGCAGTTTAGCGTTGGGCAAACTCAAGTGCACGCAATATATACTCAAGCGGAAGGCTAAATATATGACAGCCACGTCTTATGTTCAATATGCATAGAGTAGGTTGTAATCGTATTGCCTTAGTGTTATTATTTGTTAATCATCAGTCACTACGTATGTGTGCATGTATATTAATTTTCATCATGAATAAATTTGTTCAGGTACACAAAAAAAACATTCATAATAAGGGTCCTCCGCTAAGTAAAATATTTTGTTATAATTCACATTAAAGATATGCAATAGATAAACTCTGATACACATTAAATATCAGCGTGTTATATGCGACCACGTTAAGAGTTTCACAAATACGACCACCCCCAAATTACGACCACTTTGCTCAGTCCCCAGGGTGGTCGTAATTGTGGGGTTCCACTGTAGTTATTCCTGTGACAAAGAGGACTTCCTTATCGAGTGTATGTCCTTTCAGTTTTATCATTAACTGTAGTAGGTTATGTGGTGCACTGTGCAATAAGAAAACTAAAATTTCAGGGAAAACAAACTATAAATAAAAATTAGATTATGAAAATGTAGTAAATTATAATAAAAATGATTCTTAAATTGAGGAAAAGTATTCTCTCAGACAGCGTTTAAGTGTTGATATTTTACAACAAGGATCAATATCTTATAATCTTAATAATATTGTTCCAAACTCCAGCCTCCTTGAATTGTTAAGTTTTACTGGAGGCTGCAGTTTTACATACTGGAACATGGAAAGAAATGCATTATTCTTGTTCTGTTATGATGTACATCTCATTATTTGCAGAATAATAAAAATACAATTAAAGGTAACATTTCATAATTGATCATATACATAAATAAACCAACACTATAATTGTTGATATATTCTAAATTAGCTATTGAAAAAAATATCATTTTGGTATCATAATAAATTAATATGTAAAATCATGATATTGTGGCAGTGATATATAAATTTATAAATTTTATTCCTTTATACTTTTATCTAGTTTATTTTGAAATAAAACTGCAGCTAGATTTCATCGTACATTGTTGTTTATGAGCTGCGGTCTCAATTCTCCAGTAGATGTTCTTTAACCCTTTACTCTTCAAATTAGCCTGTGGATTGTCACACTCCTACTGTTCAGATTTATTTTGCATTTTTTCCACATTTTGACATGAATCTATATAAGAGACATTAACTCAGTAACCATTAAAGGTATCTTTGTGAAATTTCCGCTTTTACTGTCAGGTATATGTCCATCATGTTATTTTATTTATTTTCTACATACCTGGTTTGATATGTATGTAACTAAGGTATATACAGGTAAAAACAGGTAAATCTGTACTAACTGTATTTCCACTCACTGGTATATCACCAAAATGACCCCTTTCATCCTGTTCAGGTATTCCATTAACCATTTGATAAAACAAGGGACCCATGGGTCACGGCGCTCAGCTGATCGTGATTGGACTATAAATGTTTCTCCACTGTGATACTATATCGAGTCGATAAAGATTATGAATATCATGTACATGTTGGGCTATTATAAAGGAATGTAATGTAATATGTGAGTAAATGATAAATGAAATTACCTAACTGATGGATTAATAGAGTCAAATAAATTGGTTTATTTTTTATTTATTTAGGAGGGGTTGAAAATTGTGATATATTTGAGCAAATATGAATGCAATGACAGCAGTAATAAGCAGTAGTAGAATGTTGATAAGGCTTTTTGTTGAAGGATCTAAAGTGTATGGTAGTCTGCAAGCGTTCAATTTGACAGATATGATATTATGATTATGCTGATGAAGTGATTTATGAATATGTGACTGTATGACACAATATCTCTTTAGTCTTGACAAGGTACATTATTGTGATGCCCTTTATGTCTACATATTACACAATACTGACATAATTTCTGGCATGTACATAGGTATCTATGGACGAATAGTTATACAAAATATTAAAGTATGAATATATCTGATTCATCTTGTTCTTGCTTACTGAGGCTGACTTTGGGATGGGGTTCGGAGAAGGGAAAAGTGAGGGATGTAGAAATATTCTATTGTAATGTTTTTCATTTATATAAGAATATGAAAAGCTAAGAGGAAAGGGGCCCTCCTACTTGGTTATAGTAAAGTTCTAAATATATGATTGCAAACTAATACTCTGACAAGACTGTTATGAAGAAAAACAGTAAAAGTTTTGAGATACTGTGTTGCATACGAAAATTTACAGATGGACAGGCAAGTGGACAGAATGGACTGATACCTTTATTTCACTTTCAAGAGAATAATGCATTTAAGTTTATATATAATCCTATTTTTTTAAGCAGATCCACTTTTTCCATTAAGAAGTTTTTATCTGAATCATTTTTTTATTTACAGGTTTATAAATTTTTAATTAAAAAACCTGAAAATTTAAGTTAAAAAATTAGAATTGTTGCAAAAGTTGCAATCATTATATATACAGAGTAAAAAACATTGGGTCATATTATGCATACACATATATTTTATTATTTTTAAATCATAAATGTTTAAACTGATTTTAAAAGAAAATAATGCCACAACATTGCATCTACAAGAATATTCCTTGAATCACTATTAAAAAGTTTTGCATATTGGAGTTTTCAGGACATGCTTTATTTTATTCACCAAAATAAAATAAAAGTAAATTTGATAAAATAAAACATCTTTTCAAATAAAGTATACAAACTGTTGGTTGAATGAGGGACAAACAATATCATTGTGCTAATTACTATCCCAGTTTTAATTAATTACTGGAATTAATAGTCAATTTCACACCTGGTGAAGTTTTTACTCTTCTGAAGTAAGGAATTACTTATCTAATGAACATCCACACTTTCACAGCAATACACCACTTTGTGGACACAATTAAATGTACACTTTAATCATTGTAACCCTGGTGGTTCATTCATCTAGTTTATGCACCAGCTGGGGGGGATGAGTGCAGGGCAGAGGGGAAGCCTGCTAGTAGTGGCCAAGCTGGGCCAAGGTAAGCTGCCTGGGGTGGGTTACATAATGCAAGTGAAGGCTGTACTACTAGGTGGGCTAGATGTAAATAACACTTGACATGGTGTATGAAAACATGAATAAAAGCTATTCATTCCAATCAATTTCTTTTTAAAGTTCAGATTTTAAAAGATTAAATCCTTATGCATATATGCTGGGAAAATTAAATCAAGAGTGCCAAAGTTGGACAAAATTTAAGGTATTGATTTTTTATTTATGCTAATAACTTGAAAAATTTGCAAAATTAAGATCTAATTTTGGGTAAACAATTGAATCTTGATTAAATAAAGTTATATTCCTGAAAAAAAGTCTCTAGGTTCAGCAATTCTCATGTTAGGTGAGTAAATATATTTCCTGATTTTTTAAAAAATTGCATTGTTTTGGCCCATAATTTCAAAATAATACCCAATACTGACCTAATTTTTGGTATGTTCATAGAAAATGTATAAAAGAATGTGAATACTAAATACGATCAAAAACAGATCAGTGGTTTTGATATTAGGCAGCCTTGAAGTGTAAGTCTAACAATGGCTTTTTTTATGGAAAACAAGAGTTTTTTCCTTAATATCTCGAAGAAACAAAGTCCTAATGACCCAATTTTCGGTATGGTAGGAGATTTTGGGGACATCTAAAATTATGTCAACAGCCTGAGGAGCATAGAGATGTGCACTGAATGACCTACAGTCATCAAAGTGGACTGCTTGACAATGTAAGGGAATACAACAAGAGCCTCCAAAAAAATTCAATAACTAGCCTAATTTTGCAGCTTTTATTTTCAAATTTCAGATTTTAACAGATTAAATCCTTATGTATACATGGTGTGAAAATTAAATCCACAGTACTTACAGGAAAAAAACGTGCCATGGCCAAAGTTGGGCAAAATTTAAGGTACCAATTTTATATTTTTGCCAATATTTAAAAAAAAATAACAAATTTTGATTTAATTTTTTGTATACAATTAAATTTTGATTAATTAAAGTTGTATTACTGGAAAAAAGTCCCTACCTTTAACACTTTTGGTCTTAAGTGACCAAATATCTTCCTGATTTTTTTACAAGGTCCATTATGTTTGGGCCCATAACTTTTTTAAATTATATAATACTGACTTAATATCTGGCATGTACATAGGAACTATATAGAGGAATATTTATGGTAAATATGAAGAAAACCAGATGAGCGGTTTTGATATTAGGCAGTCCTGAAGTGTGAAAATAGATTTCTAATAAAAAATTGAGGTTTTCCTTAATATCTCAAAGGAACGAAGTCCTATTGACCCAATTTTTGGCATGGAAGGAGATTATGGGGACATCTAACTGTATGCCGAAATTCAGATTCGTAGGTCCAACGGTGTCAAAACGTGCCAGTCTTACGGACGGACATCCAGACGGACAGACGGTCGGATGACGGACAATGGACCATGACTATAGCTCAGATGACTTATAGTCAGCTAAGCTAAAAAGGGAAACAAGGATTTTTTTCACTCTAAGGTAATTATTAATTAAAGGTAAGAAAGAGGTAAATGATTTGGTTTAATACTGGAAAGGGAACCACCAACGAACCAGAATGTGCAAGTAAAATTGGATTTTATGTGAAAATCAAATATTTTTCACCTGAAAAGCTTGCTGACCCAAAGAGCACATTCTATGATTATTAACATATAACACATATGTTTACCTGTACAGGTAAGTAAAGGTAAATTATTTTTTTTTCTGAATATGTTAGCTAACACCTTGTTCATTATTATAGTTACTATAAATTAATACCTTCTCCATTTATGGACTGTATAATTCATTTTGATATAAGAACAGGTGCTTTTAATACAGTAATTAAGTTACCTATGTGAATAGTACCTTTGTTCTTCAACTGATCTAATTACCTGTGGCAGTGACAAAATCATGCTGAAAAGTGGCTGAGAAGAATATGGATAAACAAGTGTCATCTGTGTAAAACCATAATATTTTGATTTTTTAGACATTTAAAACATAAATTGATAATTTTGGTTATGGTTACACATAAAAACATATTCACCTGTACAGGTGAGTTCAGGTAAATACAGGTAAATTATTTTTTAATGAAGTATATATTTTATACATGTTATAATTAAGGGAGAAAAAAAAACATACAACTTAAATTTGAGTGTAAAATTTATTAATTACAGGTACTAACTGCACTATTTATTGGGTTACCTGAAATGATACCTTGGGTTCCTGTGTATGGCCCTGGCACTGGGGGTGAACATGGGCTTGGCAGTGAATGTGTTAAACAGATTTAATTACCTTTGTAAGTACAGAATATAAAGACAACTTTTCATTTTAAAAGTGGAGAGGAAATTTTTGAAGGAGTCAAAACAATATGCAGAAGCTATCTTTTAATTAACTGCACAGCCACGAGACATGTGGATTTCAATTTTGCCAATTTCTACCTGTAAAAGTTTACTCACCTGCACAGGTAAGATCAGGTAAATAAAGGTAAATTCTCATTTTATTAATTTAAATTATATATAATACTTGTTATAAGGAACATCGCAATAAAAACTATTTACTTTTGTCCAATGTGCAAAATATATAATTTATGGGTGTGAAATGCACTAATTATCTGGTTACCTGTAATATACCTTTTTATGTCAAATTAATATATTTTAACATGTGCAGGCAAAAACAAATCGCCGACAGATTTTAAAATAAAATCTAGAAAATTGTGTCTTCTCTGTTTGTTAACATTTCATGCAATAAAAAAATTGCTGTTTAGTTGGTCTGTCGCGTTTATCTGCACAGGTAAAAATCCAGGTGCGACAGGTAAACAGGTGTGCACTTGATTCGATCAACGATTAGCCTAAATGAACGTTGATATATCCAAATCTTTCCCATTCGAAACAGTGCAAATGTACTAAAATTTGAAATAAAAAAATCAAAACAAATATGTCTTACACTTGTGAAAACTCTTATTTTCTGAATTGAGGGTATCCATGCTTTTTCTTTTGAATTACCCGCCCCTCCGCGGCGGACGGTGATTGAGCGATAATGAGTGAATTTAGCAATATGTAGCACACAAGTTACATTAACGAGGAGGTTTTGCAGACTTTAGTCGCAGAATTATCCTTTCTAGTCAATATAACGGAAAAATAAAAATAAATAAAACATTTACTGGGCAATTAAGATGCAAGACGACACGTCTGTTTGGGTCTTTTTCCTCAACGGTCCAATTCTACCGCGTCATCCCTCAGCCAGCGGTGACACACTGACGCTGCAAACTTTTCTCACCCAATCGTATCTATTTTTACATCGGCAAGGTTCACGTGACTGGGTCTGGCTAGCGACAGCTTGTCACCCCAAACGTCGATTTTAGATATACTGATTCCGAAGGCCTGAGTGTCATGTTGTCATGGCCTATCAGTTTATTTCCGAAGGCCTGAGTGTCATGTTGTCATGGCCTATCAGTTTATTTCCGAAGGCCTGAGTGTCATGTTGTCATGGCTAGGGTCTGGCGTGTTTATCGTAAGAAGCATCATGAGATGCAGTGCCGACTGGCGGTCGAATTATTCTTTTTTTTTTTGGGGGGGGGGGGGGGGGAGTTACCTGGAAACATCCTCTCACGTCATGCAAGAGTTACCTGGAAACATCCTCTTACGTCAGGCAATATGTATGCATTAGAATCGATTCTTTCCCGCAGGGATCAGAAACAATGAGAACACTTAATTGTAGTACTAGTAGAACAATAATTTATTACATAAATAATAAATATGCACAATAATGTAAACGAATCGTTATTAACAAGAATATAAAATAACGGAAAATCAATATTTTTTATTGTTGGAAAGGTGTTTTTAAAATGTGCTATTGGGGATAATGCACATAATACAAAAGTTTATAAACTTGGGAAAACGATACTAAACTGTGAAGTAACACCAAAGAAACATGTTTTCACAGTACATTTTAATGTATGTTATGTTATTAAAATATAAGGCCTACGTAAGTCCAACAATTCTTATCAAAATTATGCCTAGTTACTAGGATTTCATAGCAGTACATTCTGGTATCTTAGAGGAAAAATTGCACGTACATATCTTCATGCACTTACTTATCCAGTTCTTCAATTTGCACTTTATTTGTGACATTTAAATGAAGCATAATTACGTCATATGAAATTAATGTAAAATGGAAATATAATATATAATTACATTTATTCAATTCAACTTCACTTGAAGAATAGTAGGAAATTTATTTTATAATTTTGAGATGCATAATTCCTTGGTTAACTAGATGTATACACGAGACCTTACTTCAAATCATCTATCTAATCTGGTAACCTCCGTATGCAACTTTGTACATTTCAGCCCTCATATAGTCAAAAATCATGCACTGCTGATATAAGTTCAGCTTCAGCAGGAAAGCATGCGGTCTTCCCAGGCTGCAAGGTGGTGATTTCACGGAGAGGCAGAGTTCCAGTTAATTATTAAACAACATGCAGCAACAATTCAATAATTGTTAAGAAGCACCTGGAATGTTCCAAAAACTTCTAATAAGTTATGATCTCTTGGGTGTTTGTTTGTTATTTATTTTGTATTCACGAGTCCCGTCAGCTGTAGAGACGGGGACCATGACCTACACCTGGCAATTATACATGTCGTTCGGTTCCCGAACATTGTAAATGATGTCATTATCCTTTGATGATTAATGTAATAGATGCCAATTTAAAGTAGTAATTTTCACTCCGAATCCCCGTCTGGTTGGCCACATGTTGTGTGCTGTCTTTCCGCTAAAATCTTCTATGTGATAGGAAAATTTCCTTGTGCTAATAAAACTGTCAATTGAACGTGAAAATGACAAGGTCGGTGGGTAAAAATAGAAGCCGACACCCTGTGGTATTTTAGGTCTTCGAAAGGGGCAAGTTTGAGACAAAGCCATCAAACATTTTGCAATATAGATATATTTGTATACCTGCGTCTTTTAAATCTTATCTTACAGTAATGGAAAGGTACAATTAGATTTCAGTTTAATTTGTCCACCTGCATGGTTTTTCGATCGTCATTTTGAATACACCATGCACATGCATATCGAAAGTCCGAATCTTTGGTCTTTATATATTTTACTGTCACTGTGTCACCGTCACTATATATATACGCTATAGCTTCTAATTTAAGATTGGCGAATGCATTTTATTCATTTCTTGCATGTATTATGACTGAGACTGACTCCGCCGTATGACTTTAAAGGATTATCATGACCACGACACATTTTCCATATTTAATCCCTGGGCCATGCATGCAAGCGTTGACTGGGTTTTGAGAGCGATATCAATATAAAGCGGCGTTTATACCGGGTGCACGTACGGTACATGCGATATATATGCAGGCTGCGGTATACGTTATGTATTTTTTATGAATATAGGCGGCGAATGAACCCGATTTGAGAAACTTTCATGGATGAAATATAAAAAGGAGTTATAAGTTCTGGTTTTAGTGATCAGATTTTATGTTTAAAAGGTACAAACATTTATAACGCAGTACTATTCCTTACAACAATGAATAGCCTGTTATAGGCAAACGTATTACAAAAAAAAATTATTTACTTCAATTCATAATATAATAGGTTATATTTTTAAAATTTAGTTTGCTATGTGCCATATATATTTAAAGATGTTTTGCAGCTCGGCCCAAAATCTGTTTCACTGGCAGTGACAACTGGTGCTTTTTTCAATCACTAATGAAAATTATAATACGCACATAGGCCTATATATATACATACACACACACAAAAGCGCGCACACGTGCACGTACACATGTAGCCTATACATATACAGGAAGTACTACACATAAAAATTTGTAAAATCTGTTCAGTATGTGTTAAAACCGTATTAATACATATTTGTTCAAGCGTATAAGTCACTTACTGTCTTTTTTTACATATTCAAGGATCTGGGTGTATCTATTATAGGCGTACAGTTCCACGTACGTCGTAAAATAATTACTTCAATATTTCATGGAGTATAAAGTTATATTTTACACTGGAAAATTAACTATATACATATAATATCTGGCTGTTTCTAATTTAAGACGGTATTAATTTTATTTTCAATCAAAAAAGCCTCTTAGAATGATTGACAGTTCTTGTGCACGGCCGATTGTGCCAGATTACGATTGTTCATAGAAAGTTTGGCACAAAAATGATCACTAGTAAACAATCAGACATCACATATATATACGACATGATATATGACAGTATCTTCGATTTTTAGTTAAGAAAATATGTTAATATTTAAAATAAATACTCATTTTATTATATGATATCGGTTAAAAATGGTTTTCCAGTGCCAGTACATGACACAGTAAGGAGGTCACGCAGATCACGTGCGAGGTGTCTGTCAGACGCGTCAGTCAGTCGGACGGCGATCATTGGTCACAAGTTAAACCAATAAAAAAGGGGATAATATATGATCTTGGAAATGTTTAACGGAAGTTAAATCTGTAAACACACTGCACTTAATTTTGTCACCAGGATTGATTGCCAACATTTGGTAATTTACCGATTTCTGATGAATTTAGCGTAGGTGTCTGATTTTACTCTCGCAGCCGACATGTTACCGGCGCCCACGTAACAAGGCCACGTGAGTGAAAGTCAATCATTTTTATATTTTTCCAACAAGTCTGCGTTCGCGCCAGTTTGGATCTTCGTCACATGTTAGAACAACACTTGACGTTTTTCTCTTTCATTTAAGTACAAATATGATGGATGACAATAGACATTTCACCCCCAAAACTTGCCCCAATTACGGGTATGTAAAATGGGCTTTAGCGCGCCCGGGCGGGCGCCTTTGAACTCCAGGCCCGTGACAAACCGCGCGCCCTGGCGGGCGTTATTGGAGTTTAAAGCCTTAATGCTTTAGTTGAATGGGTATATACTACCATTCAGATGATTAAATTTCCTTTTGCGAATCTTAACCTAAGTATGTACATGTGCAGAGTCTTCATTTCAGTTTGGGACTACTTGACAGGGCGGTAGCATTCGCTTCCTATCATTTTTATTTTGTATCCTGGTGTCACCCAGGCCCGTTGGCTACCAAACCTGCGGGTCCTGGGTGTGTAATCATCCCCATTGCTGGGTTATAACACCGAGAAACCCCCCAAAGATGCACTCGTATGAGAGTGATGCACGGCTCTAGGGCACAGCCTTCCCATTTAGCCTACAGAGAGCTCACCCTGGGTGGGGGCCGACCGTGAAAAACCTCACCGCCTCGGCTGAGATTCAAACCCATGATCTCCCGCCTTTGAGTCCTGCACTCTACCCCTGAGCCACAGAAGCCGGTCTGTTTTACGACATATAATAAAGTTTAGTTTATGGTCTTTGTATTAGGTTGGTTTATTTTTCATATCATTTTTTTGTGATCTCGATTAGAGATAATCACTTTAATTGGCGATGTATGTGCGGGCAGAGGTTTTAGAATAGATTTGGTGCATATATATATATATATATATATATATATATATATATGTCAGAGACGAGATTGAAATCCAGGCGGATTTTAAATTCGCCTAGACGAGATTGCGATGGCATATTCAAATGATATATGATGTGGGCTGCTGCTGATTATTTACATAATAATTTTGTTGTCAATATTAATTTGAAGGGAAACTGGTATTAGTAATATTAGTAATGTAGTATTTTAAAAAGACAAAAGGAACATAGCTCATTTATTTTTTATCAATATAATTCAATGCATGTTCACATGCATAAATGATCTATTACTATATGAATCTAGAAATCATATTTTTTTTATATGATATAATACTGTCCAAAAAAAGGCAGTTATCTTGTAACACAGTCTACATAAATATTGAAGCTTCACAAAATGCCTCACAAAACATTAAAAAAAAGATCAGAAGAATATTATATACATTATAAGAAAAGACTAAATAAGACAAAGAAATATTCACATGCATACATCTGTGTATCAACTTTTACCTTTTCTCATATGATGTTTATTACCAAAAAAAGGATGGTGTATCAAAGTCCATCATAAATACTGATACCCTGCATATTTTGTACCATAAGTGTACATGTTTTGACTGTTGAGTGTTGAATACCTGGGTGAAAAGAAACATTTGAACTAGATCAACCAACTAATTTGTTCTGTTTGTCCTGTAAGAACTATCAAATAGGATGACTGTTCATGTTAATGTGTAATATACTCATTAAATAGTGAAGTAATAGCTATCTAGACTAATCTATCTGTCTATCTATCTATCTATGATTGATTCAATATGCAAGTGGATGACTTTTTCCCCCAGATTTGCTCTTCATAATATCTCATAAGTGTACTTCAATATACCTCTTGTTACTCGCTAATTGCCATATATTTAAGTACAATTACAAATTATTTTTTTGTAAAAATTATTAGTGATATTTACAAACACAAGGTTGTTAAGAAAACTTGAGAAAAAAAATAAAGATTGATAAATGTTTTGCAAATAATTGGTATGATAAGGATGCTGTAGACCACATGAAACACATCAAAGGTGCAAATAATAATCAAATATCTATTTCATAATTCTGTTTCCAAAATTAATGTTAATTATCACATGAATAACTATTACATTATTGTAAAAAAGTTAATTATTACATTAATACTATAATATTCTGTAAATATTAATAAATGTATTACCTTTTAACTATATATAACCATTCAGTGTTAAAATATTGAAAATCTGACTGAAAACATCTTTCATATGTCAATTACAATGCTTAGTATATTAGGAAATTAGATCAGATCACTATTTTAATCTCGCCTAGGCAGATTTTAAACTCGCCTAAGTAATATCAGGCAGATTTTAAACTCGCCTGGATGACACCAGACGGATTTTAAACTCGCCTAGGCGAGATTAAAATCCTGTCCTGCTCCATTATGGATTTTAATCTCGCCTATTGCGATTTGACTTCATGCAGCCAAGTCAAGAGGTCACTCAGTACAAACAGGTGGGGTCCAGACATCACCATGGCAACTGACCTGGCTCTAGATCGGGGGGGGGGGGGGGGGGGTGTCTAGACAATGTGTCTAGACGTCTAGACACAGCGTCTAGACATCTGGATACAATGTTTAGATGCAGATTTCCCAGATTATAAGAACTATATCTTTTAACTGTTCGAAAAATCTTGGGTTGCATTTTAAGCAAATAGGGTTTATCATCAGGTCACATGTGAACTGCTGCGCCTTCATTTTTGGTTGACATCTGACCTTTCCTTGCTGCCCAGTGTCCATTTGTGCGTCTGTTTCCAAATATAAACCCACATATCTCGGGAACCGTTTGACCGGTCAGGCTAAAAATTTTGCACAAATGTAGCCCTTTGATAGCTTAATAACATACACTAAAAATGGTGGGGCCACCTGCAACCATTTTTGCACAGCGTCCATCTGGGATAATATTACTCATATCTCAGCAGTGGTTTGACTTATCCACCTGAAATTTTGCAGGTTTATACATCCTGGACAGCTTTCTCCATTTTATGACAGGTGGCGCCACCTACATTCACATTTACTCTGCAGACATCCAAGCTCATATCTCGGGAACCGTTTGACCGATAGGGCCAAAATTTTTTCATGTGTATAGATCTTACATAGCTCTTCATCATAGGCAAAACTGGTGGTGCCACCTGCAACCATTAATGCACAGCGTCCATCTGTTAATCTGCCTTAGGTTAAAATCACTCATATCTCAGCAGTGGTTTGACTTATCCACCTGAAATTTTGCAGGTTTATACATCCTGGACAGCTATCTCGATTTTAAGACAGGTGGCGCCACCTACATTCACATTTACTATGCAGACATTCAAGCTCATATCTCGGGAACCGTTTGACCAATAGGGCCAAAATTTTGCTTGTGTATAGATCTCACTCACATAGCTCTTCATCATAGGCAAAACTGGTGGTGCCACCTGCAACCATTTATGCCTAGCCTCCCATCTGTTCATCTGCCTTGGGATAATATTACTCATATCTCAGCAGTGGTTTGACTTATCTACCTGAAATTTTGCAGGTTTATACATCCTGGACAGCTTTCTCGATTTTATGACAGGTGGCGCCACCTACATTTACATTTACTATGCAGACATTCAAGCTCATATCTCGGGAACTGTTTGACCGATTGGGCCAAAATTTCACTTGTGTATAGATCTCACATAGCTCTTTATCATAGGCAAAACTGGTGGCGCCACCTGCAAACAATTATGCACAGCATCCATCTGTTCATCTTCCTTTGGATAATATTACTCATATCTCAGCAGTGGTTTGACTTATCCACCTGAAATTTTGAAGGTTTATACATCCTGGACAGCTTTCTCGATTTATGACAGGTGGCGCCACCTACATTCACATTTACACTGCAGACATTCAAGCTCATATCTCGGGAACCATTTGACCGATTAGGCCAAAATTTTGCATGTGTCTAGATCTCACATAGCTCTTCATCATAGGCAAAACTGGTGGCGCCACCTGCAAACAATTATGCACAGCATCCATCCGTTCATCTTCCTTTGGATAATATTACTCATGTCTCAGCAGTAGTTTGACTTATCCACCTGAAATTTTGAAGGTTTATACATCCTGGACAGCTTTCTCGATTTATGACAGGTGGCGCCACCTACATTCACATTTACACTGCAGACATCCAAGCTCATATCTTGGGAACCATTTGACTGATTGGGCAAAAAGTTTGCACGTGTATAGATCTCATATAGCTCTTTATCATAGGCAAAACTGGTGTATAGCTCATATCTCGGGAACCGTTTGACTGATTGGGCCAAAATTTCGCTTGTGTATAGATCTCACATAGCTCTTCATCATAGGCAAAACTGGTGGTGCCACCTGCAACCGTCCCACTCAGATTTCTGCTGATACACATAGTGGCTTGTGGACTACCCATATTCTGGTTTTAAAATGTCCTAGTCTGAAACTTGCAGGTCAGAAACGTCCATTTTGCTGAAATCATAATGACTAAGGTAGATATGCAGGACTTAGGAGGATCAATATTAAATTTTAAAAATAAACCTCCATTCATACTCCTAAACTTTGCACAGGTTCACATTAGGCCTGTAGGCCTTGTTAATTGGATAGCATAGGTACTGTTGGATGTATATATTGCAAATTTTCTCTGAGATTTTAGGACAGGATGTGAATGATATATTTTAGATCTATCCTTAAATTAAGGAATTTTACATAAATACAAGTAGATAAACAGTCTGTGCTTATATGTGCTTGTGCTTTTATTTGTATTTTTTAGAATATGAACTTGTATGAATTTTACTTAACCAAGGGATGTGTATTTCTGAGAATCAAAGTTCTGTTTGAAAATACCTGCATTCTGTATCAGTGGTTTAATTGATAAACATAAGTACAAGTGGATTTATATTTTGCATTTTTAGCGAACCTGTGAGCTTATGCGATGGTTTGGCGGCGTCCGTCGGCCGTCGTCTGTACGTAAACCCATACTATCTTGAAAACGGCAAGAGGTAACATCACAAAATTTTATGCAAAAAATTAGTCATCTAAAAAACTATATCGGATTTTGCTTATTTTTTGGATAACTGCATTTTCTTAGATTTTATAGGGAAAAAGCTAAAAAAGCTTAAAAAATCTTCTTCTCAAAAACTGTTCAGCCAAATTGTCCAATATTTCACAGAAATGATTCCTGGAATAATCTTTCTCAAGTTTGTTCGAATGGTTTAAGTTCGGTGATTTTTGGCCAAGTTACAGGAAGTTGAACTTAGTCATCTGTCTATAAAAGCATACTAAAATTACAATCTCAGAAAAGGCTAGAGCTATCATCACCAAATTTTATGCCAATGTTGTTCACATGAGACATATCTGAAATTGAGGTATTGCTGGCGCCACCTGCATCGACCTTTTTTGAATGGGGGTCATCAGTGCCCGTATCATACTGACAGCTACAAAAAACTTAATCTCTAAAAACCATATGGCCAAATAGGTAATGGGCTCAGTTTCATTTTGTTACATCCTAATGCACTACATTTAAGCATACTGTTAAAATCAGGCCAAACATTTTACCCAGGCAAATCCTGATATAATAAATCTGCTTTTATGGATTGTTGTAAATTTTCTGAAAGATTGTGTAGTGTCCTTAGACACTATCTCTCTGCTGAAACAAATGTATTTATCCTCAATTCTTAATTTTCTTTAGAAACTGTAACAGTCACTGTTTAGAAAAATATCAAAATCATTTTCCAGTTTCATCCCATATGATATACAGACAGGCCAACATGTACAAATGTAGTGTCCGTAGACATGTAGTGTCTGTAGACAAAAGCTGATTTAAGAACAGCTATTGTCTCAATCTACAGTAAAAAAAAACAAATATTTATATTTTTTTAATATTTTATATTTTATGAACAAAGCATCCTGTAATATATTCAAGTACTTGATGCCCATTACACATAGTTTACATATATGTTCTTCAGAAACAGTTTTTTTTTAGAAATTATAGTAGTTACTGTTTAGATAGATATCAAAATTAACTCCCAGTTCCATCCAATATGATATACAGATGGGCAAACACATACAAATGTAGTGTCCGTAGACATGTAGTGTCCGTAGACAAAGCTGATCTTAAAGCAGCTATTGTCTCTATCTACAGTTAAAACTATCTTTTTATTAGCCAAATTGTCAGTTAATTACCCAGGAATCAATAAATAAAATGCAAAAGTTAATAAATAGATCCCTGTTTTTCTTAAACACCATCAGTGGATCAGCCAAGTTTTAATACCCTGTAATATATTATATTAAGTATTTAATGGCAATTTCACATGTTACTTTAAATTCATTTATACATCATTGATTTACTGTATGAAAAACAAAAAGAACTACATTTGTCTTGATTATTTTGCATGTCTTAACCATTATCACAAGTTCCTTAATTTAAAACTGAACAACACACATGGGGAGCTATCAACATTTTGAGAAGTGCCAGGATGAAAAGCAGCCATTATTGATTTTGAATCAGCAGGGTCATCAGTGGTCATTCTGAACCAATCAGGAAACTACTAGCTGGTGTCTGACTTCCAAAGAGTCATTGACACTTTTAAGAATAAACAGCATTTGATAATGCTGCATTTTAAATAAATTTCTCAATCTGACAATGATTCTTATATAGGATGCTTTATCAAGTTTATTGAGAAAGGAGGTTTTTAACCAAAGTTTATAGAGAAAGTAAAAAAAAAACACTTATTCTTAAGAATTGACACACATCTTATTATAATGCATTTTATTAAAAAAAACTTTGAACAATGGTCATATAGGTTGATGTTAATAAAATTTATAAAGACTGGTTATTTGAAAGGATATGGATTGACTCTAAATGGAGGACATTATTTCAATCTGAATAAGTTGTATGTTCTTTATCAACCCAGATCAAAACATATGATGCACAGTGTCCATATACTTTAACCATAGGTTTATAATTTTACATTGTTAAATCATGTTATTCAAATAGGATTGGAATTATTAGAATAAGTATCAAAAACAATCAGATCAAAATGACATGAATAAGTTCATATGATGCTTCGCCTAGGCCTAAGTGTTAAAGTTTCACATTTGATAATTCTTTCAGTCATCATCATTAAGGATATATTGACATACTGTTTAGGACATATAGCTAATAAATAGATCATTATAGTTGATGTTTATTTCTGAAGTCTTGACCCTCATCACTTTTACATTTGTGTAACAGTGACACTTATGTGTTAGATACTTTTATTGTGATGTAATCATAGATTATACCTACATTGTGGTTCATGTAGTGTCTGTAGACAAAAAAAATGCCAGTTTGACATCCTCTCAAATTTGTTTTCCCTGTAAATTTACTTTTCTAAGGCTAGTGTTAGAGTTTACATGCTTGATTGTTCGCAGTATTTTAGAAGTAAAAACTCTCCAGCCTAACAGAGGAGGTTCACAGTAAGTGTTTCTGAGTAAATTTACCTAAAATTAAATTTTCATATTTATCACATATTTGCAGAACCAAAAGCAAAATATGAAAATACTCATTCCATAAATGAATTGTCTATGTTGGTTATGTCAGTGAACAGATTCACTGAGTATATCATTCACACAATTCAAGTGTTTTACAAGTACTCTTTCAGAGTTTTTTTATCTTCTCTTAAACATGTAGTGTCCGTAGACAGAACTTTGCCATCAGTATTTGTCATCTGTTTAAACCAAACCGGTTAAAGTTTGTGCTCTGAAAATTATTTCCTGATTCCCCTAGGGGAAGGTTGTTTATACAACAAAGACTTGCATGTGCAATGATTTTGAAAATTTCACCAAACTGCAACATAAAGTGTACACCTGATTGTGAACTAGGCGACCAGTGAGATGTATCTGTATTACATTTTTGCATTCAATATGCATCTGTATTAATTTTTAGTGAACCTGTGAAATAATGCGATGGTGTGGCGGCGTTTGTTTTCTGTACATTTACCCATACTATTTTGAAAATGATTGGAGCTAGCATCATGAAGTTTAATGCAAAATATTAGCCATCTGAAAATTTTCCTAAATTTTATAGAGAAAAAGCTAAAAAAAAACCTTTAAAAATCTTCTCCTACGAAACACTCAAGCCAAATTGTTCAATATTTCACAGAAATAATCTTTTATTCCAACTCCCTCAATTTTGTTCAGGAAGTTGAACTTAGTCATCTGTCCAAAAAAGCATACTAAAATGACAGTCTCAGAAACAGCCGGAGCTATCATCACCAAATTGTTTGCCAGTGTTGGTCACATGAGTCATATATGAAATTCAGGTATTGGCCGCACCACCTGAATTGACCTATTTTTGTACGGGGGTCATTGGTCATCTGTACATTAATCCATAATTTCTCAGGAATAGCAGGAGCTACCATTCCCAGATGTTATGCAATAATCTGTCACATATCAAATTTTTTGGGATTCAGCTTATTTTTTGCTATCTGCATTTACTTAGATTTTATAAGGAAAAAGCTGACAATATTTTAAAAGTCGTCTTCTTATAGATGGTCCAGCCAAATTGTTAAATATTTTACATAAATGATCCCAGAGGCAAGCCCTCTCAAGTTTGTTCAAATGGTTTGCATTTGATGAATTTTAGTGGAGTTACACAAATTTGAACAGTCATTCGGCCAAGTAAGCATACTGACATAGTACTCTCAGAAAGGACAGAAGCTAGCATTACCAGGTATTGTGCAAATGTTGGTCACATGACTCCTATTTGAAGTTGTAGATTTAGTGGTGCCACCTACATTGACCTGTTTTTTATGGGCAAAAAACCTCATAATTTTAGCCTCTTTCAGCTTAATGATGAAACTGTCAAGTTGAATTGTTCAATTTTTCAAAAGAATTATCCTAGGACATGGTTCTTTCAATCATATCAGAATATACTTAGTTTGTTGTTTTTTGGTTGAGTTGTGAAAAGCTTAAGTTGGTCTTATGGCCATTATTATGCCTTTTTTCAAACTGACTGCAATAGTGTTCTTCTACAAAATTATTATTTCAATTATATCATCTGTAACATTGCACAAAAATTATTCTTAGGTGGCCTTTGTTCAAGTTTACTAGAATGATTTTTGGCAGAACTATTGGACCTTTAACAATGAAAGTACTGCATCTTTTATAATTCTAGATATTTTGATAAAAAGTTTATGAATATGTCGGCTTGAAAAAAGAAATTTTAACCAAAGTCTTTCAGTATGTGTAAACAGATATACCAACAGGCCAAGATTGAATCTGTATCTTTAAATAGGATGAGAAACTGCCAACTGTTTCAGATTTGGGAACAGATCAAGAGTTAATTCAGTGCAGCCAGGTATAGGTCAAGAGTTCAATCAGTGCAGCCAAGCACATGGCATGTGATCACCTCATGGGTGACATGTGAACACCTCATGGGCACAATGTGATCACTTCATGGGTGTCAATCCACCAGGGCCCCTGCATGAGCTTATGCAATGGTGTGGCTACTATTTCAGATTTGGCAACATGCTAGAGGTCAGTCTGGATCTATTTATAGCTTTGGCAGACTGCCAACTGTGTCAGATTATGCAACAGGTCAAGAGTTCACTCAGTGCAGCCAGGTACAGGTCAAAAGTTCACTCAGTCTAGCCAGATGCAGGTCATGAGTTCACTCAGTGCAGTAGTCTGAGCAAGCAATTTGTCACAGTTCACTCGGGGCAACAGCCTTTCTCACCTAAGCCTGGTCAGCCCCATGCATCAGACTCAAGGTAAGTTTGATGTATTGGCCTAATATTTTGACCTGTCTATGTGTCTTTGATGGCTTTCTCGCTCACAAGACAGGTGTCGCCACCTACCATGACCTTTGCACACGTTTTTCTCAGGAGGGGTTTGATATATCAGTCTGAAATCGGGCTTATGTATATATCTCTGATAGCTTTGTTGTATACAAGACTGGTTGTGCCAGCTACAATCTTTTTAGTGTTGTGTGCACCTATGCCAGAATTTCAGCAGTGATGTTTGTGTAATTGTTTCTTATTCAAAATGTTTAGTCCCTGCATAGTTCATATACATGGAAAGTAATGGTCCAGCATTGAAGCATTATACCTGGTGTATTTCCCAATGCACAGGTTCGCATTAGGCCTGTAGGCCTTGTTTGCTATGAATTTAAGACAGGATGTGAATGAAATATTTTAGATCAACATCCAGGAATTTTACATATAAACAACAGTTTGTGCTTACATGTGCTTGTGCTTATATTTGTAATTTTTTTATCAAATAAAATTGTATGAATATATTTGAATGAAACATTTAGATGTATATCTGTGACTTGTATATATTTTCAAGTATTAATAAGTAAAAAGTTTAATTATGTTGTGGTCTCTGGTTGATCAGAGTTTGTCCTAGTAGAAGCTATGATCGGAGTTTGTCCTAGTAGAATTGCCGATCGTACTAGCAGAAAGTCTGATCGGAGATTCTCCTAGTAGAAAGTCCGATCGGACTTTGTCCTAGTAAGATCGACGATTCTGCTGGATCGGAGTTTGTCCTGAGACATATATATTTGGATAGGAGTATTAACTGATTACGAGGTCGATGTATTGTTTCTTTTTAGTTTTTCAATAAAGGAATTTTCTATGTTTGCATGTTTGAACATGTGAGGGATTGTTTATTGCAATTTGTTTGTATTAATCTATACGTTTGTAACATTTTGATTTTTATAAATAGTATAGAGAAACATAGGGTAGTGTTGTCTTGATTACATATAATAATTTTCAGCATATGTTTAGAGATGTATATTTGGACATTTATTATGATTTGTAGTCCTCTGTATATATACGGCTTCGGATATGTTGATTTTAAAAAGTGTAGGTATCATAAATATAGGCTTTATGTAAGATGAATAATGGCTTGAAAGTTTGAATTTCAATTTAGTTTCTTTTGGTAGGGATTTTCTTTTGCAGTTATTCTTTGAACATGTTAGTGTTTGTATATTTTGTTGATTCGGTCTGTATATATATGTGTGTGTGTGTGTGTGTGTGCGCGCGCGCGTTTTTAACAAATGTAATATTTTGGTTGACATATGAAATACAAGAGTTGTTTAACATTGATAAAGCAGAAATTATGTGTTAGTCAACAATATATTGTAGTAATTTATCTAAGTGTGAACAAAATTAGTCTACTCGTTAAAAATTCTCGAAAACCGTTGTTACATGTTCTCTTTCTTATTTAATTGTTTACGATGTACAGAAGTCATTTTGTTCGTTCATATTGTTAGAGTTAATGACCTTGAGGTGATCGTTAGCTAAGTTTACCAATTTTTTCCTTGATACTTGTCCATGATACTGATATCTAGGTTTATGACCCGCTGTTTTATTACTATTGTACCTGCTGCATAATGGCGTGCTGTATATGGTAAAACCGTCTTAGTGCAGAATCGTCTAAGTCTAGTTTTGTGTAGTACATTTGGTACAAGGTTTGATTATAAATATAATATGACAGTATATAATTTTTTTTCTTTTTCTGCAACAATAGAAATGTAAGGTCGCTGCTTCACAATGTTGATTGTCGAGGAAATCCTTTCAATCAATGGTGCCTGACAATTGTTACATTGCGCTTAACGTTGGGAACAAAATTCTTCAACAATGACTTCAGGCCTCTGTCTGAAGTCTGACCCGGCGACCAATCTTTGATAGTGTGACAAATTATGCAAGACTGGTGATCCCACCTAATTTTCGTGTAGTTATTTTAATTCTGCATTTCAGTCATAATGTACACGTCTTGTTACAGTTTACAAATTTAGAAAATAGCATAGTATCACTAATAAATTGTGATACCCCCCCCCCCCCCTTATTCCATGGCACTATGCAAAAATTCTTGAAAATAAGGAAAATTCACTATTTTCTCTATTACGTGCTGAAACAATCATTATTTAACTTCACTTTTGTGATGAATAGATTCATTGAGTTAACCCCAAATTTGTATTTCGGTCTGCATGTTATTCTGTGGAGAAATTAATAGGTGTCCTACCCTTAAAAACACCTAGCAAAATTCCACGTATTTTGAATTTTAGGTACACGGTAAACGTTTTATATGAAACAGTTTGAACCAAACTATCTCTCAGAAACGCCCTTTTCTAGAAATACAGAAATAATATTCTGTAGGACCGTTTGACTATTGACTTTTTAAAAAAATATCGATTTTTTTCTATTAAGTCAGTAAAAATTGATATGAAATTGAATAACAGAATTCATAATATATGGAGAAATTCGTTTTACATAGACCAGTAAAACGTACATTCACAATTCCAAGTCTGCATATTTTATTTATATGTTGTAGAATGATACCAGATTGCCACCGTCATGCTGAAATAAATACTGACTTTATTTTATTTTTCAGCCAGATCTTAGTATTAGAGCAAGAGATCAACCAACCGACGGCCCGTATTACGGGTGAAGATAATAGTTAGCCCGAGTCGGGGCACAGATCTGTTCCAGAACTTACTTGAACAAACAAGGTCGCCGGAGTGGGGGTACATACTTTGAACAGATCTGAAAGAGGTCGCCCGAGTCGGGGCACAGATCTGTTTTAGAACAAACTATAACAAACTTGAACAGAACTTGCTAAATCTGTGCTTTGTTGATTCTACTGAAAGTAAGTATAATCAGAAACCCCTGAGGATAAGCAGAAGAGACTTTGTGAAAAAAAGGCGGAGACAGGAAAAAGTACTTTATTCAGAAACCATTGACGAAAAGCAACAGAGACTCTGTGAGCAAAGGGAAAGACAGGAAAAAATACTTGATTAAGAAAATGCCTGACGAAAAGCAAAAGAGACTGTGAGCAAAGAGAAAGACGGCGTGAATTGCGAGAATCTGAAACATGAGAGGAAAAAAGAAAAAGACGACTTAGACTCAACTCGTACAAAGAAATTTAGGGTGCAAAAAACAAAACTAGAAAGTCAAAAGAGATTGTGCGAAGCTGCATGTTTCAGCAGAAAGATCCGAGATCAATGCCGTAATACTGTTCATGAAACTGAAGTCGTTATTTCAGAATTCTTAGAAAAATTACGTGATTCTGCTAATTACGTGTGCGTCAGAAGGTATGACGTGCATCTGAAAAAAAGAGATGTATGATAAAGTGTCGAAGTCGTTGTTGCAAAGTGTACTGGCATTTCAGAAGAATGGATATGCAGAACATGCCACTTGACATTAAATAGAGGAAAATTGCCTGCACAGTCCAAAGCAAATAATTTGACTTTGTCAGACCCATCCGACGAACTTCGAGATCTGAATGTGCTTGAACTGAGACTTGTTTGTCAGAAAATAGCTTTCATGAAAATGTAGGATTACCAAAAGGGAAACAACATGGAATTCATGGACCAGCAGTTAATGTCACAGCTAAACTTGATGTAATATGTGGTGTACTTCCAAGACTACCTTCAGAGTCGCAAGTTGTTATATTGAAATTAAAGCAAAGTTTTAAACACACTTCTCACCACATGTATGACTCTGTTAGGCCGGATATGGTGATGGATGTTCTGAGAAAAAAGAAAATCCACATTATGCTAGTATTGAAATTAATGAAAATTATCTTAAAGGTTCGCTAAATTATATTTGGGAAGAAGTGTCACGAACAGACAAAAATTACTGTTCAAGTGGAAAAGTTTCAATTGAAGTATACAAATAAACTGACACGAAAATAAATAATAGAAAAGGAAATGATTATGGGAAAAAACAAAGGCAGACAGAAGTTGCTGTGACTGGCGTTGGTGATCATCAAAATGACTATGAAAATTTTTTTCTTCATGGCAAGTCGAAGTAAAATTAATGTTGTTGATGTTCCAAGGGATGAAAATTGTATGTTTTACGCATGTTAGTACCATCTTGAGAGATTGGGTATAACAGATACAAACGTTCTTTTGCGCAATCAATTGGCTGACTATATGAATGAAAACAAGGAAGATTACATCGATTCTGTTGCAACAAGAATGGTTAGTGATGAACTTGAAAATGCTGAGACGGAACAGCCCACTGCTGAAGATATACTCGTTAATCAAATAACAGATAGGGAGACTAAGAGAGAAATCCAGGGATAAGATACATAGACGACCTCAGAAACATATGTTCAGATGATCATGTAGTGTTGCAAGCTTTCGCGGACATGAATTCTGTAAAGGTTAATGTTCTTTCAACAAGTGCCCTAATGGTTTACACAATACGGCCAAGGCTTGAAAATACTCGAACAAAAGAATTTGATCTAGGACTTCTGGGGCAATCCCATTATGTGATATTTAACCTATGCACCGCAACATCTGTTGAAATGAATGTACATGTTGTTTGCCAAGACGATCATGAAAGTGTTGATTGCACACAAAAAGCGATTCCTAACGCTGAAGGAAACGTATCATGTTTTGAAGACTATGAAGATTTCACAGAAAAGGATGAATACGCGTTTGAAGAAGCATCTAAAGTGCGTGGGCTACCATATGAAACAAGTATGATGCAAGAAGATCCTGAATTGCTCAACCAAATAATCTGTGTTGCACCAGGTGATGGAGCTAAACCAATGCCACTTTAAAGGGATCCTAACTTTGAGGAATTATCCAATTCTGATAAGTATCCTTATGGGAGCAATGCTCTAACAGATGATCGACCAGTGCATTTGAATCCTAGAAAATATTTTATGCAAAGATTGCTTGATGTTGATGGCAGGTTTTCAAGATCAATTGACTACATTTTCAGTGCACAATATGCAACAAAATGCAAACAGGTCACAGGTGACATTAAACACTACATATTTAGACGAGGTAGTGGAAAACATTATCAGGGGAAACGGCTTACTGCAGGAATGGTAAAAATTGTTGAACAGCTGAAAAGTTTTGAAAACTCAGACCCAGCTTATAGAATCTTGAAAAACATCAGGGGCACTCCCGTTTATTTCCGGACTGTATTTTATGATGTTCTTGGCATGGTTTGACAACTTGGAATACCAACGTGTTTTTTTTTTTTTTTTTTTTTTTTTTACAGAATCTGTTGCTGACATGCAATGGCCTGATGTGATTCAGACAATCGCGAGACAGTATGGGACTATATTGATTGATGATGTTGTGAAATAATTATCGTTTGTCGAGAGATCACAATGGCTGAGAAAAAAACCCAGTTACTGCTGCACGACAGTTCCAGTACATATTAGAACTCTTGTTTCAAGATGTTCTCAAATCAAAAGCTCAACCATTAGGCGAAATAGGTGATTACGTTATTCGGATAGACTTTCAAGCTCGTGGTTCTCCTCATGCACATACACATTTATGAGTGAAAGATGCGCCGAAAATTGATTCTGATACAAACGAGGTAGCTGCATCATTTGTTGACAAATACATCACGTGCTATACCTGGTGGTGAGGAACGAAACTCTGCAAAGGCTTGTCAAAGAATTGCAAACTCACACTCACTCAAGTTATTGCAAGAAGAGAGGGACGTGCAGATTCAGCTTTCCTAGATCACCTAGCCCTGAAACACTCATTTCCAAAGAATCAGATGGTGAGATGGTAAAATGGAAGAAAGATTGTGCATCTCGTGTTTTATTTAAAGTGAAAGATGTTACGTCAGATGATGACACGCCTAAAGACGCCACACTACAATATATTTTAGACAAAGCCGGTGTTTCGCTGCAAGATTACGTCAAACAGTTATTGGTATCACAAAGAGGCACAATGACAGTTTTAAAGAGGTCACCTGCAGAAAGATTTATAAATCCATACAATCCAGTGATCCCGAACGCATGGCAAGCAAACATAGACAGTACATCATTGATGCATACGCATGTGTTATGTACATCATTGATGCATACGCATGTGTTATGTATATTGCTGCCTATATGACAAAAAAAAAACGAGAAAGGCATTGGAGAACTGCTGAAACAAGTGTGCAAAGAGTGCAAGTACAAAGAGATCAAATGCATGCTTCGACGTGTAAGCTCAGTATTCCTGAATCAACGTGAAGTAAGTGCCCAAGAAGTTGTTAACCGAATATTACCTATGCCTATGAAACAGTTTAACAGAGTGGTCATATTTATGAATACCGAAGGATGTGCACGCAGCTGTCCTTAAACCACAGAAAGAGCTGGCTGATTTAGCAGACGAAGAAGAAATCATTTTCCAGAGCAATTTTATTGAGCAATACTGGATGAGACCAAACTCCATTGATAATCTGTCTAGCAGACATTGCATCTAACTATGAAGTGGAGCTATGATGTACAAACGAAAACCTCTACCAGTAATTTGGTTTCACAAGTTTAGTATTGAAAAATACCCAAGAGACTTCTATCGAGCCAAGCTGATGCTATATCTACCATGGCGTAACGAAAATGTTGATCTGTTTGGCGGTTTTTCTGATTTTGCGTCGCATTACTTTCATCAACAGGACTTGATAGCTGAAAATGAAGCCAAAAACACAGACAATGTAGAACTCATTGAGCAAGCAATCCAAAATAATGCACAGTTTGGACCCCCTGAACATGCGTGAGCAAATGTTGCACCTGGTGCTTAACATAGCAATTTGCAGGACGAAGGTGGAGGAGTAGAGGTAGAAAGAGATATAGATCAACAAGATCTTGACGCCAGTGCAGATTTGATTGAACATTCTGAGCGCGATCACACTTCAGAAATTAATGCCAGGTATGAAGCAGAGGCCGAGAAACAAATCTTACCTGATGATGAATACAGAAAGATGATACGCGGATTAAATGAGAAACAAGCACAAATGGTATTCTTCAACAGGAAATAGTGCAGAGAAGCTATTTTAGCTTTGAAACTAAAGCAGCCTATAAAGCCTTGTCATGTGTTTATGAGCGGACCAGGTCAAAAGACTTCAAGGCAATCTTTGGAAAGAAAATTTCCATCTACAATTGGACAAGGTGATGCGGCAAAGAGACGACCGAACTTTTGCTGAAATGCTCTTTCGCATTAGAACCAGAAAGCATACTAAGGCAGATATTTCATTACTAGAATCACGATAGTTAACATCCGAATTATCCAGACGATGCTTTGCATGTGTATGCATGCAAATTGTGACGTTGATGACAGAAATTGAAAGAACTGGAATGAGGAGAATCTGATATACATCCATGCATCAGATGATAAAACTGACAACACTGGGCAAGTCGATCTAGAAGAGGTGGCAACATCACAAAAGCGATCGGAAACGGCGAGATTACATACGGTTCTCATATTGACAGTTGGTGCCAGGGTCATGCTTACATACAACATCGATACGGCTGATGGTCTGGTCAATGGTGTGATTGGAACAGTACAACAGGTTGTAATGAATGTCATTTGAACTGTTCAAGTGACTTTGGTGAAATTTGATGATGAATCTGTTGCACTATCTGCTAGTCAGTGGAAACAGGTATACCCTGGCGGAGCGCCTATAAAGAGAAACGAAGCAAAATACGATAAAGCAAACCAAAAGGGAGCTCAGATTGCAAGAAGACAATTTTCCAATAACCTTAGCATGGGCAGTCACAATTCACAAATGCCAGAGTCTGACGGTAGATAAAATTGTTGTGAACATGAAAAAGGCAATGCGTTTTGCAAAGGACAAACATATGTTGCATTTAGTCGTGTCAAAACATTTGAGGGTTTATATATCGTAGATTTTGATGCTGCTGAAATAAAGACTAACAGGAAGCTTGAAGATGAAATGGACGAAATGCCGCATACTAAAATACCTACAGATGAACTGAATCTGATGAAACCAAACTCAGAGTGGACCGTTATTGGTCAACTGAATATACGTTTTTTTCTCCCGAAAATTTATACCTGTTGACTGATTGACAAGCCTCGATTTTCAAACGCACAGATGAAATGTGTTTCACCGAAACATATTTGACGGATGACCACGATCTGGATATTTTATCTTGAGAAGTACGAGCATGACATATATAGGTATAAAGTGCCATCGTAACAGAACCACTTAGGATTGCATGGTGTTTAGACATGTTTTAAACAAAAACTGCAACCAGAGGAGGTTACTATCGAGTGTGAGAGACTGGAATGTAGAATTGTGCAGTTCAAACTTCAGAAATCCAAAACCATTGTGGTTGTTGTGTACCGAAAACCGTCATACACTCTTGAGCACTTTTGCCAAAGATTGCGTTCTGTTATCTCCTCTTTGCGATTGAATTTTCCAGTATGTATATTGGGTGACTTTAATGATGATTAGAATTAACATAAATTATCTGTATGCATGAAGGAAATCGGATTTGAACAATTAGTAAGAAAGCCTACAACAGATAGAGGCACACTGATAGACCATGTATACCATATATACCACAACAATGTTGGTACACTAGCAGTTTCTTTAGAAGTTCATGATACATACTTTTCTGAACTTTACATCACATTTTGTACTTTTAGGAATAAATGAATTATGTTTTTTTCTGTTCATACTGCCATTTTATAACATTATTATACTAATTATTATTAGTGACATTTTTGTTACCATTTAAATGATATATTATTATATTGGGTCTGTTGATACATTAACAATGACAATAATGACATTTTGAACAGTTTATTTATAATGACTTTCTTAATGACTTCTTGTCTTTCCCGAACAAGATTTTCCGAAAGAGAAACATTTAATGTTTGTTTATAAATTGAATATTTTACATATTTATGCGGGCTAGAAACTGTCAGACAGTGATATCAATAATTATAATCTCAATTATACATTCATATATGTTTATAACTGCAATGTTTTGGTTCATTCTTTATTTATGATACATAGAAAAATAGAAATAATATTAGGTTTATATTATATCTTAACTGTAAATGGTATTGAATACAGGAATCTGATCAGCATAACTTCATTATGGGAGTGAATTGCATCTATGTACAAAAGAATTTAGAGCCAAGAACTGTATTGTTGAGTATGAGGAAATCTAACGCAATATTGTGAAGTTCAAAGTGTAGGAATGGTGACGAAATGGTCGCCCTTATGTGCACAAAGCCGTCCCACCTTATTTTTTACACCAATGTTACCTAAGATTTTGTGGTTAAATTTCATAGTAATTACAGATAACATGTATTCAAAACATCTATCAATCATCTATCATCATTTTACTAAGACAGGAATGAGCACATTATACAGAATCCTGAGGAAATTCACATAGAGTCTTAAAAGAAAAATCACATTCCCGTAGAGCTATATTTCCTGGTTTCTGAATTCTCCCGGTCTCATTTGGAACCCGCATGCATGGATACGACACTTGGGGACAGGAGGTGGCTGGCTGTGTGATATATTATTATATTGGGTCTGTTGATACATTAACAATGACAATAATGACATTTTGAACAGTTTATTTATAATGACTTTCTTAATGACTTCTTGTCTTTCCCGAACAAGATTTTCCGAAAGAGAAACATTTAATGTTTGTTTATAAATTGAATATTTTACATATTTATGCGGGCTAGAAACTGTCAGACAGTGATATCAATAATTATAATCTCAATTATACATTCATATATGTTTATAACTGCAATGTTTTGGTTCATTCTTTATTTATGATACATAGAAAAATAGAAATAATATTAGGTTTATATTATATCTTAACTGTAAATGGTATTGAATACAGGAATCTGATCAGCATAACTTCATTATGGGAGTGAATTGCATCTATGTACAAAAGAATTTAGAGCCAAGAACTGTATTGTTGAGTATGAGGAAATCTAACGCAATATTGTGAAGTTCAAAGTGTAGGAATGGTGACGAAATGGTCGCCCTTATGTGCACAAAGCCGTCCCACCTTATTTTTTACACCAATGTTACCTAAGATTTTGTGGTTAAATTTCATAGTAATTACAGATAACATGTATTCAGAACATCTATCAATCATCTATCATCATTTTACTAAGACAGGAATGAGCACATTAGAATCCTGAGGAAATTCACATAGAGTCTTAAAAGAAATATCACATTCCCGTAGAGCTATATTTCCTGGTTTCTGAATTCTCCCGGTCTCATTTGGAACCCGCATGCATGGATACGACACTTGGGGACAGGAGGTGGCTGGCTGTGTGATAATCACGGTCGATCTCTCCAGGAAGAACCAGCGACGCACCATCATTCATTCTGAACATGGCTAGTTATGTGACTTGGGGAGAGGAGGTGGTAGGCTGTGGGATAAACATGGTCTGTCTCATAGGTAAGAAACGACTTGTTAAAAAATATTGGCTGACCAACGTTGGCTACTTGGAAACACGCGAAATGCCAATCGGATAAGAAAATTTCAGATTTATGTATCAATTTATGTAACCTGCCACCACTGTGATATTCTATACAATAAAATGTAATATTACTTGGAAATCGTTGTTATTCACTATGCTGTGCTTCGCATAGAAACTGATGGGCGGTCTGGCTTGAATGTGTTACTTTTGTTTTGTTTTTTGTTTTTTTTTGTTTTTTGGTTTTTTTTGCTACACAAAAAGTCTATGTAGTTTTTAATTAACTGTATGAATGGAGACGGATACATAGAAAAATGACTATTTTGGAGAGTCATACCTAAGAAAATGGCCATGCTGGTACGAGAATACAGAGGTACAGTTTATGATGCCGTTTACACAAATAAGAAGAAAAAACGTTCTAGTTATAAGTAACATTGACCATTGATTTATTTTTAAAAAATATAACAGCTTCCAGAAATCATGCAAATGATGCACAAAAATATATTGTGGAGGTTCTAGTGCAGTGCCCCCTATCGACCATGTCCCAAAAATGAGATATATTCGAAATATTAGTGTAAGACATAACATGTACCAGTTTCAAAAGGATTCCTGCAAAACTGTGGCCTGTAGAATGCTATACGTGAGACGCAAGTACCAGTAAGCAGGCGAAGTTGTGAACAACTGAGAAACGGAGAGACATCCTGACAAAGTGACACAAGATTGAGACCAGATGACTCAACCAGGTAACAGAGAAGACTCAGAGAAAGAGAATAAGCTATAGTTTATGTAATTGAGGTTTAGAGTTTTGGAGATAAGACAAAAAAAAAAATATGTTGGTTTGGCTCCACTGTAGCGCCCTCTAGTGGCCAAAACCGGAAAATGTAAAATCAGTTTATGGATATTACTGTAAGACATAAGATGTACCAGTTTCATAAGGAATCCTACAAAACTGCAGCCTGTTCGGTATCACTAAATGGTATATCGCAAGATCTCATTTGACGAGATATTGTGCGAGATATTACGAGACTTTTACTAACATCATAAACTACTTATTACATGCTACCTAATACAAAAAAAAATTAAAAAAAAAGTTTTAACTGACAAGTTTAGCAAAATTATTCCTTTTATATTTGAATATCATGACTTTTCCCGAAAATGCGTAACCATAGACAACGGCAAATTTGAGGCAGTCACACTACAAGAAAGGCCTTGGACTGACAAAGAAAATGGGCTATTGATGAAGTAGATCCGACTAAAAGTAACAAAGATATAAAAAAAAAAAAATTTTGAGAAGTTTTGATGACTTTGACCATGACCTCTGACCTATATTGACAAAAAATAGGGTTACTTGACTTCTAATTGTCTACCAGCTGAACAAGTTTGAAAGCAATTGCAGCAAAATTGTGGCTTGTCGAGTCGTGACAAATAAACACACAAACAGACATATGCGACTGACCAACCTGCTTGCAGAAATCGAAGATTTCCGACAAGCAACAAACACACAAACCAGATGACCAGAGGTCACGCGCTTGCCGGAAATGACGTAAAGTTATTCAGATGATTGAGGAACGCCAAAGTAGAAGAAAATAAGCCATAGTCTGTTAGGATAAGCTTTTATTCATCATGCAAGGCATGAAATTCATGTTCGCAAGCATTTACAGCATATGTATAGACACCAACAGGTATTGTACATGAATAGTATAGACATTATAGCACATCACTGGCATTATATTAAGTATATCACAGGCATTATAGCACTTCACAGGTATAATACATATGAAAGAGTGAGCTCATCTATACTAGATAAAATATACACAATTTTTATATCAAAGTGCTTTCTGTACCATTTATAAATCTAATACTAGTTGGTATGAAACTTTTCCTTCATCTTGCTGTGCGGCAATGTTCAGTCCTTAGTCTTTTCCCCGACCTCAGGGTAGACAAGACAGTTCATGTGTAGAACCAGCCCTGATAGACTGTGCCTTTCGTGTGACACAGCAGCAATAGAGTTCATTCAGCAGCTTTACATTCTTGAGACCCAACTTTATCCCTGCACGAACAATTTTTCCAAGTTTGTTTTAGGATGCTGTATTGCAATTTCCGAATCAGCTTGTATAATGCAGAATGTTAGCACTGACTGAATCACAGACATAAAAAAGTTCAATAATTTTCTTATCAACGTGCATCCGGTTTAATTTATCTCAGGAAAAACATAAAAAAAATCTCATATTTTCCTTTTTTTAGATGTTTTGCATATTAGCTTCAAAAGTAAATTTGTCGTCTATTATTGTACCCAGATATTTGTATTCTGTCATTCTTTCCACGGTTTGGCCATTAAGTCAGAGTTATAAGTATTTCAGTGAAATGTTTTTTTTTTCGCGTTTAACGAGATATAGTGCGAGATTTGGCGAGACTTTGTTTAATCATGTCAAGGAAGTTATAAGCTACCCAATGACGGAAACCAGCCTTTTTAGCTTACGAATTGACAAAGATAGAAAATGTAGCATGGATATTTTCAAATTTTCATGTTTTAACCCAAAAATGCGTAACCATGGTAACGGCAGATTTGAGTCAGGCCATGGAATGACGAATTAAACAAGCTAAGGTATTGCATACTTTTCATGACCTTGACAGTCACCAAGAAGCTTTCGGTTGTCAATAAACCCTGTAAATTTCATGTTGATTGCTGCAAAATTGTGGCCAGGAGAGTGGGGACAAACAATCAAACAAACAGACAGACAGACAAATGGACATACGGAACTAACGAATATGCTTGCCGAAATCTTCGATGAACGTGGTTTCATAAATGTTAGTTACAGGTACATGGGGAGGGTATGGGTGGGGGTATTCCCCTCCCATATTGAAATTTGAAGCGAACCTGTGAGCTTATGCGATGGTGTGGCGGCGTCCGTCGTCTGTCGTCCGTCGTCCGTACGTTAACCCATACTATCTTGAAAATGGCAAGAGGTAGCATCACGAAATTTTCTGCAAAAAAATAGTCATCTAAAAAACTATACCGGATTTTGCTTATTTTTTGGCTAACTGCATTTTCTTAGATTTTTATAGGGGAAAAGCTAAAAAAGCTTTAAAAATCTTCTTCTCCGAAACTGTCCAATATTTCACAGAAATGATTCCTGGAACAATCTTTCTCAAATTTGTACGAATGGTATAAGTACAGTGATTTTTGGCCGAGTTACAAGAAAATTGAACTTAGTCATCTGCCCAAAAAAGCATATTTAAATTACAATCTCAGAAACGGCTGGAGCTATCATCACCAAATTTTATGCCAATGTTGTTCACATGAGACATATCTGAAATTTAGGTATTGGTGGCGCCACCTGCATCGGCCTTTTTTTGTACGGGGGTCATCAGTGCCCGTATCATACTGACGGCTACAAAAAACTTCTTCTCTGAAACCATATGGCCAATTAGTTTAATATGGCACAGAAATGACCCTAGGGTAGTGCTTTCTGAATTTTTTTCAAATTGTCTCAGTTCAGTGACTTTTGGCTGAGTTATGGGAAGCTGAATTAAGTCATATGCTGTAACAGCCCATTTTAGCACAGTGGCTACAAAGATCTTCTCCTAAAAAACCACTAGGGCAAATTCTTCAATCTCACACATTAATTATCCTTAGATGTTGATAATTCAAATTTGTTCAAATGGTTTTGGTTCAGTGACTTTTGGCTGAGTTATGGGAAGCTAAATTAAGCCATTTTGCTGTATTTTCCCATAGGAGTTATAAACCTGTAAAACGTTTTTTGACTGCCGCTACTGAGGCCAATTTGTTTAATATTTTACAAGAATAATCCCCTGAATAATTTTTATAATAATTGTCTTTTATGGTTCCAAAGAATTAATTTTGGCTAAATTATAGAGATTGAATTGAGTCATTTTACCATATATTATAGCTGTGTGAAGCAGATACATCTAGACTGGCACCAGTTTATCAGCATTTATTACATCATGCCTCTAGACATTTAGATTTTAGGTTATCTATGGTTAATATTGACAAGAATGCTTTTTAAAAGCTTTTAAAAAATGTAGATTTATGATTTTTAGATATTCCTCATGCCAGGCAATGTTTACAATCACAGGTTTTCAGCTCTCTGTGGGTATATAAAGACGGCTGTACATGGATTATAAATAATTGGTATCCATAGTCAAATTAATTCAAGATTTTGCCATCGGTGAGATGTATCTGTATTACAATTTTGCATTCAATATGCATCTGTAATACTTTTTAGGGAACCTGTTAGCTAATGCGATGGTGTCGCGGCGTGTGTCTTCTGTACGTTAACCCATACTATTTGGAAAATGATTGGAGCTAGCATCATGAAATTTAATGCAAAAAATTAGCTATCTCAAAAACTCTGCATTTTCTTAAATTTTATAAAGAAAAAGCTAAAAAAAAAAACCTTTAAAAAAATCTCCTCCAACACACTCAAGCAAAATTGTTCAATATTTTACTCAAATAATCTTTTATACCATCTCCCTCAATTTTGTTCCAATGGTTCAAGTTTGGTGAATTTTGGCCAAGTTACAGGAAGTTGAACTTAGTCATCTGTCCAAAAAAGCATACTAAATGACAGTCTCAGAAACGGCTGAAGCTATCATCGCCAAATTTTTTGCCAGTGTTGGTCATATGAGTCATATATGAAATTCAGGTATTGGTGGCACCACCTGCATTGACCTTTTTTTGTACGGGGGTCATTTGTCATCTTATTATTCTAGATATTTTGATAAAAAGTTCATGTTTATTTCGGCTTGAAAAAATAATATAGCCAAAGTCTTTCAGTATGTGTAAACAGATATACCAACAGGCCAAGATTGAATTCGTATCTTTTAGAAACTGCCAGCTGTTTCAGATTTGGCAACAGATCAAAAGTTCATTCAGTGCAGCCAGATATAGGTCAAGAGTTCAATCAGTGCAGCCAAGCACAAGGCATGTGATCACCTCATGGGTGACATGTGAACACCTCATGGGCACCATGTGATCACTTCATGGGTGTCAAGCCCCTCAGGGCAGGGCCCCTGCATGAGCTTATGCAATGGTGTGGCTACTATTTCAGATTTGGCAACAGGCTAGAGGTCAGTCTGGATCTATTCATAGCTTTGGCAGACTGCCAACTGTATCAGATTAGGCAAAAGGTCAAGTGTTCACTCAGTGCAGCCAGGTATGGGTCAGGAGTTTACTCAGTGCAGTAGCTGCATTCTATTTATAGCTTTGGCAGACTGCCAACTGTGTCAGATTATGCAACAGGTCAAGGGTTCACTCAGTGCAGCCAGGTACAGGTCAAAAGTTCCCTCAGTCTAGCCAGGTGCAGGTCATGAGTTCACTCAGTGCAGTAGCCTGCGCAAGCAATTTGTCATAGTTCACTCGGGGCAACAGCCTTTCTCACCTAAGCCTGGTCAGCCCCACGCATCAGACTCAAGGTAAGTTTGATGTATTGGCCTAATAATTTGACCTGTCCATGTATCTTTGATTGCCCTCTCGCTCACAAGACAGGTGTCACCACCTACAATGACTTTTGCACAGGGTGTGTCCCTGCGTTTTTCTCAGGAAAGGTTTGATATATCAGTCTGAAATAGGGCATATGTATATCTCTTATAGCTTCGTTATATACAAGACTGGTGGTGCCAGCTACAATCTTTTTAGTGTTGTGTGCACCCATGCCAGAATTTCAACAGTGATGTTTGTGTAATTGTTTCTTATTCAAAATGTTTAGTACTTGCATTGTTCATATACATGAAAAGTAATGGTCCAGCATTGAAGCATTATACCTGGTGTATTTCCCAATGCACACGTTCGCATTAGGCCTGTAGGCCTTGTTTTTGAATATGCAATGTATAGAGGACGTTTTGAGGCAATTTTCACAAAAAATGAGGATTTCCTGTTCCTGAAAAAAAATGTTCCCTAATGTCTTTGCGTTATATAATCAAACTGTAGAGAGGTTCAATATTTAATATTTATATATCTTCTAAATAAGTATATAAAGTTTCAATCGTTTTCAACATGTTAAAATCAATGGTGCAATTTGCGTTTATAACTTGCAAAATATTATCTTTTAAATGTAATGCTCGGAGTGAATTATAACATATATGGTAGTTTGTTACACGTAATATACAAATGAATGTTCCTTTCAGGGTTGGGGCCAGGTACTTGTACCTGTACCTGGCTGTCATGAGTAAGAAGTACCTTGTACCTGTACCTGGAACCAAAAAGGTATAAGGTACCCCAGGTACAAATTTGGTACTGGTACTTGTATTGGACACCAGGCTTGGGTCAACTGCATGGACAAAGCTGTCATCCCTGTCAGGGCTGTTACCCAGACCAGGCAGGGGTAATTACTAGGCTTTCAACCCTTTGAACTTGAGTGGACCTGGGCTAGTAGCATGCTGGCCTAGCTACCTCCAGCCTCTACACAGGAAGACCATTGTGGCATTATCAGACATAATGGATACATAGCAAAGAATATGGACAGCGTTGCTCGCCCCATGTAGATACCTGTTGTCTAGTGTGTATAAAGATCATTGGTGTAGGATAAACGTAGAATGACTGATGGAGATGTACATATAAATGACAGAATAAACACATTAATATTTATTTAATATGAATAAAGTAAAAATATCAAAATGTGTAAATAAGATGGTTAGTGTGCATGTATTGAGTTGGTCCAAATCAATCACTATTGAAATAATGGCACATTTTCCCAAATGGATAAAGGACAAAAGGTAAACAACATTAATGTATACTGCATGTATTCATGAAAAGTATTCATGAATGTGAATACTTCTGCATGTATTTGAATACGAATACAAATACTTTCGTACTTTTACAAATGTATTCGAAAACGAATACTGAATACGAATACTGGATACGAATACCCCATGTCTGGTTACGACTAGCTACCGCTCTGAAACGGCGGTTTGTGCCATTCTTATGGTTATAGAACCGGACAGCCAGGGATGTGGGCTTTAGGTTAAAACCCGATACTTGACGATATTTTGACGGCCGCCGGCAGTCAGAGTAGTTTGTTCTGCAATTTTATGGTTAAGAGATGAGAAATAAGTCTGTAAAAAGACACCATACGTGTGCTAATTTTTCTAAAGCAAAAAAAGCTATAATCATATTTTTATCCAAAATACATTTAATTTGACACTTTTTATTATCTTATGTCATCAAACCATTAGTTTTGCTTACTTGAAATACTAAAGTTTGAACTGGTGTGACTGAAATGATGTCATTTATGTCAAAAAACAATTTTTTTTTTAATAGCGATTCCGGGTACAAAAAAAACGTAAACTATTCATATTTCCCATCGGTTGTTTTTGTTATCTTTTTTTTTCGCCAAACTACATACCTTACGAAAATCCATTGTGCAAACAGAAATTCTGTTGCAATTATTTTGACCTTTAACAGGTATTCTACTGGCCTGCATGTAGGTCCAACAAGTTGAACGATTTATCAAAGGAAAGCTGGAAAGTTCGAGGTAAAATATTAAATAATTAATTGACAGTTTTTGTTTTTTATTTTCTAATATGTGTTACCAGTATATTTGCTGTATCAATATTTATTTTGGTCTCATAGGTGTGGCTCTGCGTCCTGTCACTTTAAATTAAATCAATAATATTAGCAATATATTTGCGAATCTTTTATTTTAGAAAAATATTAACCAAGTCTGTTTTATTTATACTAGTTTCCGACTTAACCAGAAATTATTTATATAGTTGATAATAAGTCAACTGACCGATTTTGGCATCTAAACCCTGTGACGGTTTGATTTGAATAAATATCTGCTTCGTCAACGCAAACGTTCTTGCAATTGGCCGAGCGGTCACCTGTCATAGACAGAGAGCCAATAACAGGTTCGTAGTAAAACTTCTACCCCATGTGACTTAGTTCATGACTATTTTTTGCGGGAAAATGACTTACATCGTTTCGCCTGCCTACGGTGGTTCTCATTTTCCACCGTGAGTATATAAAGCAAATGACGCCGGCCTAATTGATGAAACCTACAACTGACGATGTCTAACGCACGATGTCCAGAAATCAGATGTTTGGTATTGCAAGAATTGCGTGATTTCATCAGTTCTGTGGCAATCATGATAGGGTTTTGGGAGCAGGCCGATTTCTGCCGAATCCTTTACCAGCCACAGCTGATCAGAACACACATAGAACCGTCTTTTTTGGTTGTGTTTCTATTTACTGTCTTTTTAATTTATTTCATTTTATTAATAGCCTTTAAAATAAACTGATATTTCCTGAACGTAAGGCGTTTCTTGTTTGCATGTAGACAAGATAGCGATCAACATTGCTCGCTCAGTCATTAATTACAGCAAAATAAAATATGTTCAGCATCTTTCCTGTCGTTGATTTTTTTCTAGTGCAGTTTGCTGGTACGTTATTTACAAGAGTTTTTTAAATGAAGAAAGTGACAATTGACTGGAAAAATTAATAAAAAATAAGCCTCAGTGTCCATGGGTAATATTACAAACATTAGTATGGTCTTTAATTACACACAACTGCTGGTATATATATATCAGAATATGACCCGTCAGTTGCAAAAAGTCGGGAAGTCTGTGATTTTTTTTATTATGATCAAGCTGATAACTGGCACTGAAAATCAAACAACTTAGCTTTCACATCAAAAACAAATAGAACTAATTACCCCAAAGCCTTTGGGCAGTTAACGTTATACAAATAGATCATACGTAATTAATTAAATATTTAGCTTTCAATTACTTTTTTTTTAAATTTTACATAAGAAAAAATTTGGGTCTGTAATTTTGCAGGCGGGCCTGTGAAACCAGTATGTATGTCGGCAGTCGTCATAATTGTTATAAAATGAAAGTCCTTGTTGATGGTGAATTTAAAATAATACGCGGGAGTATTCATGAGGGCCAGCAAGTAGATGTCCTCAATTGTGGTTTAATTCTTGATTATTATAATTAATTAAAATAAAACTTTGAATAGCATATCTTAGTAATGGAAAAATATACAAAAGGCAAAAACTTTTCTTAAGGTAGAATTACTAAGACATGCGGACTGGGTTAAGAAATTGCAGTTTCACAGATAACTGTATATTTCTTTATATTTGTCTGAACCGATTAATAATCGATCATCGATCGGTTTACTCAAATCGATGATCGATTATGTAAAAGGAACCGACTCCCACCAATAGTTAATATATATATATATATATATATATATATATATATATATAAATATACAATTATTAATCCAGAACACCACCCTTGCCCCTCAGATGCGCTTCTGGTCTGATAGGTCTTGTTAAACGGAGCGTGCACTTGGCTCCATGTCAGTATAGCTACCTGCCTGTAGCTCGGTGAGGCCACAGGCGCTTGAATCCTTATTTGTGTTGATATTGGCTTAAATAGTGTTCAGTTTACCTCAACAACAATCCCCTACCGTTTAATGAGCTGTAAACCATGATATATCGCTTGCCGGTACTTGTTTATTTAATAAATACACTATTATATAAACAAGTACCGGCAAGCGATATATCATGGTTTACAGCTCATTAATTGGTAGGGGATTGTTGTTTAGGTAAACTGAACACTATTTAAGCCAATATTAACACAAATAGGGATTCAAGCGCCTGTGGTGAGGCTCAGTGTAGCTCGGCGAAAAGATCGACCGCCGTATACGTGTGCAATCCTCGAACTAAAGATGTTAGATATATCGCCGATCGGTTTCGCTAGTTAAAAGGAAAAGGTCTATTAATGCATACCTCCTGTGAAATATTCCGAGGGGTGTCAATACAGGGGGGGGGGTCCTTATCCCCCCCACTTTTTAGCAAGAGGGGATGGTCAATGTAATCATCCCTCCTGATATTCAGATGTATAATATTTATATATTGAAAATGAAATACTATACTAGTGTATCATTAATTAGAATTGTAAACTTTGGTCCCATTTCTATGAAATATTAGATATATAAACCTGGTTTAAAATTAACATATACTGGAAAAATAATACCTTATATTTTAAAACTTTAAAACCCTTAACTGTTATTGTAATATATTTAAAATTTGTCACACAGTTAATAAAAGTCAATATACACACACACACATATATATATATATATGTACATATATAATATATTTTTTTATTAAGTTATCCCAACTTTGATCACCTTCCCTGGCCTGTGAGTCATCACCCCCCCCCCCCCCCCCCCCCCTCTTCTGAAGCATATATATTGACACTTTACAAGGCCACCAGGGTCAAGGTCACAAATGTTTGAACTTATCCGACAACTTAGTGGGAACGTGTATCAAATGCGAGTATAAAATCTGAAGAAAAATCTATACAGTTATCAAAAGGTATTGGGTTAAATTCTATATATTCGCAGATTTGACCTTGCAAACCAAGCTCAAGGTCACCAGTTTTAGATCTAGCTGAAAACAATTTGTGTCAAATGTGAAGGAAAAATATACAATACTTTAAAAGTTAGTAGTGTTGTAGTTTCTGGACCTGCAGGGCCATGCATTTTGCCAAGGCACTGAACACAACAAAAAAATTCACACGGCGCTTCCACAAGTCAATTTGACTCGGTTCCCTTTAAAACTTATAAAAACACACGCACCGAGGAGAATTTAAAACAGTTTGGTAACTGGTTTGAAAAACAGACTGGCCTGCATCTTGAAAGCTCTTCTTACTTTTGCGGATTTACCATGTGAGAGGGGTATATAAAGCTAGAAAATTCGAATCAATAAATTCAATGTACTCACACTCTTTTGGCGTCTCCTGCTGGACCAACCCTTTGTTCGTGTTGCATTCGGTGTGAGATGTTTTCTTTTTCTTCAGATGAAGCATCATGTTTCTCGAAACATGTATTTACAGACTCCACATCAACAGGATGATCGTCCTCCTGCTGTTTAGGTTTTCTGTGACACTGCTCCTCGCATGGTTGAGATGCTGGAATACCCGTCTCATTTTTTTCTGGTTCAACGGCAAGCCATGGCTTCCCCTGCTCCCTTTGAACCTGACTTTTGACACCATCATTTTCTGTGCTGTTTTCTATGCTGACTAAGAAAGGCTTGTTTTCTGTGACAGCACACTCCATCCTGTGTCATAGAATACGATACAGATACTATAAGATTCCTTAAAGAAACTAAAAGAGTGCAGCACTTAAACCATAATATATAACAATTACGGCCCCGCTTGAAAAGCGATGCCCTATATACAGATCGCCTTGCCCGTCCGTCCTTCTGTCTGTGAAGCTTTCTATCGCGCGCAGTATCTCAAAAAGAATGTATTAACTCTCTCATATTCACAGGGATGGTTGGTACCTATGAGGACTCCAGCTCTGTCGAATTACAAAAATTGCCCAGAAATAAATATTTCCTCCAGAACACAATCGGTGATTTTCTTTCGAGCGCAGTATCTCAAAGAGAATATGTTTGATGTTTTTTTTCCAATTTTCCTCTTTAGTGCCTATGAGGGTTCCAGTCCAGTAGAACAACAAGACGACCAGAGGTCACGCGCTTGCCGGAAAAGCTCTGACCCAGATGGGAAGACAGATTAAAAGAACATGTCACAAAGTCACAGAGGAAGAAAATGAGCCATAGTTTGTAAAGTTTGGACCAATATTGACAAAGTTGCGCTGGAAATAATAATTTAAATTGTTTACATGACCTTGACCTTAAATTTTGATAAATTTATAAATACACATACAGCTTCAAGAAATCGTTCCGGTGTATGATAGGAGAAAGTTACAAAGTGATTTCTGGTCAACTGTGGCTTGTAGAATGCTATATAACAGAGACAAGAGCCAACAAAAAGGCAAAATTGAGAACAACTAAAAAATAGACTGACATATTGACAAAGTGACACAAAGCTGAGACCAGTTGACTAGACTTAGTTATGCACTGACGAAAAAAAACTGAACCAAAGATTGTGAAGATAGGACCAGAATTGAATGAGGAACATAAGTAGTATTTTGAAGTGACAGACATAAAAAGTGACACAAAGCTGAGACCAGATGACTTGATCAAGTTATAAAGAGAAACCCAATGGAAGAAAATAAGCTATAGTTTATGTTATTAAGGTTTATAGTTTCGGAGATATGGCCAAAATGATATGTAGTAGTGTTTCGAATGCAGCGACCATTAGCGGCCATATCCCGATAATGAAAAATCACCTTCGAGATATAAGTGTATGACATAAGATGTACCAGTTTCAAAAGAATTTCTGCAAAACTATGGCTTGAAGAATGCTAGATGTAAGACGCAAGAACCAGCAAGCAAGCGAAATGGAGAACAACTGACAAACAGACAGACATACTGACAACGTGACACAAGATTGAGACCAGATGACTTGATCAGGTTATGGAGAAGACTCAGAGGAAGAAATTAAGCTATGGTTTATGTAATTCAGGTTTATATAGTTTCGATGATATGGTAAAAAAATGATATGCTGTAGTGTTTCGAGCACAGCGCTCCTAAAGAGGCTATTTTCCGGAAAAGAAAAATCACTTTCAAGATATTAGTGCAAGACGCAATAGGATTTATCAGTTTCAAAAGGATTACTGCAAATCTGTGGCCTTTATATAATGCTATATGTAAGACAAGAACCAGCAAGAAGGTCAAATTGAGTACAACTGAGAGACAGACAGACATACTGACAAAGTGACACAAGGTTGAGACCAGATGACTTAACCAAGTTATGTAGAAGACACAGAGGAAGAAAATGAGCCTAAGGTTGTGAAAATAGAATCAACATTGACAAAGTTATGATAATAATAAGATTTCGACGTTTTTTGATGACCTTGACCTTTTACCTAGATCGATCAAAAACAAAAGCCTTCCAGACGGGCAAACAGGACAAAATGTCGGTTTTCTATCAATTGAATGACTTTCAGAGCGATTGCTGGAAATTTTGGCCTTTTGAACGACATCACACAAAAGAACATGAAAGCAGACATAGCTTAAAACAGAAATATAAAATGCACACCTGAGATAACAGACTACCAGAAAAAAAGTGGGGAACGTAAAGAGAAGCAAAATGAGCTGTAGTTTTAGTGGGTAGAGTTTATAGTGTCGGAGATATGGCCAAAAAATGATATGATGTGGAGGTCCAACCGCAGCGTCCCCTAGCGGCCATACCCCAAATATTAAAAATTTCTTTTGAGACTTTAATGTAAGAAATAAAATGTTCCAGTTCGAAAAAAGGATTCCTGCAAAACTGTGTCATGAAAATTGCTAACTGCAAGAAGCAATATCCAGCAAGCAGGCGAAATTCAGGATCACTGACAAACAGACAGACATACTGAAAAAGTGACACAAGAATAAGACCAGATGACTTACTCAGGTTATCGAGTAGATTCAGAAGAAGACATTAAGTCAGAGTTTCTGTAATTGAGGTTTATAGCTTTGTACATAAGGCCAAAAAATATATATATAGGGGAGAGGCGAGTGCAGCACCGCCTATTGGCCATATCCGAAAAATGAACAAGGCCTACAGGCCTAATGCTAACCTGTGCAAAGTTTGGGAGTATAAATGGAGGTTTATTTTTATATTGATCCTCTTATGTCCTGCATATCTACCTTAGTCCTTATGGTTTCAGCGAAATAGAATTTTTCAGACCTGCACGTTTCGGACTAGCACATTTTAAAACATATACAGTCAGGATATTTCGGATATGTTCTTTTTGCCAGGGAGGATTATTGGGACAGATGAACGGACAATATGGCAGCATGGTTTCGGAGAAGAACATTTTTTAATGATTTTTAACTTCTTCCATATAAAATCTAAGAAAATGCAGTAAGCCAAGAAATAAGCAAAATCCGATATAATTTTTTAGATGACAATTTTTTTTTTTTTTTTCTGCAAAAACATGCTCCTGCCCTTTTTTTAAATAGCTATGACGCACGACAGAAGACGGACGACGCCACAACACTGCATAACCTCACAGATTCGCTAAAAATGCAAACCAAGTTTTTTCAAACAGTTGAAAGATATAGTTCCAATAGTCTGGGAATTCTGCATCTAGACATTGTGTCTAGACATCTAGACGCTGTGCCTAGACGTCTAGACACATTGTCTAGACACCAGACAGAGCCAGGTCAGTTGCCATTGTGCTGTCTGGACCCCTCCTGGTTGTACTGAGTGACCTATTGACTGGCTGCTGAAACTCAGCATAGGTGTCAAATCTGTTTTCAAACACAGAAAGTCTTTTTCAATTGGCTACACTGCTTTTTTAAAGCTGCATTTACCCAATCTTTTCTTATAAAACTGGCAAAAACCTAGCATAGAATAATTCTTGCAAAGTTTAAACCAATCAGCTCAACAGTTTCATCATAAAACAGTGTATAAGGTAGAAGAGTCTCAAATTACATTTTCGCTTGTAAAAACAGATCAATGTAGATGGCACCACCAATACCTCAATTTCAGATATGACATATATGACAAATATTGGTATAAAATTTGGTGAGAATAGCTCTAGCAGTTTCTGAGATTTTAATTTTAGTGTGCTTTTTTGGACAGATGACTAAGTTCAACCTCCTGTAACTCGGCCAAAGATCTCCGAACTGGAACCATTTGAACAAACTTGAGAAAGATTGTTCCAGGGATCATTTCTGTGAAATATTGGACAATTTGGCTGCACGGTTTCGCAGAAGACGTTTTTTAGTTTTTCCCTATAAAACCTCAGTAAATGCAAATAGCCAAAAAATAAACAAAATAAAATAGAGCTTTTCAGATGACTGTTTATTTGCAAAAAAATTGGTGATGCTAGCTCCTGCCGTTTTTGAGATAGCTATGATAGCTACAGACGACGCATGACGGACGACGCTGCACCATCGCATTAGCGCGTAGGTGTGCTAATAATCTGTTTCGAAATATTACTGTAAGACATAAGATGTAATAGTTTAAGAAAAGATTCTTTCAAAACTGTGGCCTGTAGAATGCTATTAGTGAGACGCAAGAACCTACAAGCAGGCGAATTTGGGGACAACTGACAAAAAAACAGACATACTGACAAAGGGACACAAGATGGAGACAAGATGACAATATATATATATTGGAGATGTTCGACTGCAGCGCCCTCTAGTGGACATATCCTGAAGACGACAAATGAATTTGATGATATTAGTGTATGACATAAGATGTAATAATTTCAAAAGGATTCCTCCAATTATCTGGCTTGTTGATTGCTATATGTGAGATGCAAGAACCAGCAAGCAGGCGAATTTGAGGATAAATGACAAACAGACAGACATATTGACAAAGTAACACAAGATGGAGACCAGATGACTTGGCCATGTTTTGAACAAGGCCAAGAGAAAAAACATAAGCTACAGTTTGTGTAATATAGGTTTACTTTTACGGGGATATGTCCGAAAAATGAGTTCTTTGGATCTAGTACAGCGCCCCCTAGCAGCCATATCCGGAAAATGAAAAAAAAAAACGTTTCAAAATATTAGTGTAAAACATAAGATGTACAAACAAACATACGGAACTGATCAACATGCTTGCGAAAATGGAAGATTTCCGGCAAGCAATAAAGTTTGGACTGTGCCTCCACTGCACACGCCGGCCGCCCACTGTAAGGACCCTGTCGCCACTTGCGGCGCTGGCACGTGTCTTCGTGGTTTGTATCAGTTTCAAAACGATGCCTGCATATCTGTGGCCTATAGGGCATGTCACCGTGAAATCGCGAAAATCTCATTCGACGAGAAACGGTGCGGGATTTTGCAAGTTTTTTGATTGGATAGAGAACTCACCAAGGGCTACAAGATGCAAAAAGTTTGCCGCTCTAGCATAAAAACTGACAGAGTTAGACGCTCAAAACTGCATATTTTCAAAATTCAAAAGTTTTTTTTTTTTTTTTTACACCAAAAATAGAGAAATCTGGCAATAGCGCACTTTGGCACCTATGCGCAAAAATATGCCCATGTACCCTTGTTTAAGGTGCTGTGATGGAAATGGCCAAATGTTTAATAGTTATAGCACCAAAGCAAATTTTCATGATTTTTCATCTGCAACGCCCCCTGGCGGCCATTTCCAAAATCTGATAAAATAATTTCGAGATATTCTTATGTTACATAAAATTTCTCAGAATCAGTACGATTGCTGCAAATTTGAAAAATATCACGAAATTCTATGATTTCTGTCCAAAATTGCGTAACCATGGTAACAGCAAAATGAGGCAATTTGCAGTGTTGCAAATAAAACGGGCTACAGTTTGAGTGGCTACGGTTATTTTTAACAAAGATATGGAGGATAGACAATTTTGAGGCCTATTGATGACCTTGAATTTGACCTTTGACCGATCATGGCCAAAAACAATAGGCTCCGAGAAGAACCGATTATACACTTTATCTATAAGTTTTAGAGCGATTGCTGAAAAATTGTGGCCTGTAGGGCGTGGACATTGGGACAAACAAACAGGCAAACAAACATACGGAACTGATCAACATACTTTCGAAATTTCTGATTCCGGCAAGTAACAAACAGACAGACTAGACGACCATAGGTCGCGAACTTGCCGGAACTAGAAATAAGTCAAACTAACAGACAACAAGTAGCAGAAAGGCAGGGAACATTTGGAACTGGTCAAATGAACAACCCCTATTGCTGGGGAAACAAACCTTGATTTGGTTATGTCTATTTTCAAAAGTCACAGACAAGTCGCAGACGAGTAGACAGACAAACAGACAGAGAGACGGAAAAAAAACTCCAGGTGAAGGTCATGTACTCGTGTCATAGAGAATTGACAGCATGAATAATATAAGCCAGAGTCAGAATTTATACTTAACCCCTACCCCCAACTGCAAACCGGATATCCGTCCCTGATTAAACACACCCAACTGCAAAATCGAGGATCCGTTCCTGGTATTATGGTTGTGATAGTGTTTACCAGCAACACAATCTCTGCATTCAAAAACTTTTCGGGGGAGCCTCTCTCTTTGTTTGTTTAAAGGGATTACCCTTTAGAACAGGATATTAAGCTCTCAATGCAGGGAATCCTCAAAGTGCGTCCATACAAAGCATGAAAAGAGGCAACAACCAAAAACACAGGTGGGATCCATCCCAATTGTGCCGCTACACGGACCATCGCACACCCATAGAACATTGCTCCAACTGTCAAACGTAATGCCCCTGCCGACATTTACCTACACACACTGCCGCCACTTATGGGCACGGCTATAGGATGTACTTTCATTATTTGAAAAAAAAAAACGATGCGAGATTTGACGAAACTTACAATATAATCACATAATGTGACCGAGAGTGTTAGACGCTATCAAACGCTAAAAAATATAGGTTTACAGCATGAAAATAACAGAATTATAGGCTTTCTTTCAATGGTCCCCTGTTCTCGTTTGACAAGAAATGGTGCGAGATATGACGAGATATTAACTTTTGTCACTCGAAACTAGTCAAGTGATTCTTGAACAATAGAAAAATAAAATCTCTAGCATAAAAATGACCGAGATATAGACATTTGTTCGAAATCTCGAATATTCTCGTTTGCCAGGATATGATACGAGATGTAGCGAGATTGCGGTTTAATCATGTTCAGCTTCTAAAATGCTACCAAATGCTAAAAACTACTCCTCTTTAGCATAAACCTTGATCGAGTTATAAGCATTTCTGTGAAATCTCGGTTTTTTTTTTTCTCGTTTTTCGGAAAATCAAGCTGGATCTGACGAGACTTAGTATTGAATGACTGAGAATCAAGGGAATACTACCTTGTGTAAAAACTAGACCTTTGTAGTATAAATATTAACAGAGATAGAGGCAAAAAAAACTCCATATTTTCAGGTTGCCAAGTTTTACCCCAAAATTTGGTAACTATGGTAACCGCAGCACAAAGCTTCATGTGTGGAGGAATAAGACAATGATCCTAGTTTTAGATACGACAATAAAAATTGTGACATGTTTAATATTCGTTAGACATTTCAGAAAAATGATATGTTACAATGTTTCATTTACCACGCCCCCTGGTGGCTATTTCCGAAAAAAAAAAAATCTAGATATTCATAAATAACACAAAATATATTACTTTCAAAGCCATTATAAAAAATTGCGACCTCTAGGTAATATTTAAAGAAATCTCGAAAAATCTTGTTTGACGAGAAATGGTACGAGATTCGGCGAGACTTGCATTTGTATCTTTAATAACTCATTAAATATTACCTAATGCAGAAAAGCAGACCTCTCTAGCTTTAAAAATGTCGAAGTTAAAAAATCCAAATTTCATGAATTTTTCCACCAAAATGCGTACCCATGGTAACAGCAGAATTAGGCAATTTTGTAGCATCTGGAAAGGCAACAAAATGAGGAATTAAATGAGATAAAGATTAAGCTCCGAATTTTTATTAACGAAGATATGAAGAAAAAACCGTTTTAAGGGTTTTTGGTGACCTTGACCTCTGACTGATCATGACCAAAATCAAAAGGCACCGAGGGAATTGATTATACACTGTTTCTATAAGTTTGAATACGATTGCTTAAAAAGTGTTGCCTGTAGAGCACCAACAAACAGACAGACAGACTAGACGACCACAGGTCGAACGCTTGCCGGTAGTGGCTGGAAATGAGACAGTTACTATGCAGACAGACAGGAAACATTTGGATCTGATCAAATGAAAACCAGAAGCACATCTTTATGTCGTTTGGCTGATTTTCAAAAGTCGAAGATGAGTAGACAGACAAACAGACAGACAGACAGAGAGACAGACAGATAGAGAGACAGACAAACGGACATCTTATATACCATTTGGGTCGTTCCTGTCGGACATACCGACTGAAACTGGGACAGACAGCAATGGCAGCGGGGATTTCAATATAGCCTTCAATATTTATATACAAATATAAAGCCAGGAAAATGTAGTATTTCTGTGAATGAAAAATGTAATAAATATAATATACAATATCTCCTGTTAGTAGCTATCCTATACAGAACAATCTGTTTTTGACAGAAATAAAAATAATACAAGTCCAACTGAATCCTTGGCAATTCTTCTCTTCTTGACTGCTGGAAATAAGAAAAAGCAATGAACATGAAAATTGAAGAGTTGAACGTCCACAATGCAGAAATAAAAGCGAAGCCGCGTTCGTGTTGGACAGAACCCGACCTCTGGGTAACGGAGACGTTATCTTTCATTCCTGGAAATGCAGGTGCCGTATGACCATCATTAAGGTCCGGCTTAAATAAGGACCGTTTTAAAGAAGCAAGGCGGCCGGTCAGCCTGTGTCCGGGAATTATAAAATTCCAATTGCCGATCACTGATTAACAGTGATGTCCCCTTCTTGTATTTGTAATGTGAAATATGAAAAATAATGTAAAAATTTGAAATCTTTGGTAAAAAAAAAGGAAAACGGTTTTCTTAAGGAGTCTGAAGTGGTAAGTAATCAGATCAGAAATTCTGAGGCCCTAGTTCCGTGGTGGGTTAGGACTTAAGATATAAAATTATTTTCTTGGCATTAGGGGGGAGCGTGGTCAATTTTTTTCGCGCCTGTTGCACGTTTGTGAATAAGACGGTGCACTTGACACGGCCGCGATGGAAATTTAAGAGGAAACGTGGTAATCCCAAGCCGTAGTTGAATTGTTTTGACCCCAAAGAAAGCCATCCTAGCTGTTATATGCATTGGACGTGCTAGTTTTCTTACCCGGAACGCTGGTAGAGGCTGGAGAATGAATGAAGGATTGGTCCATTTTTGTCCGAAAAACCTGGGAACTGACAATTAAAAAAAATGACAGGGACCTTATTAACCTGTTTAGGCTTAGTAACGGTCAATAAAATATTGTCTGGAATCTAGATTATCCTACCCGTGGTCTGGGACGGTACAGAAACCCGGAACTATACGGGTATCCATAAAATGGTATGCCATTTTTTATCATTATTTAATACATGTCTGTAACGCGAAGAGCTTGAGAATTTATTGAGAATTCATGGACATTTTGAGTTTAAATATCATGCAACTGTAACCGTTGGGATTGAATGAGGGAGTGGGTTAGCAGATGGTGATGCATTAAATATAAGCAAAAGTACAATTTATTTATTATATTATATTTCCTTAAGAATCTGTAAATTTGATATACCTGCATGGTTTTGTTCCGGTTTGCACAATACACTGTTGAAAACATTATGTAGTGTTTTGCGTTTTCGTCTTATGTAAGATCGGTAGTCGATATTAGCTGGTGATTCAGTCTGGTGTTAGTGGCAATCCCACATTGTTTGCGCTTAAAATGCTTAATTATGAACAGTTTATTATTTCAGTAATTTAAAAGTGAATAAATGTCTTAAGAGTAATATAGTTGTAGAGTTTATGTGACTTTAACGTTTAATTAAAAGTATCATTGCCTATAAAAACTCTCCGGAAATTTTCCATGAATTCTCCGCGAATTCTCCGCATTTAGTTATTGACTGATATTCATGCCGAAACTTTAAAGTTCGTGCACTTTCGTGTTGTTTGACGTGCCCCGGAAACAAATTTAAGACGAGTTAGACTAAACCCCGCCCCGGTAGGATATTTTGGACCCCGAAGGAACGAACCCTTGCAGGAAATGCGGTGGGACGGGCTCTTTCTTATTCGGGGAACGATCGAACAGGGTGGTGAATGATTGAAAAAAATAGGGCCATTTTCACTGTCATCTTGGTAACAGAATAAATATTTTATAAATTCATAGAGACTTGGACATCTAATAACATCAGAAAAAAATGTTCATTTAATTGTGGTCTGGTGTCCATTGTACCCTGGCCCACAGCCGGGATCCCAAGAGACGCCTGAAACATTACTGCAAAAACAAACCAAACCCCCCTAAAATAACTTTTTTTTTTATTTTTATTGTTATTGCTGGATGTAGTTGAATATCATGTTTTATTTATATAAAAAATAAGATGCAGTTCGTTCGATGGAAATAGATTTTATTTAATATATTGATACATTTTTAGAACAGTTTGTTATTTTATTTTTATTTTTAGATAGACAATTTGTACCTTAAATCTGTACTCATGGTCCAACATACATTTTTTTGTGTCCCTAGGCCCAGTTAAGGGTGTATATACAGGGTAACAAGATAACATTATCCTGCACCCACAAACAAAAATTTCAAAAACAAAAATCCCGTTTAGCGGGATCTGGAACGATCAGACATTCTGTTGACTTGTGCTGCCCCTTACTGAAAGCGCAATTGCTTGTTGACGAGAATTGGCGCTGCGGTGTAGCATTAACTTTTTTCCTTTAACTAGAAAGGCTGCGGTCGGCGAATATTCTTCAGCGGATATGTCAGACATGTAGGAAATATTAGCGGTGCCGGCTTTTGCTGCTTGTATTTCTCGCAGTATAGCTGCGCGGAGGTCTTGCAATAGCCATGCTTTGTCACCATGGTCTCTTGTTATAATTGTTCTTACTCTTCCCGGCAGTCTGTCCATTATTAATGGGAACAGTAAATCACCATACGAGTCATGTGTCTTTTCTAAGGATTCTAGTCCTCTCACGTAGCTCTCTAGCGTATCGTAGAACAGCCTTAGACTCACAGTAGTGTATTTTGGCGTGGGGATATCCAATAGAGCTTTCATGTATGCACTGACTAGCTTGTGAGATTGCCCATATCTTTCTAACAAAAATCCCATTGCTTTTTCATCTGCCATTGGTAAGCGCTAGCCCTTCAATGATACGGCTAGCATCACTGTCCAGCTGTCCCCTTAGATACTGGAACTTCTGTACATTGGAGAGCGATGAATCTTGATGGACAGCCGAATCAAATGTGTCATGGAAAGTTTCCCCCTGGAGCAGATCACCAGAGAAGCGGGGTAGGGGTAACTTCGGCAGATTATCTGATCTCGTATTTAAGAGTACTCCCATATAAGAGTACTGTCTAGACTCTCTGGTAAACAAAGAGAATTAATCTTAATGCATGTCAGAATGAAGTCTGTTTCTTAAGCTTTGTAAGATCGTATTACTATGGGCAAAAACTGGAGCGAGACAGGCTGACCAGGGACCAGCAAATACCAATACCTGCATTAATGCTTACCGACATCGTCCTCTCAGCCATATCTATGCACAGATGAAGATTCGTGAAATATTGTTTTGGCGGCGGCGGACCGTGCAAAAACGTACCATAATATCCTCGACTTTGTGTGGGCATACAATAAAACTAATCATGTTATTTTTTTTTTAAATTAAGTTAAATAAACATAAAAGGTTTCAGGACACTAAATGAAACCATGGCTCAGAAACAGATGACTGATACGAAAAAAATGCGTACGAAATACAGATAGCGCCACCAGCTTTCAAGAACTGGTGAAACTGTCATTGATCAATATTCGTGGCAATTAAGAATCCTGGCAATCAATGTGTCAGTTATACAGATACTGAAGCTTTCGTGTATTGTTTAAATTATTCAGGGTTGCACAAACAGGACCCATAACTTGAAGAGTATACAAAGTCGTTGTGATCTATTTTGGGGTCTAGGGAGTTTTTTCAGAACCTCCCTGGCTTTTAAGTATAAAGATTCTAGGTCCAACGGTTTTGACTTGCGCCGTGTTCACGGAGAGACAGTGGACAAAGAGTGATCGCTAAATAAACTCTCCTGAAGATAAATTTCACTCAGCTGCGCAAATAACAGTGACTGACTGAAGAGGTTTTCATCTCTGAGCACTCTGGTATGGAGGAATCTTAGACCCATTCCCTGGGCGCATCCTAGGCGTAGAATTTGATAGAGGCCGTAGACGCAGATTCGGCATGCCACCAAGCCAAGCAGGGATCCAATTTTGCCGCCAGCGAGGTACAACACAGAAGCCGGAACATCCGCAGAACAGGCACACCAGCACAGTCTATGCCCGCCAAGAACCCGCCGCTAGGACACTCCGAGTTGGGATCGCCAGTATCTTCATCAGCATCAAATAACAGTATGTTTTTTGTAAATTTCACAAGGAGAAATGTGTCAGTCTTGATCTAGTTGCACTGACCTTTTCATGTAGGCTCGTATGAACTTTAATTTCATGCAGTGGCAATTGAATGCATGCGATGCATACCAGATATTCCATCAATGTGCAACATAAGCTGGGTATCTCCCAGTTCTTGCTTAATTAGGCCTGCCAAAGGTTAATGACTGAGAAAAGAGTAAGTCCTCTGGTAAAATAAGAGTAGCTTTCTTTGAAATAAAGTATAATAAAAAGAGTAAAATTGCAGCAATTCCTCATTTTTATCACTTACTGAATAAAGATGTGCTTAGTATATCAAGTAAGTGCATATATTGCTCCAAAGTCAGAAACATACACTGCATATCCCCCTGCATGAAGACAAGGGCATTTTCCACATGTTGTAACACATGCTGGGCATTTGCACAAACAAAAATTGTGAAGTGTCCCATTCTTGTTCTAACTGGACTGTCACTGAAGGAAAGAATAGTTTATATGGATTTTTTTTCATTACAAAAGAGTAAAAGAAGAGTGAAAAAAAGAGTAATTAGCGTCATTTTCAGTGAATCCTAAGAAAAGTGCGACTTTTTTAAAAAGTGATTTGGCAGGTCTGTAAATATCTATTTTAACAGTTGTTAATCTGAGCTGCAGACTCGGGAGGTGTTCTTGCCTATAATATAGGAGTCGTCCTTGAGAATGTTAGGCTCAAAGTTCGTACTCACCTGGTAGGCTAAAGCTCGAGGAGTTTTCCAGGGTTCTCAAGGTATTTTAGGAATTTCCAGGTCACAAATTAACAACAACTCTAAATAATTTTACAGAATAAGAAGGAACGTGGGGTTTTAAAAATCCATAAATGTGCAACACTTAAGTCTCACTTGATATCTAAACTGGTATATGTCATACTGAACACTAGAGCTAATGTGAAATATGGAATGCAAATGACACTGGTGACACTGTTTGGTTGGCAAGGAGTAAGAACTCTCCAGAATATAAATATGCAACAGGGTCTCGTTGAGTTGCCAGCAAGGTCGAAATGGTAATCCTTTGCATTTGCTGCTAGTGTCCCCAACAGTTCGTGCTACTTTTGTAAACCTTTGTGCCGAGCCTGTGAAACATTATCTACGTTGGCCGACATGGACCAAGGCCCAACTTTAAGGAATATTCAGGGTGAATATTAGATAAAAAAAATCAAGGTTCTCCAGGACATGGAAAAGCCATTTATAATACCCATAGTTTTCCAGGTTTCTAGGTTGAGTGCAAACCCTGTAGGCTAAAATGGCACGCTGGTCAGCTTAGCGTCATGACCCATTGGTCACTTATTTATGGTAATGTATCTAATAACAACTTTCAAGGTAAACAGGGTCGCAATGTTTATGTATTTAAAGCTTTATCTGAACTGCTTCATGAATTTATCTGTTTGTATAATGACAACTACAACCTTCCAAAAGTTAAACGGCGGGAACTTCCCTCATACAAAATGTTAAACTGTTTAATTGTGACGTCAAATACGAGGCTGAATTGTATCAGTATACCATGTGTAACATGTTGTGATAGTCTGTATGTTTTTTTCCCAAGATTTTGATTTTTATTCATTACAATCGATTCATCATGGATATGTGATATTTTCTCCCGTCAGAAATTTGTTGTTTTCTTCTCTAGCTCGATACCAAAAATCGTTGTACTATCATAATTCTTTTCAAATTATCAAGAATTGTTTGTTTTTTTATTGTATTTGTTCGTGCAGTCGAACCTGTCCAATGCGACCACCTAAGGGACTATTAGCGTTATCATGACACCTTGTAAAAGTCAGACAGTGCAACCGCTGCGTCCGATGTTTTCGGTCGCTGAGCACAAGCCTTGCTTTGGAGGACGGTTCACATCAACTTTAAGGAAGTATAACGCATACTGAAGTTGAAATTTAATGCATATGCATTTTTTTATTTACAGAACATATCTATATGCAGTCCACAGGTGGGGAACACGTATATACGGGTATCCATATTTTGTTATTAATAAAACCTCAGCTTCTTCAGGGGAAGGCAGTGCCTGGTGACTGTATGTGATTTTGTACATAAATATGTAAAATGTGATTACATGTATATTTGACTTTACCTCAGTTATAGTTTTTTTATTTTAATTATTTTGTCCCCCTGCTCCGCATTGATTTGGGTTTGTCTGTCTGTCTGTCCGTCTGTCTGTCTGTCTGTCTCTCTCCGTCCGTTAGTTTTTTTTTCGTTTCCGTGCGATCACTCTCCTAAATTTTATTCGATTTCATTCAGATTTTGTTCAGTGATTGATCTTATGCATACCTTGGTTTAGATTGGTTTTGGAGTGTCTGGCTTCTGTCTGTCTGTCACTCTGTCTGTCCGGCCGTCATGTTTTGATTCCGTTGCGATAACTTTCCTAAATATTATCCGATTTTATTCAAATTTTAGTCAGTGATTGCTCTCATGCTTACCTTGGTTCGGATTCTTTTTGGAGTGTCTATCTGAAAAAAAATTATCTCCAGCTAAAAAAAAAAATATCACATTTTGGTCCAATTTCTCAATGTGTTTTAGTTTTTATATTTGCCTGCAGATGTCTTGACATGTCATAGTAGATCAGTATAAATTTTCTTGTGCTTTCAAGATTTTCTCCACATGTCATTATTTTGGTTGCTTATCAAGCATGAAAGACAACAAGATCCCAAAGCGTGGGACATTAATTCCACGAGTTTGTTTGTTCTTGTAACGTTAGGCTTATATTCTTGCCATTTAAAGAATTTAATTTCTTCGTGTATGACTTTTGGTGAATCAAGCAAGCCGTTCCTGAGAATTGGTCTGTTCCCGCTGAGAAATCGGTGGGTTTGCCCTTACAATAACTTATTTTCACCAATTATTTTCATAGGAGCAAATCCCCTGTGTGCGTCAGTTGTTGCTAACTTGGTGTTAAACTAGCATTTCTGCTAGTTTAACACCAAGTTAGCAACAACGTTTACAACAATAGTAAAACTAGCACCATACAAACGTTGTTGCTAACTTGGTGTTAAACTAGCATTTCTGCTAGTTTAACACCAAGTTAGCAACAACGTTTAAAACAATACTAAAACTAGCACCATGCAAACCCATTACATTTTAATGGAATATTTATCTAGTAGGGGACTCTTGATAATTTCATTGCCAAGCAATACTGCAGTACTCGGTGAGAACGCGATATATCTGGGATAACGGTAGGGCAATGGGCAAGCGCCAACAGTAGCGACAGTTTCACACATCGGTGTGAGGTTTCTTATCAAGAATGGAAGCAGCATCGGACAGGTCCCGCATTCCAAGAATTCTCTCCTCCCAATATTATAACTCCATGATAGAACTCAGAAGACAAGAAATTGGCAATGGTTTTGAGCAGGTTTGGCTTTGCATACAAAATTTCTTGTACTTGCCGGGCTTGCCCTGTACTTGTTCTTGCCACCCATGCACTTAAAAAATAAAGCACAATAAAAGTAATGGTCAATTACAGATGTATATATATATGTGTATATATATATATATATATATATATATATATATATATATATATATATATATATATATATTTACACCGTGCGACGTAATGAGCGCCCCGGGCGCTCTCAAATTGATTTTTAGCAATTATTTGTTATACCTTAAAAAGCGCTCCCCCCCCCCCCCCCCCCCCCAGCAACTGTGTTCAAGTTGTGTCAGGTCTTACGATCTACTGATACTGACTTTTCGACTGACATCGCAGCACGTTCTCAGCGATCCAGGGAAGCAAAGAAGCCCAAATGATGATTTTGTAAACGTATGAAATAAACTAGAATACGGGTAGTCGACAAGCGACTACGTGTATCCGCCTTTATCAATGAGGTACGGGTGAAGTGGTGATAGGATATAGAGGTAATGGGAAAACCCTGTGTGGTAGATAAAATATTACATGAAAGATATAGATTAGTTGGTGTGGTATTGTTAAGATGTAAAGTTTGAATTACCTGGAGAGAGGGAGAGAGAGAGCGAGCGAGAGCAAGCGAGAAAGCAAGTGAGTGAGAGAGCAATTAAGAGAGACAGAGAGAGACAGAGAGAGGAAGAGACGGGGAGGTAGGTGGCGGCACCTGTCACAAAAATGGAGAAACTATCCAAGATGAATAAACATGTAAAATTTCAGCCCAATCGGTCAAACGAGTCCTGAGATATCAGCATGGATGTCTGCACTGCAAACGCATAGGTAGGTGGCGCCACCTGTCATATCAACGACAAACCTATCCAAGATGTATAAATGTGCAAAATTTCAGGAGAATACGTCCAACCACTGCAGAGATACACATGATTTTATCCAAAGGCAGATAAACAGATGGCCGCTGCGCAAAAACGGTTGCAGGTGGCGCCACCAGTTTTGGGTTTGTTAAAGGCTATGTTAGACCTATACATATACAAAATTTCAGGCTGATCAGTCAAACCAGTCCTGAGATATTAGCATGAATGTCTGGAGCGTAAACGGGGAGGTAGGTGGCGCCACCTGTAACAAAAATCGAAAACCTATCCAAGATGTATTAACGTGCAAAATTTCAGCCCAATCGGTTAAACGAGTCCAGAGATATGGGGGTTTATGTGTGAACACACGCACAGATGGACGCAGAACGTAGAGGAAAGGTCAGAGGTCAAAACAAAATCCGGGAGCAGCAGTTCACATGTGACCCGAACATAATCCCGGGTTTCGTAAAATTCCACCAAGCGGTTACGGAGGAGTTTTCAGGACACCTATGGGGCGGCGGCGGGCTGAAAACATAGTATCTGCAAAACTATTTTGGCGGATACAAATCCAAAAGATTATTCATTATGTATTCATTATCTTAATGCCAACACCAAATTAGTACTTTATTACCAAATACAGCTACTGTTAGTATAAACAAACCGACACATTGTGATCGAAGCTGATGCCATCTACCGCATATTACAAGATTGAAAATTCCAGAAAAGAACGCAAGAAAACCTAAACAAGCTCGTCTGCTATTTTTTTTATAATTATTGGTTATAGCCCAATGAAATGTTATGCCTAAACGCTTCACCTGCCACCTCACGGCTTGTTTTACATTTCATTGGGCTATAACTGATTAGTCCCACATGCACCGCCTCCTTGGGCGATGGTCACGGGTGTCATCTTTTTTGGCTACGCACCAGTTCTTTGTCATATTTGGAAAGTCGCCATGCAACTTCACTTGCATGGTCACTTTTCATGACCCTGTTATGCAAGCAGATTTGAACGTACAATTAGAATAAGAAAAATACGCCGCATTTGGGACAATTATTTGTTTATATATCCCCCGAACCAAAGCACTTTTATATGTGTAACCATCTCTCACAAGTCGCAAGGCCGGTCGACGAAATCCACCAGTCTTCGCTGACCCACAGAGAGCACATAAGCTGGTAACTATAACTTTACCAAATATGTTCCACGCGGTCGGGGCTGAAAAAAAAGACGATTTTTTTTTTTTTTTTTTTGCCGTCCATTCTGTATTTTCCGTAAATTAAATATGCGTATGTAGATTTAAAGACACAACGATCAAGTACTTGAACTTTATTGACCAATATTGGCAGTAATTTCTGTTTCCCCCTCGTCGAACTTTACACAAAGAGGCCTGTTTCTATTTTTAGCATTCAAATTGTTGATAGTTTATTTGCATAAAGCCTGCCAACGCGATTAGTGCAGAGACGTCGACATTGCCTGTGAGGTTAATTTCGTTGATTACATTTTAGGACGAGAAAGATGGGAGGGCGCGATGTTTAAACTGATATTCACTGACGATCTGTTGACTTGTGAGATGACACATTGTATTTTCTCAGGGTTTCTGTCATTCCCAAAGTATTAACGCACCATGTTATATCTAGGGGATGCCGCACAAAAGATGTAACAGCAATTGACCTCATGATTTGCGCGTTAACCGATCATTTCAATCGGCTAAAACAACTGTACACAAGAGTCTCGATGACAGCCGAAGTAACCCAGCTGAGAGCTTTGTTGACACCGTCAAACGATAGGACCAAAAGACAATTCATATCCTAACATTTCTGAGGAACTAGCAGTCTGACGTTCTACTGTTATTTGCTGAAAAGCTAACACGGTTTCCATGTGTCAAAACAAACAAACGTTTACTTGGCCTGGAAGGTGCTGGCAGGTTTCAAACTCGGGTATTTTTAATACAACGTAATTCTTTCAATTGAAGCCTGCTAAACTGTCATATATTTGACGTAACACTCTGCAAAAGTTATTGAACTGGCGTAACGTTACGCTCTGAACACCGCGTGACTTCCCGGTGACCTTCCACTTACACGCTGTGAGAAATAGCACGATTCTTCAAGTTTGGCAAGGTGCCAAACAACCGGTCATTTTGCGCTGGATAAACTAAAATCTGATTAAACAAAACCGCAGAACTGGTAGAAGAAATCTGATAAGCTATCGTACAAACTAACATTGATGCGCCGGTGGCAAGCTCGTGTAGCACTGCAAGATGAAATTTAGGATAACCGGCCTCAGGCCACACACCAGCCAGTCAGTATAGAGACTGTGTGGAAAGTTGACGATTGCATCGTGTGTATTCCAACGGGGGGGGGGGGGGGGGGGGGTGGAATAAGTCCTACCAAGCGCTTTCCACCGAAGTACAAAGTGATCGGTACCTAGAAGAACATCTGATTGTGCTGGTGATACCTGCAATGTGATTGGTTAAATATTACGCAGGGGGAATTCCACAGAGACAGCACCGCCTGGTGGCTAAACCTGACCAGCAACCGCGGTTTATTGCAGCGGTTAGTGTAGCGAATACTTGAGCATAGCGTAACCGCTGCTCAAGGAGCGTAACGTGACGTATACGACGCAGTTCCTCAAAATTAACGCAACCGGGCAGAACACGGATCTGTCTATTCGAAAAAACACTGAAATTCCCTTCCGCGGTACAGATCATTTATGGTGGAAAAATCGCACCAGTGTAAATCATGTGTCCCTTTTCCATGCACGCGGAAACGCGCGCGGGTTAGCTTTCTTGTGGAGGTCAAGGCCGCGAATGCAGTCTGCTTGAGGACGCCCAAGCATAGGCCTCTATCATGCAAGGCGACAAATCATACTTAACTGCTGTTCTGCTTGTCTACTTTAATGCATGATTATATATATATATATATATATATATATATATATATAAACATATATATGTGCGGCGGTGGTGTTATATATGTTACTGCCGACTGCGGTAGTTAATAATCTTCTCATATATAGCCTATATACGACCCCCGCCCTCCTGTCAATAGCACACTACCGTAATAAAAACTATACGTTCCTGCAAATATAACGAAATTTAAATGTATACATAGAGTGAACAGACACATGCTCTACATGATGCCGGGAAGGCTGTGGGACGGGAAATACTAGTGCTTGGCCGATCATCGAGTTTTATCGAAAGTCAGTCGGTTTGCTGCCACTTTCAAGCGCTCGATTTCCAAAGGCAACTATCGATTACATCATAATGATTGTTTTCTTTCCAGAATGCTTTTATGTTATAGGCAAATATTATTCTTCCATTTTTTACCTCATTCCGCGCTTCATATAATAACTTCTGTATGTAACTGATTATATATGACACGGTAGATGCGAGAACGGAGGACTTATTAAACGGATTATCTGTGAACTATCAGGGAGCTGCAGAATTAGCGGAGAGTTTTCTAACGAGATGTACAATGCAAAATATGGGCGGGATGGCGTTAAAATACTCCATAAATTCTCCAGGTCTATGCCAATTTTGCGAGATTTTCTTATTAATAATATATTCAACCGATGCCAGGTGCCGCTGTTTGGGCCACCCTTAAAAAAATTCTTTGTTTGGGCTAACCCGGCCGGTCGAGTTATTGGATTTCGGCTGGATTTTTTTTTTTTTTTTTGGGGGGGGGGGGGCCTAGTCTGCATTTTTATTTTGGTATGATCTGCCCCAAGCGCACCTAGACCCGTAAAATCTGCCTTCATGTGCTAGAAAAACAGCTCCTCTATAGGGCTTACATTCTTAGATGCTCTTAATTCCCATATAGAAAGATATTACCCGACCTAGCCGATCGTTTAATTTGATCCTTAAAATTAGTCTGATTGTATCTTTAAAAAGCGGAAGGATTGTTACACTCGTGCGCCACAATACCTGCCGGGGAAACGCAGGTAGAGTTTCACAGATAATTGCATATTTCTTTGATAATTGCATATATTTGTCTGAACCGATTAATAATCGATCATCAGTCGGTTTGCTCAAACCGATGATCGATTATGAAAAAGGGACCGACTCCCACCACTAGGTAATACCTTGTGAAAACAGGTCACGCGAAGGGGGGATTCTGCGGAAGCAATTGGAAAAGCTCAATTCAGCGCGATTTTTTCAGCGCGCGGAAATATATATATATATATATATATATATATATGGATCATTTCACAGTAAAATTTACAATTATCTATTTATGTGGTCTCTCTTCATTCACGTGTCAGTTAAATGTTAAATATTTTACACATATACAAATATTTGCGCACCTTGCGATTGGTTCTCGAATATACGGACTGTCAGACAAATATCATGTCCCAGTGCCATGAGTTAGGATATCACGTGATTTGCAAGACTAGATAATGATTTCATGCATAACATTTATTTGTTAAATTCAAGTACATGCTAAGGTGTTTAGATTTCCTGGTTGCTTGAAGCATTTGCCACCACTAAAATTTTTTACAAAGCATTTCTGCCCTGTCCCCCAGTTTAATGTCAACTCTGTCACAAAAAGAAGTATATCCATTGATAGTTACATACTTATATCTATACAAAGCCAAATATAAAATGCTGCATGGACATACTTTATCCATGTAACACTGCTGTATACATTTCATGTATCAAGTATAATATGCGAGCCCTTTATGTCTTCATTTCCATGAGTAGAATTTTAACATATCAACTCCGTTACAGCTTATTCATCCTCAGAAATAGATAAATGGGTTAAATCTTACTTTGTTCATGAAGAACGTGTATTTTTTGTTTAAAATCTTACTTTACTGGCTTATAATATGATTTTTTATAAACAATTATAACAAAGTGGCCCATGAGCCACGACGCTCAGCTGAATGCAAGGAACCTTGAACAATGGGTAAATGACTCCCAGAGGGCTTAAAATCATGCATTTTGCCAATAGATTTTAGATATAGGTAACAGTGACAGTCAGACTTTATTCTACATCCAGTTGCTACCAGTTGTGCCCATCTGACTAAAATAGTGCTAAAATCATGTTCTTTCAGACAGCTCGCAGAATAAAGGTCACAGTGACATTATTCGAATTTTCAAGAAATTTTTACAGGAACCTCCTGTGATCTTGAGCAAATAAGCAGTTTCTTGGTCTAACTGTAACCAATCATGCAAATCTGTCCTATAGGGTGCTAAAATCATGATGTTTTACATATCTTTCAGAATATAGGTCACTATGATCTAATTTCAGGTTTCCAAAGAGCTGTCCCTGGAACTTCCCTGGATGTTCAGTTAGAAGTTTCTATGTCTAACGGTTACGGTTTGTGTCCTATTAACAGCCTGATCGTTTCATTTAAAGGTCTCAAAAATACAAAAAAATGGGTTAACATTTGAAAAAATACAGGTGGCGCCACCAGTCTGCAGGAACTGATGACACACTCCATGATCAATATGCATGCAAAGATATCATGCATCAATATCATGGCGAACAATGCTATAGTTATTCAGATACTGGAGCTTTTGTATCAAAAGTATCAATTTTGACCTCTCAGTTAGAAGTTTCTAGGTCCAGCAGTTACGATTTGTGCCTTGCTAACGGACATTTGGCCGGACAGACGAATGACGGACAAAGAGTGATCGCCGAGTCAGCTGAGCTAATAAAAATCAAGCAATTGTCAACACTATCACAGTCAACTCCATCACGTGACGGAGTTGACATGTCCGTGTTTTGAGCACTGACTACTAAACAGAACTTTCACCATTATTAGAAATACTAACACATTCTTTTATATTTCAAGTAGGTTTCACGTGTTAGCTTATTAAATGTTCAATTTACTTAGTTGATGCAATGCTTATAATTAATGAACTGGTCGACTAATAAAAATAAAGTTACCCTGCAGAAAATCACTGCATTGTGGTCTATTCACCTGAAAAATCCACTGCTATTTATGAAACTGAATACTGTCAAATTAAATAGTATGGCAATTGGCCATCAAAGTTATTTGAAGTTAAAATGAAGCTGGATATGGTAAAGGACATTCATTCTGGAATCCTGTGTTCCATATAACCAATAACAACTGGATGTGGTCAGACAATGGTTCTCAGAGGGCCCAGCGTTTCTGCTAGTGCTGAACTAGTTTACATATGGGTGAGAATATTTGCATGTTGCAACAGGACTGAACGAATTTATTGTGCCTTATTATATTTTCTCCTTATACATTAAAATGATTAAATTAATCCTACGGCCATGTTATGGCACTTGAGGGTAAGACTGGCTGCATGACTAAATTTTTGATTATCTGGGATCTGTTCAGTCTCAGAGGACCAAATGGCAATTATTTGTATTTTTATAATAATCCAATTTGAATATCCTTTGGGCATTTCCACCGTGACTCGCGTTACATTTTTACTTGGTTCCCCATGTTTATTGTGCTATTAAACAAAGTGTAATTCATTAAACTAAATAATCTTTTATGAGGTGACAGCTATTGAGATGGACCATAAAAATAAAAGCCAAACAGATGTTTTGATAAAACGTATTACTTAAACATAAACAGCTAAAAGTGTGACTCGCGTTACCGTCTAGGGACATCTGTAATCTCCACATCTTTTATTTTTCAATTTCTCCTCAGATTATGAACAATAAAAAAGGATGACTTGTCTAGTTGATTTTGTCATATATCAGCTGCAAGAGCATGTAAGATTGTAATCAGCTGTTTGCAAAATTTTAAAGAAAAATTTTATAATGTGTGTGACTCATGTTACCGTGACTCGCGTTACAGAGTGTCCTTTCTCATTCTCCAGTTTTCAAAATTCAACTCCTAAGGGTACAAAACTTATTTATGACGCCAACTAGGTGAACTTTTGTTAAGATGAAAACAATAATCATTGTCACCAATTAAATATGGTTTATCATACTGATTTATCAAGCTGTAAGTGGTAATTCAAACTTTCCTTACAAATAACACATCTGCTTTATCTAAAATTCATGCTTAGAGCTGACTCAGTTGAAGAGATTAGAAATAGATGCAGTGAGAACACCTTTTTAGACATTTCATTATCATATCATCATCACTGATTTATTAATTGACAAAACACTTGTGAAATTGTTTAGAGAAAATATTATGAGATATTAGCAATCATTCCTTATGAGATAATGTTAAATGATGAACACAGGGTACAAAAAGACAATTTTACTGGTCAAACACATAGAAAATAATGTTATTTTACACAAATTAATACATGTTAGGTTTTACAATATTAAAAAAATGAAGAAGACTCTCTACCAAACAATATAATTTGTTCTTAGTGTAAAAGCTGGTGTTACATTTGGATACATTTAAAAATCCTCAAAGTTGAAGTGGCCACGGTTATTGACAGTGAATGGTGGTCTCAAAAGCTTTTTTAGTTTTTGTTTTTAATAAAAGACGTCATCTGGATTTGTTTGCCATTCAAGTTTTAACCAATTGGAACCATCACAGACTCTTGGTATTCCTCAGACTCCATATGTTTAACCTTCGGATAAACAATTTCATCATAATCAACGCAGCACCAGTCCCCTACTGAGATACAGTGCAGGTTATGATCAAATGCACTAGTAGCATCTACGGTGTGACATCACTGGATTCTAAAATATATACCTTAATTATTACAAAATCTTTACCTTATAATTCAAATTTACACAGAATCAATTAAACCTCATGACTGATTTAAAAATGTTCCTCAGCCTGCTTTACAGTATATTTACATCTATTAACCATTTATTAAGAGAGATTATTGTTATGCAGAACACTGAAATTGAATATACTGTATGTCTTTTTACCTGTATCAATATTCATGTAATGCTATTAATATTTTCTTGTAAAGATAAATATATATGCAAGACTTGCACTTTCAATTTGTTTTCATTTATACCGGGGTGGATTCACGTTGTTGTTAAGATGTTAGTAAATCATGTTATTCTAAAAGGAAATAACCAGCCACATTGATGTATATCAGAATACATACACTACTGTTACATGTCAGTTTTCCACATATTTATATAAAAAATGTTTCTGGTAAAAAATGACATTTTAAAAGTTTAACCACATTTCTGACAAAGATTTTTTAGTTCTGCAAACTTTAAGTCATCGGAGGTATAGCGATGGTCCTTTATTCCTCGTCTGGCTGACCAGATATCCATTATCAAGACGTGTTCTGAAACTGTTGGACCTGCAAATCTAAATTTCTACATGTATACCGTAAAGACAGTTAGACATCCCAAAGTTCTCCTACCTAACCCAAAGCATTTAATATCGTCAAATAACAAAATTTCCTCTTAGATTTTCAAATGCTGATATATATAAAAATAGAAACAAGTATATTTTGTATTTGCTTAAATTTTACAAAGTTCAGCTGAGCCCCATGACCCATAGGTCCCTTGTTTTCAAATCTCTGGTTGCAAATACCTTTAGTTTGATTTAAATTCAGATTTCAGTTGCAAAACATGAATTTGTATTTTTAAACAGGAAATCAAAAGCATTATGGGATTGGTGTGTAGATGTTGCCCCTATGCAGCGAGTCAAGGACTCAATAATATATGAGAAAAGCTAAATTAAGCATTTCAAATTAAATGGATCATAAAAAGACTGGACCAAGCTGTTGTTCTCTTTGAAAGTCAGACATATATCTATTACAGGAACTTATTTTAGAATGAAAATGATAGCTCACCCTGTAATGCACCAGCTTAATTTTAGCGTGACTCACGTTACATTACCCCATCCTCTGACTCGCGTTACATGTGACTCGCGTTACCAGTGTTTAGTGTACTGTACCACACCAAAAGGAGCTGTGACATTTGAATGGTTGGTACAATCAAGTGAGATATAAAAGTCAGGAGGAAACTTTTAACCAGCCCCCTCAACTTGTAACGTATAGAAAGTATAGAGAGAAAATTCACCGTTTTTGTGACTCGCGTTACATCTTCTTTGATGCTAATGATAAAGAGAGGGTTCATAAAAAATTTAAATGAGATAAGGAATTTTAACCATTGCACAATGTTTAGTAATATTTTCATATTATGCCTGCAGTATGCAAGCCTTTGAATTATTTAATTAACAGAAGATATAATCAGGATATATTTGTGCTTTTATGGCCCAAAAATAGCAGTTTACACTTATGACACATCTATTGTGTGACAGTGAAAGATTTTAGAGAGAAACCAAATTTATTTATTATATCCCGGAAACTTCAAGACACATGCTATCATCAAAAGTACAACTTTTCTCAATATAACACATTTAATTTTTTTCAACTTTGTCCGTCAAATCGTGGAAATGCCCCTTTGGTTAAATGATGATCACTCACTTTTAAAAGCCTGTTCCAGTGTCTAAACATATAAAGAAGTCGTCTGCTCCAACAATCAAGCCATCTCATCTCGCCATATAAAGCCAGAGGAGGACAACATTAGGCCAGAGTTTTTTTTATTTCTTGGGTTATGAACATTTTTCACAAAAGTGATAGGTACGAGGCTAGAGATAAATGGAATAAATCTAGATACTGGTGTTCCCGATGCCTGTATCGTACAGAATCCACAGATGGGCTGTGAATTTCATTTTTAAATGGCACTATATAAACCACTGAAAATTAATATCATCATCTTCTTTAGTTTTTCTACATTCATGCGTGTTATTTCCAGACATTAAAATGTCATCAAAGGTAAAAGAATTAGGAGAAACAAAAATGTAAACGGTAAAACCAATGTTTGATTTCATACATGCTAGAAATAAAACTTAATTTTTAAGGGGGGGGGGCATCACTCATTTTTAGTTCACTCTGTGAACTTATGCCATGGCGCAGCGTCCGCCGTCCATTGTCCACCGTCTGTTACCAAATATCTCAACAGCCACAGCAGCTGCCTTCATGAAATTTTGCAGAATTATTGATCATGGGATGAATATGCAAAAATAAGCTTTTGGTGGCGCCACCTATGTTGACCTAGTTTCTGCTGGCCAAAATGGTCTTTTTCATTTCTTCCAAGATAAGTCATAAAGTATAAATATTATGGCCTTCATATCATAGGCAAAAGTTCCTTAGAGGAAGGGGAAAATTTGAGTATAAATTCAGTCAAGTCATTTTCAAAATGGCGTCTCTACAGAACTTAAATTGTGTCGATCGCAAAATTTGGCAACTTGATGTGTTTCCATACATGATGTATTGTCTGTTACCAAATATCTTAGGAACTGCTACAGCCTTCAGTTTCAAATTTCACAGGAATATTGATCATGTGACTGCTAAATGATTTTGACCTCAAGGTGGCGCCACCTGTATTGACCTACTTTCTGCTGGTTGTAATGGTCTTTTCGGCTTTTTCCCAGATAAGTTATAAAGTATTAATATTGTGGCCTTCATATCATAGGCAAAAGTTCTTTAAAGGAAGTGGAATAATTTGAGTATAAATTCAGTCAAGTCATTTTCAAAATGGTGTCTCTACAGAACTTCAAATTGTGTAGATCGCAAAATTTGGCAACTTGATGTGTTTCCATACATGATGTATAGTCTTTTACCAGATATCTTAGGAACTGCTGCAGCTTCTAGTTTCAAATTTCACCGGAATATTGATCATGTGACTGCTTAATGATTTTGACCTCCAGGTGGCGCCACCTGTGTTGACCTACTTTCTGCTTGTTGTAAAGATCTTTTCGGCTTTTTCCCAGATAAGTTATAAAGTATTTATATTGTGGCCTTCATATCATAGCCAAAAGGTTCTTAGAGAAAGTGGAATAATTTGAGTATAAATTCAGTCAAGTCATTTTCAAAATGGTGTCTCAACAGAACTTTAAATTGTGTAGATCTATCGCAAAATTTGGCAACTTGATGTGTTTCCATACATGATGTATAGTCTTTTACCAGATATCTTAGGAACTGCTGCAGCTTTCAGTTTCAAATTTCACCGGAATATTTATCATGTGACTGCTAAATGATTTTGACCTCCAGGTGGTGCCACCTATGTTGACCTATTTTCTGCAGGTTGTAATGGTCTTTCCTGCTTTTTCCAAGATACGTCATAAAGTATTATTATTTTGGCCTTCATATCATAGTCATCAGTTCCTTAGAGGAAGGGGAAAATTTGAGTATAAATTCAGTCAAGTCATTTTCAAGATGGCATCTCTACAGAACTTCAAATTGTGTTGATGGCAAAATTTGGCAACTTGATGTGATTCTATACATGATGTATTGTCTTAAATATCTTAGGAACTGCTGCAGCCTTCAGTTTCAAATTTCATAGGAATATTGATCATGTGACTGCTAAATGATTTACACCTGCAGGTTGCGCCACTTGTATTGAGCTACATTTGCTGTGGGTGAAAATTGCTCATATCTCAGGAGCATTGTTCTGAAATTGGCATGTGCATTTAATCTAGGAAAGTTTTCTGTAAAACCAGACAGGTCGCGTCACCTATCTTGTGCAAAAGAACACTGTCCATTTGGAAAGGAATTAATGTTTTTTTTCACATTCACTTTTTTTCTTTTTTAATCACCCACCATCATGCAAAGAATTCACAGAGTGAACATAAGACCCCTGGGTCTCTTGTTTTAATTACCATTTAAGGAAGTTTTGCTAAATATGAGAGATTTTATTATTTTTGAAAGTTGTTTTTGTCAAATCAACAAATTTAAGAATGTCTGTCGTAATGTCTGATTCCAAGTGGAAGTGGAATATGATAACAATTTTTTTTTTCTTTTTTATTACTAGTTAGCAAAAAATAGCATTTTCCTTCTCTTTCTCGAAACACCCCCCCCCCCCCCCCCCCCGGCAGAGTACATATGCGGTCACGGAATGCAATATCAGTATTTTTTTTTTAAATCATAAATCAACAAACTATGTGATCACTAAATATATTAAGACTGATAGTTTTTTAAATGACAGCTGCTTAGTTCTTAAATTGCAATCACTTTTGATAATATTTAATGTTATAGATATGATTATTATTATGTTAATATTGCCAACATCCAGACCGACAGCGTGGGGAAAATAAACAGACAAATTTCTGTGAAAAAATATAGGCATTATTCTATTTATTGACCGACATTTACACGTATTAATTTTATTAAAGAACAGCTCTCGACTTTTCAAGATTGTAATTTGTAGCTTTGTCTTTTGGTAGTTTCTTTACTATTGTTTTAATATCTGAAGAATCAGAATATCTAGATTCTAGGTCGATCACCAAAATCTGAGCTCGCGCTTTGTCACACCGACAGATCTGTAAGTTGTAACAAACACCAGTTATGTTTAGCGGTCTTGCATCTTTGAGTGCCAATGAATGCCTACTGTATGTTATGTGTAATTTTCGACATGGTTACAACAAAGAAGTGGCGCTGTACAATTAAACTTGAATCCTAGTCGATAACATTAACAGTTACTGACCTTTTTCAGAGGGTCAAGATTGTTACATTTTGTTTAAACCCATTAACTTTGAAGAGTGACGCGCTGGTGTGGGGTAAATGTAACACTTTTTAGCACTGGTTACGGGCCAATGTTTACCAGTACTCAATAGATGGTGAATAAAAGCATGTAGGGTGCGTCCTATGACTTAATGATCACTTTCATGTGTCAATATATTGATTCAATATATGACAGGGCCAAATCGGGCCTGCTTTGTACCATCCCTGCGTTTCTCCTCGTCTTGTGATTTTATTACGAAGAGCAGGAAGCAAACAGATTGCTGTTATTTTGAATGATACTGGAGTATTTTTTTTACAAATTATAAACATATGCCTCGACCGTATTAAAGCATATTTATTTTGACAGGTCCATCGAGCATATGGTTGAAAGTTAACACACGTGTCAAGAATGTCCGACCTGATGTCCGACCTCCACGGTGTTTACATGGCCTCGTTTTCAGTCCGGCAATCACGTTCGCTGATTGGCTAATAAACCTGTCGATCACGCTTTCGCCATCAGGTCAATTCCCGGAGTAAAAAAAATTTAACGACTTCGTGCAGTTTATAATTCGGTCTGTTCAATCATTATCTTTTTTAGCTTTACAACACTAAGTTATTACGTTTTGACAAATTATATTAATTTTTTAACAGTAAACTTGTGAAACGTGTTAAATTTACAGTCATTAATAAAGCTTCAGATTTTTAACTTTAACTGCAACGTTAACGTTATGAAGTAAACTTGTTTGTATATCCAGCAAGCTCTAAATCGTGGCAAGAGGATAACGCCGCTATGCAACCAACCTTACCTTATTGTCTTTTCTAATTGAGATATATGTGAAAATATATATGTTTAAACAAGTAAATATGATATAAACGCTGGTAAAGTTTGAAAATGTACTGTAGTGCAGAAAACGATCTTTGAAAGCTCTCCAAGAATTTTCAAGTTCTCCGCTGAATCTCTGACTACTTGATAGCCGTTTGCATTTATGGCTTAAGAGTGGCTTAAACTCTCCATCTGTCATCAACCTCCGCGCATAGTTATAAGGTCTATTGTGCAAAATGAATCAACCCGGCTGGCAGTCAGGACTTAATCACATAGACAGAAGCTTATGCGCGTGCTTGAAGCTTCCTTGGATAGTTTACGTGATACAACTGCTTCCAGAATCGTTGAAGATGTAGAAATGTTGAAGATGTAAATGCACGGTGATAGTGCAGCGACACTTGTTGTGGTCTTTTCATCATTATGCAAAAGGATTACCTGCATGAATTGGGGGATTAACCATTATTGCATGCTGCGCTTATATATAAGACACGAGTCCCAAGCAGAAGCGGATCCAGAGGGGGGGGTCCAGGGGGTCCGGACCCCCCCTTTTTCATCAGAAACAACGTTTTTTTAAGGTCTTCAGACAAAATTTTGCCGCCTGGACCCCCCCTTTTTCAGACCTGAGGACCCTTTTTTTAGGGTTTTCATTTGTCCTCCTGGGTTGGACCCCCCCTTTTCCTAAATCCTGGATCCGCCCCTGCCAAGGGATCGAGAATCACATGTTGTTTACATTTAGTTGATTTACTGATCATCCAAGTGAGGCGCTGACGGAGTAAAATGTGACGAAAGCCTTCGCTGGCGTTTTGGCGAATCCCAATATTTCAGTAGCGTTATCAATAACCGGAGCTACATCTGTATGGTACAACATACTATATATACCACACATAACATTTTTTGTAATTCTTAAATTTGATTTTATTGCGCCTAAAGCCATCGAACCGAAGTCGTTTATTTATTCATTTTTTTAACTCAAATTATAAGCCATATGCTCATTAAAATAAAGTCCCAAGTACTTTTATTCACTTACTATCCCCAGTTCCTGACTATTAAGAATGAACTTTAATTTTGTTAATCCTTTCCTTCAGTTTCTAAAATTCTTCACTTAAATGTTTTTAAATTGTTTACCTTCAATTGTCAGTGATTACATCAGTGCTCCATAGCAAGGAATTAAAGTCTGTAAAGTTCCCCATCTGACTTCGCAAAGCGTACTATATCGTCAGCGTATATATGATAACATACACGCTAAATGTTTCACTTTTGACTTGAAAACAAGAAGAGGACAAAAGGTGGCGCCACCTGTCTCCTGCAGAAGACATAGCTATCCAAGATCTTCTGTAATTTTTTTTTTTTGACCAATCCATGCATCTCTTATTGAGATATTTAAGGGTTTGTGTGATTTTCACCAAATATGGAAATATTCAAGGTCAATGCCACTCTCATAGTAAAGGTCATGACTCCAATTTAAATATACCTCATTCCATAACTCATATCTATATATGTGCATAATATGAAAGAAATCTTATAATGCTCACAGTACTGTCAAGTGATGTTCAAATCTTAGACAAATTCATAAGTCGGATCAAGGGGTTTGGTTGGCTGTAAACGTGGTTTGACTGGAGATCGAAGCAACCATTGTTATTTGGAAATCGGGACTTTGGCTGACATGAATCATGATCGGGCACAAAGCACAAGCACATTCAAAGACGCTGAAAATGACTAGCAGGGTGGTGAGGTGACTCGTAAGGGTGGCGAAGTGACTGGCATTGGAGGGTAATCAAAATTTGGATAAAAAAAACATGTTTATATATATATATATATATATATATGATTACAAGGCACTTGATCATCAGTGGGCCTATATAGTATCTAATGATAATTCAGATGTTTATACAGTCTTACTAGAACTCTCATAATTGGGAATTAAATTGCTCTATATAAAGGAATGGTTAGTTTATGTTTATATGTGTCTAGAAATAATACTGGTCAATATATTTGCGAACGTGTTTTCCGCCGCGGTTAATATATAATATTCTAATATAAAATGACAACAATCAACATGCATTATTATGTCAAATGTCAGCATTGTCAGGTCACCACTACGACCTACCTCCAATGAGAGCTTGTTTCAATTATGTAACTAAGGGGCAAAAAGCCTCGCATGGACTCAGAGAGTTACTGCACAAAGACCCTTCTGCTGTAACAACATTGTGAACTGATCTAGAATTAAAGGAAAGTGTATACAAATCCTCGTCTTGTGTCTCTCTCGCCCTGTGTTACAATTAAAAACTCGCACAAATCACTTTGTAACAATATATCAACTTGGCAAATTTCTCCCCTGTTTCTAAAAGCTTTCCTACATTTTTTATGTTCTGGATCTGCTCGTCGAGTCGGTAGGAGCAATCTTATAATACTTTTTAAATAATATATTATGCTATTCTATCATGCTTTTCTTCAAAATTATTAATAAAATTAAGGTATAGGCCCCAGCCCTGTAATTTAATAAAAGGGTGGATATCAGGAATAGTTAACTTAATATTGGCCTGTCGGAACCGTAGCGTCAACACCTCTGTTGGGATGAATTTCCCTTTTTTGGTGATTTGGAAACAAAGCTGAAAGTGTGTCAGAACTCCCTCAAAAACCCTCGCTGGATCAAAGAGGAAGTGTCAAAAATTCAGTCATTTAAACTATAAATATACGCATCCTTTGTGTATGCATGTGTCCATGGCTTGATGGCGGCAACTTGAGCTCATACATATCTACCGGAGCAAGACAAACTAAGAAATACCGTCAGTATTGCCATGCAATTTATTTTATACAAAGTTTGATACTATATGCATTTACATTAAACAATATAGGTAATATCTTACTCAGCTTTTTTGTATATATTTAAAAGAGGTTTGTTGTAGGTCACTGTAAAATAATTGATTCCTTAAGAATAGCTAGCCATATGATGGGGGTTTAACATATATCTAAATATTTATACTAATTAGAGAATGCGCTTTAGTGATCCTTCTGAGCAGTACAGTCTAAAGACTACAGGCAAAAAAAAAAATATATATATATATATATATTATACACATACATATATACATATATATGTCCACATGTGATGAATATATGTGTGTGTGTGTGTGTGTGCAATATTTCCACAACTCATACTAGTGCATTAATATTACTTAATTACCAATTAACCAAGTTAGCAATTCGCCTTCATCAACTGCCTTCCAGCACAGCATCAATTGAAAGAATTTTTTCAAACTTTGGGCTTGTGTAGTCCAAACTGCGAAACAGACTAGGACTTGAGAAAACTGCCAAGCTTGTAACATGTTACCACACCCTGAGAGGTCCATCAGAGTTGGAGTGGTAAATATGTATCAATGAACCTTATTTCTAGCCATCAATGGACTTTTTCAATGTAACTGATATATCTGATTATCTGTTTACCTATCACTATGTATATACATACAAACAAGCTGTTTTTAAGGAAAACAATATAAATTTTCATATCTTGGTTTTGTGATTTGAGTATGTTTGTTTAAATATATATATATGTGTGTTTGTGTGTGCGAGATGATATTTCCTTTTAATTCAGTCATATATCTGCTGGTCTCTCCTTTTATAAGATTATTAGAGGTTTTTTCCATTTTCCCACTTTAAGAGGTTTTTCCAAAGGCGGTAAATATCGGTATTTACCAGCTGGTAAATACCGCATTGGGAAAAACTTAACAACCCTGAAAGTAATAAAAAATATGAGATAATAAACGATGTATAGGTAGAATTTTCATAATTTTGAAAGGATCTTCGAAATATGTAACATTTTTTTTACGTGTAATATCAACATACAAAGCAAATTATATAAAACTTCAGGTGTCAAAATATCGCATTGAACGCCGGAACACGCGGGGGCCGCGGATAGTCAATACATAGTAATGGTAGGAGTCGGTTCCTTTTTCATAATCGATCATCCGTCTGTGCAAACCGATCGATGATCGATTAATAATCGGTTCAGGCAAATATAAAGAATCATGCAGTTATCTGTGAAACTGCTCTTTCTTAACCAAGTCTTAGTAATTCTACCTTAAGAAAACAAGTTTTTCCTTTTTTATATTTTCCTATTATTAGTAAAATATGCTTTTAAAAGTTTTATTTAATTATTTATAATAATCAAGAATAAAACCACAATCCAGGACATCTACTTGCTGCATAGACCCGGATAATTTATGGAGCATTTTAACGCCATACCGCCCATATTGTGCAATGTACATCTCGTTGCAAAACTGCCCGCTAATTCTGCAGCTCCCTGCCAGTTCACAGATGTTTCTTACGTCCTCCGTTCTCGCATCTACCGTGGTAAACTCAGTTACATGCGGAAGTTATTTGGGAACAAAGACTCATTATCATGATTATGATGTAATCGATAGTTGCCTTTGGTAATCGAGCGCTTGAAAGTGACAGCAAACCGACTGACTTTCGATAAAACTCGATGATCGGCCCACCACTAATACATAGGGGATTCTCCATCCAAATGCATGATATTTATGGTCATGCGTTATTAGAACAAGATCCGAGATCGTCTAATAAAGAAATACATTAGAAATTTCTCTAAGTCTCATATAATCTGATGGTATTTCTTATTGCTTGCCGGAAATCGTTGGTCAGTTCCGTATGTCTGTTTGTTTGTTTGTAACGATGTTTGACTGTCTGTCTCCAGTCTAAAATGCCCAGTTTTGCAGCGATCGCTTTCAAACTTACAGAGTTGATTGAAAACACAAAAGTCCCCGAAGCCTATTGATTTTTGTTAATATCGGACAAAGTCCAAGGTCAAGGTCATCGAAAAACGTCGAAAGTTTATTTTCGTCATAAATTTGTCTCAAATAGTCATATCCTCTTCATTCATAGCTCATTTTCTTCATAATTCCTAGGCCTTTTTCTTATGTGTATATGCCTGAAATCTGCTGTAACCATATGGTAACGCATTTTGGGGAAAAGTCATGATATTCGAAAATAAGGGGTCTTATTTTTCAGTTTTAAAGCTATAGAGATCTCGTTTATTCAGTCAGGTAGCATACAGGTAGTGTTATATGATTATATTACAAGTCTTGCAATATCTCGTACAATATCTGGTCAAACCAGATATTTCGAGATACCGCTTAGTGATAGCCTAGAGTCTACAAGTATGCAGGAATCATCTTGAAACTGATATATCTTATGTCTTACACTAACATCTCGAAACAGATTTTTCATTTTCCGGATATGGCCACTAGGAGGCGCTGCATTGGGACCACTACAACAAATAATGTTTTAGCCGTATCTCCAAAAATTAAACTTAATTATATAAAACTATAGCTTATTTTCTTCCTATGGGTCTCCTCCATAACCTGGTTAAGTCATTTGTCTCAATCTTGTGTCACTTTGTCAGTATGTCTGTCTGTTTGTCAGGTTTTCTCAATTTCGCCTACTTGCTGGTACTTGCGTCTTACATGCAGCATTGTGCCGACCGCAGTTTTGCAGGAATCCGTTTGATACTGGTACATCTTATGTCATCTGCTTATATCTCGAAACGAATTTTTCATTTTCCGTATATGGCCACTAAGGGGCGCTGTACTTGAACCACTACAACATACCATATTTTGTCCTTATCTCCGAAAATGGGAACCTTAACTGCATAAACTATAATTCATTTTGTTTCTAAATACCTTCCCATATGATAATCTTGTCACCGGTTATCTCAGATGTGTCAGAGTGTCAGTATGTCTGTCCGTTTGTCGGTTGTTGTCAGCTATGTCTGCTTTCATGTTCTTTTGTGTGATATATGTCGTTCAACAGGCCAAACTGTTCAACAATCGCTCTGAAAGTCTCTCAATTGATAGAAAACCGACAGTTTGTTCTGTCTGTCCGTCTGTCTGTCATTTCAACTTCCGGCAAGCGCTCGACCTATGGTCGTCAGACGTTTAGTTTAAATTTAAATTGCAAAAAAGTATAATTGAAGTTGGTTTAAAAAACGATATCTTCCGATCGGCCGCGATGGCAGCCATGTTTAATCAAGACGAACGGTCACGAAGCATGAAAATAGGGAAAATACGCAAATAAGTTCTTTTTGTGGGCCGAAATTTTACATTTGAATGCTCTCATACAAAAATTGGACCGATTCCACGTGTTTATCTAAAGGTTAGTATACGTATTGACACTTTGTTTGCTATGAACACTGGCGCCGTGTAGCGGCCATAGGCTATTTAAAGAAAATATCGTCCACATAGACGGAAGTATGAGACACTATTACTAATGCAGTAATGGTCAAGTTTTAGAGGATTTTGAATGTTTTGAAGTATATTCGTTGGTAAAAATGGCCTAGCTAACACGCGGAGGGAAACTAAACGACACGGGAGTCATTATATGTAAACTGTCCGTTTCATCCCCTGATATTGGATCCAGAGCCCCCCCCCCCCCCCCCCCCCCCTTCGCGCCGCGACAACCTCTTTTCATTTTGCTTTTTGGGTTTCAAACCCAATTTTTGCGAACTGGACCCCCTCTTTCCCGGCTCTGATAATTAATAATTATTATTAATTAATGTAGTTTGTACTACAAATTTGGTAATGGTGTAATTATGGGTTTTTTTTTTTTATAAAAGGCCTATATTACAATATTTAACGCAAACTATAAACAAAAGTAATATCCTATAATATATTATAGAGGAGATGTATATAGTTTTAGAAAAATCAGGGTTATAACTTTCCAAGTTTAATCTTTCGCTATGACCTTATCGTGATCACGGCTTATACAGACGTTCATAACATCGCCAGGAAAACAAGCTAGATATATATTTGAGCAATTTATGTCATTGGACATTCTATATAAAATAGATCTATATTAGTTATTTCACTATATATGACTTATTCTTATATAAGTATACATTTCTTCTTATTATAGAACCACACATATTTGGAAATAATGCGTTAACAATTGGTAATGTAGACCTATTATGAGAGAAAAAAACCCTAAACTACACCATTGCCTCAAATTTATTATTTAGATCGAATATGGACGGTTGTTGTTAACTTTACATCAAACATGATTTGACAGACAAAAATGTCAGTGTACTACTAGTACTATAGTGCAGCGTTAGTGGATTAGTCGAGCGTGTTGCATTATAATTGATCCATTATGACTGATTTTGCAGGGATTTCCGCCTGTGTAAATGAGTTAAATGCTCTTTCTTACCTGGAAAACGACCGTTCCTGTCGTGAAAGTCACCTGAATGAGTCGCGTGTCCGTTTTAACGACCAAGCGTCTTTTACAAGTCACGTGCTGTGACGTCATAACTTCAATACTTGCGTACTTTACATTCACGCAGTTCGTGTAAATATTCACATTCTATCGAACGTTGCAACTACCCCTGTCATGTGCTGAGTAAGATATTGCCTATAAATAGTATAATGTAATGCATTACAGATTACGCACGATATACAACGATATCCTGTACATTGTCATAGTGTGTACTGCATAAACGATTTCGTGCGTATATAATTACTTATGTACACGAATTATTGTGTACATTTCTCTTTATACACACGAGTTTCGTTCATGCAAGAAAAAATGTACGCACGATTTTGTAAACACGAAAAAAAACATCCTTCCGCCATATGTCGTGTCTATTTGTGACCAACTCTGCGTGGTGTGACGAAAAAATACCGAGACTGCAGAAACTCGGTGGTCAGACGTGAGGAGCCGTGTACGTTATACTTTTCAATAAATTCATAAAAACGACAAAATCAAACACATTTATTCGCTTTAAGAAATTTAGAGTCCCCTCACTCAGTCAGTTGGAGTTTACATATAGATAATAATATAATATGATAATGATAAACATTTATACAATATATGCAGAATAATAGAATAAAATAGTATAGAATGTGATATTTAAATTCTTACGATAAAACATGAACTGGTAAAAATGATATATTTAAAATACCATCATGTAACATAGAATGATATACTGTTAAACATGTAAACACAATTTAAAATCGCTATTTAATATTTTTATTTAGGTTTATTCCTCATTCCTCATTCAATATATAAAATACAAATATATAAAATACAATACACAATTATATTATAAATTCTAGCTAATATTATTCATTTGATATTATATAAATACAATATTATATATATATACAATATATAAATAAATCATCCAGCTATGTTAACACACACACACACACATATATATTATTTAATATTACATTATTCTTTGTTGTATAATATTATAGGCCTATTCTGTCCAGTAGCCAGTTTTCCTATGATATTAACAGGAGCGGATGCAGGGGAGGGGTCCAGGGGGGCCGGACCCCTCCCCGCTCCTTTTGCAGCCGCTGCAACCTTTTTTAAGGGCCTCAGACCAATTTTTGCGGCCTGGACCTCCAGCCCCCATCCCCTTTCCGGAGCTATAAGAACCTTTTTTATGCTTTGTCTCGATCCAGTTTGACCCCTCGATTCCCAAATCCTAGACCCGCCCCTGTATTAATATTATCATAATACTAACCTTGTGTTATTATTGCAATATGTAAATTTTTATTTATCGTATTTTCTATTTTCATATAGATATTTTTAATAATACTAGAATTTATTGTGCTATATATGCTGTTCTTTGTTTTAGAAAAGTACCGAACTACATATAAAATATTTACAATATTTACAAAATAATTCTTATATATATATATATATATATATATATATATATATATATATATATATCAGACATGGGTCGACTACAGAAGAAATGTATTCGAATACGAATATTATATATATATATATATATATATATATATATATATATATATATATATATATATCAGCGGCGGATCCAGGATTTTGGAAAGAGGAGGGTAACGTACGCCCAGGAAAACCTAAAAGAAAGGTCCTTTAGTCCGGGAAGGAGGGGGTCAGGGTCGCAAAATTTGGTTTTAAACCCCAAAAAAGGATGTTTTGGCTCCAAAAGGGGAAAGCGTCAGGACCCCTTGACCCGCCACTGTTATATATGGTAACTTAATCTCACGTCATGTAGAGGGAGTCAATATCTGCTTCTTTTTTTGGGTTGCTTTGTAACTTTGTCGACATAAAAGCGCCATCTAGTGCCATTCAGTAGCGACATCTAGCGCGTAAAAGGAAACATTTTATTTACGCGCTGTTGCGAATGATATGTAAACAAAAGGCTACACAGACGCGTGTTCACGGCAGCTGACGTCGGACAGTGTCAACAAAAGTCAGGCAGAAGATGTTCTGTGAATGAACTTGCAAGTACACCTCTGAAGGATGCAGCACCATTGTGCTACATTGCAATTAGGCCCGTGCTTTCTCAGCTTGTGATACCAGCTGATCGGCTGGTGTGACGTGGAGGCTTTTCTGGTCCCTGGCGGTGGTGTGAAGCTTGGCAGACAGCGAGTAGCAGAAGTGCTGGTCATGGCAAGTTTAATGTTCTGCTTACTGAAAGTCAATAAATATCAGTAAGACAATATTTTACACGAACACAGCAGACACTGGTCTGATTCGCACCATAATTTTCACTGGACGAAAGCTTGTGGAAAAGGAACAGGTTCGGCGAACTAAAGATTTGCTGAACAAGTAAAACCACTGGCGCATGAGTGAATGAAGGTTTAAGGCAGCTCCAGGTTTAATACTGCTAATTGCACGTTTCACCTGTTTCTTTTTGTGAAGAGGTGTGTCAGAAACTCGAAGAAATGTCGAGAATATATCAAAGCGTGTCATCTTGGATTTTCAAGGTAAGATACTGTTTATTTTGCCTTGGTGCAACGCTGAGAATTATAAACCAGGTGACCCGGGCTCCCTACTAGTTATGCACCCATATTAGTTTTATTACAACTGTTTATTCAGGGTAAATACATTGTGACATAAGTGTATCATAGTTGCTGATCTATGCAGCCCATGGTACACAAAAAAACAAACATTTAGATTAAACATTAAAATGCTCAATATAATAAAATATATTTAAAATGCAAAATTGGTGTTTAACACCGATCGAGGCACATTTCAGCCAACTAAAACGCGCAAAACCCCAGTGTTTGTCATTTGGCTATACCTCATAAAACATCCACTTAATTTCAAATTTGAAGCAGAAAAGTGACGTCACCAATCCCTCCATCCCCTAATGTAAAAAGTTCCATGAGCCAAAACATCACATTTTACAGTGACTGAGACGGGGGGGGGGGGGGGGGGGGGGGGGGGGGGGGGGACTGATACACAGGCCCACCCTGTGCTGCCTGTGTCATTTCTGCAGAGGCCCCTGGACTTGTTACAGTATTTACATGTGTGTATAAGACAATCTCCTGTATAAGAGGGTCGATTTTAGGACCCAAATTTGGGTAAAAATTATTTTTGGCAAATGCCCAGAAGGGCGCACCCACAAAGAACATCAGCATGTCAAGAGAATCTTCATTGCAGGGCATTGACACCTTACTCTTAAAAAATTGAATATATATTTTTATAATGAATGTCAGTCTTCTGCATAATTTCAGGGAGATCCACCCAAGCACTCACTGTTTATCAATTATTATCCCGTGTTAATGTTACACTATCAAAAATTTTTTTCTTTCATGTCCACCACAATGTCAAGGTCACCAAATTTTTCGACGAAATATATCACGACGTTGGTTAGGTTCAAAATTTTGATTCCTTTGTGTTGGTATGAAAGGAAAAACATGTAATAAGGAAATGTCCCAATAAAACTATTGTGAACTATGTTATTTTACATCATTTAACTGTGTGTGATATCAATGTTACTGTATAGAAACCAAGGCATTGATTTGGTTAATATTTTACAGATCATACAGATCACACTCCAAGAGCGTGTACGCACCAAATCCTGGGTTTCATTTTAAAATCGTGAGGAAATCCTTCATATTTATGTCCCACGGAAACACAGTCTCTTTCTTGAACTTTGTTGACCTTTTATAATACATACATTTCATGATGTAGTCCAGTGCTACAAGCCTGTCTGACATGGCATTTCATGTCACCTGAAGAAAAATCGCTTCATATTTATAATTATTACGCGCTACTGGTTGTCAAGGTGCGAGTCTCCATGTTTGTCAGTGTGCAAGCCAGATGACAGCTTCTGCATTCACTGAACTTGTGAACTTTTCACCTGGTAATACAGCACCCTGTGAAAAATTCATCCTTGTTTTTATATTCATATTACATGCTTCTGGATGGCAGGAAGCAAAGTTCCCAAGCTGCCTTGCGCAGGCACTGTGTAAAAGGATTACGTTCCAGCACAACACAGATCAATACAATGCATGTTGTTTAAGAACAACCACAGAGACGCAGTCTATCAGACACGGTTCATTGTGCATGCCTAGAATGCCCTCAGAGATGTAGCCCAGTATGAGGAAGTTCAGTGCCTATGATTGTGTAAAGGCACCATGGGGCGCGTCGGGCAGGCTATATCCTGCTCATGATATACTCAAGTTATACTCGCAGTTAGTTTGTAAATAGAACATAATCTGCATATTTTATTCATGTGTAACTTGAATTTTATTGAATGTCCCTGGAAAACAGGTATTATCATTTATGGAATTTGATAGACTAAAGGCGAAAATCAGAATGTTCATGATACTCCATGCAATGAATACAAAATATGCTGTTTCTAGATAAGTCACATTGATACCTAAATTCAGATAGAATTAAAATTGATGCAAAATGTGTTGAAACAAGTGGGCCAGAATCTGAAAATACAGAGAAGTTTATGAGAGAGAGGCATTTAAACTGGACGACTTCTGCCGGGAGGACATTCTGAATGGAAGAAATTTTGAATGGACCACAATTTAACTGAGTACTTAAATAAGGAATTAAAGTGTAGGTGATTGTGGGCCAGCTACCATTAAATGAGACCTTTTCATTATTTTTAGCTCAGCTGACTATAAGTCATCTGAGCTATAGTCGTGGTCCATTGTCCGTCGTCCGTCTGGATGTCCCTCCGTAAGACTGGCACGTTATGACACCATTGGACCTACGAATCTGAAATTCGGCATACAGTTAGATGTCCCCAAAATCTCCTTCCCCAAAATTGGGTCAATAGGACTTCGTTCTTTCAAGATATTAAGGAAAAACCTAAATTTTTTATTAGAAATCTATTTTCACACTTCAGGACTGCCTAATATCAAAACCACTCATCTGGTTTTCTTCATATTCACCATAAATATTCCTCTGTATAGTTCCTATGTACGTGCCAGAAATTAAGTCAGTATTATTTAATTTTTAAAAAAGTCATGGGCCCAAACATAATGGACTTAGTAAAAAAATCAGGAAAGATATTTGGTCACTTAAGACCAAAAGTGTCAAAGGTAGGGAGTTTTTTTCAGTAATACAACTTTAATTATTCAAAATTAAATTGTATACCAAAATTATATCAAAATCTGTTAATTTTTTTTAAATATTGGCAAAATTATAAAATTGGTACCTTAAATTTTGCCCAACTTTGGCCAAGGCACATTTTTTCCTTTTAGTACTGTGGATTTGATTTTCACAGCATGTACACATAAGGATTTAATCTGTTAAAATCTGAAATTTGAAAATAAAAGCTGCAAAATGAGGCTAGTTATTGAATTTTTTTGGAGGCTCTTGTTGTATTCCCTAACATTGTCAAGCAGTCCACTTTTGGTGACTGTAGGTCATCAGTGCACATCTCTATGCTCCCTTGGCTGTTGGCATAATGTTAAATGTCCCCAAGATCTCCTACCAAGCTGAAAACTGGGTCTTTGCCACTTTGTTCCTTTGAGAAATTAAGGAAAAACCTCAATTTTTTATTAAAAACATATTTTCACATTTAAGGACTGCCTTATGTATCAAAACAAAGAGTGTGTACCACAAATGACAACATAATATTTGTCCCTCTAATATTATTCTGTTGTTGATGTAGACAAACCAGTTACATGGAGAAACACATGCATCAAAGGAGGGAAACCTAAGATTACTTTTCTTTTTTTTTCTGATACATGTTTAAAAAGGAAATAAAAATATTCAAATGTGATAAAAAAATCAGATCTTAGACAAGTTCATCATGATTTCTATAATGTTAATAATAGTCATAAGTGTCCTGCTATGTTTAGTGTGTAGATAGTGATGTGACAGTATTCAAAGGTTAATATAATAATATCTTTTATAATTTTAAAGCCATAAAACCAGGTACTTATGATCTTTATTTAAATGTGTGAAATTTGTGTATCTTGATTCTCAGCAGTTTCATTTCACTGAAACTGTATAAATACGAGACATTGAGTGAATACTTTATAATTGTATTTAAATATGAATACAAATATTCAATAGTTTGATCATGAAAATGAATGTACAAATACTAATACAGATTAAAGAAAGTATTTGAATGCAATAACCATTTATTTCAATTATATTATTTAAAAATATCTTTTCAGATGATACTTTAGTATTTTTAGCGAACCTGTGAGCTTATGCGATGGTGTGGCGTCGTCCGTCGTCTGTACGTTAACCCATACTATCTTGAAAACGGCAAGAATTAGCATCACAAAATCTTATGCATAAAATTAGTCATCTAAAAAACTCTATCGGATTTTGCTTATTTTTTGGCTTACTGCATTTTCTTAGATTTTATAGGGAAAAAGCTAATAAAGCTTAAAAAATCTTCTTCTCCGAATCTGTTCAGCCAAATTGTCCAATACTTTACAGAAATGATTCCTGGAACAATCTCTCTAAAGTTTAATATCGCACAGAAATGATCCTAGGGTAGTGCTTTCTGAAGTTTGTTCAAATGGTCTCAGTTCAGTGACTTTTGGCTAAGTTATGGGAAGCTGAATTTAGTCATATGCCATAACAGCCCATTTTAGCTAAGTGACTACAAAAAATCTTCTTCTCAAAAACCACTGGGCCAAATTCTTAAATCTCACACATTAATTATCCTTAGATGTTGATAATTCAAGTTTGTTTGAATGGTTTAAGTTCCGTGGTTTTTGGCTGAGTTATGGGAAGCTGAATTTAGTTATATGCCATAACAGCCCATGTAAGCTAAGTGGCTACAAAAATCTTCTTCTCAAAAACCACTGGGCCAATTTCTTGACTAACGGCTCATGACTTGTCCCAAATCACATTGCTGAAGTTTTCCAAAGAAATTACCACAGTATTCTGTATATATATGTTGTACAATAGTGACCCACTGATTATTCCATGTTATCAATCCATTGGATAGTAGAATCTCTACATGTTGGCAGATGCACAATTAAAGATACTGTTTTAAGTAGAGTATCTAATGGAGAGAGCTGTCTCTGTGACAATGACATATATCCCAGCTATTATTAATAACATTTTCCATCTTCAATGTATACAATTACCTACCCCAGTCTCATATTTGTAAATAATAATCTCAAATTTAAAAAAAAAAAAAAAAAATTGTTACAAATAGTATTATGCTCCCTTTGACACAGTGTTAAGTTAACAGTAATTGGAATATGCATTAATAATATTATGATACATCATATCCACCATTAGACAGACCGGAAAATCTGAATTTGCAGATCCGGCCCTAAAAAAAGATTTATACTCGACCTATTTCATCTGCAGCTAGCTGATATGTATTATTATCATAATTTTTTAATTATGTCAGTGATGTAAAATTGAATGAGACAGACATGTTAAATTGGGAGTGCAAAGAATTATGGATTTGAAATGGCTGAGAATATGGCTTAGCTGTCTTGTACTTGGAGTAAGTAATATTTCATGCTCCCGATTATGGTAAGCAATAAAAATCAAATAAATTGAGATTAAAAACATGATCTCCACTGTTATCCTAAAAAAAGCCCACCATTTTAGAAATTGAAGACTTTTCAGGGATTGAAAGGCTTTACCAACATCAATGCAGACTAAAAGCAATCTTAGTCTTGATAAAGAATATGTATGGTAAACTGCTGAAATATCTGACTCAGTGGTCCATTTGTAGCCTACATTGTACAGTTGTATGGCTAGCTTGATGTAAACTATAATGGTTTTGTTGTAGGTTGCTGGAGTAAATCATGTCAGTTTATTTTTAACAAACAATAATTTTAATAATCACAGTCCAAACTGTCAGTACTATCATTTTATTCCCCTGGTTAATATATGGAACTACACTTAATACCTTTTTAAGGCTCGTATGTTGTGAATCTTGTGTATAAAATAAAAACAACTGTGTGTAAACCAAATCTCTATGCTGATGTAAGTCTTGGATGACCAGAACCTATAATTCTTGAGAGATGAAGCATTGAACATGCAACTTCTGTGCAATTGATTTTGTCATCAACAACATTTTTAGATTGCTTTTAAAAGCCGATTGGGAGTAGATTTAATTCACATAAAGTACATATCTCCTAATCCATGTTAAGTTCATCTTGATCTGACTGGTCATTGGTCAGTTTTGAAAATCTCTACTAATACAGGAACTAGTGAAAATATCTTTTCAGTCTCTTAGGAAAATGATGACATAAACAAGACAACAGATGACACCATATTTTCTGGAAAAGTTAAGAAAAAAGATGAAAAGATGATGTAAAAAACAAATGTAATTTCTTTTTTTTTATGACAAAGTTAATGCCGTGTTGTGTATTCAAATATGGAATTAAAAGAGAAAAAGAGGAAATAAATAAATAGTATTTCATTCAACTCAATCCAGTGGATAAATGTTGTAAAGATACTGAATTATAGACTTTATACTGTATCCTATTCAATATCATTATTAAAACTGCATTAAGGAGATTTGAACGTAGGTATTCATGTTTACCCAATCCACTGTAGAAAAGTATGTGATCAGTCTATATGAGGAAATATGTGATAATGTCTGCACGAACTTCTCAGTTATTTGGAAAGAATAATTGATAAGTATACAGGAAATGATAATATCATAATATATCACGATTCATATAGACATTGCTGCCTCTTTCAGGTATAAGACTTTTTACAAGGCTAGGTAAAATATTACAATTATATGATCATTGCGTTTGAACAGAGTTGGCACTATAGGGTAAGATAATTAAGATATACTTGGTAAGAAGGATTGCTCTATGATTATAATACATTAAAGAGTTCATATCTTATTCATGACAGTTTAGAGACAGTAATATTGCTGTTGTAAGTGGTTGATAATCTCCTCTCCGTTGTATGATTATTTTGTTAAAAAAAAAAAAAAATAGCTAGTATTACTGGAATATTTTCCAGGTATTAAACATCATATGTTGAAGCTTGGTGAGTCACCCAGATAGGTAACCACAAACATTTTGGTAATTTTCGCTCCTGTGCCATTTCAACAACCATAAATTTTGTGATCAATAGTCGAGTACCATATAATTTGTTAAATTTTCCATATGTAAGAAAGTTTACATCTGTTAGAACTTTTCACCAGTAACAAAAGCTTTATTAATCAATCTACTGGCCACAATAATATGGCCACTTATTGATGTCAATGAAGTTCAGTGGGTAATGGGTTTTGTAGACTTTGGGCATAAGTATCTGGTGCATGGACACTCCTGATCTATACTTTCATGTATACATATATATAATATATTATAGTATTTAA